>PVJI01001348.1:0-58212 GCA_004026765.1 Micronycteris hirsuta
AAAAGCACACTTAAGCTATTTGGCTAAAACTGCAGGATACAAAGGGTTAGTTACAGATTACAAGTTTACAAGCAGGGTGAATTTCACTAACATTTGGCCAGGAGTCACAGCTTGCTCTCTAGGCCTGTTTCTATTATACTACTTACTATATTTCTAACAAGACTTAAAATATTCTAAGGTTATAATATCCCTGTTACAGGAGGAATGAGGCTGCACAGACCAACTCGGGGGCCAGGCAAGCTCCTGCTGGGGAGAGAGGGCAAGCTTTGAGGAAGAAGCAGGGACACCCCTCAGACAGCCAGGTGACGCAGAACACTCTTGAGGGGTTGGCCCTTCAGTGCTGCAGCCAGAGACTCGGTGAGAACCAGAAGCCATCCCATGTGCCTGGCAGCTCTCACAGGCTGTAGGACGGAATTTAAGAATGAGGGTCCATGTCAGATACTGAGATGATTTGGGGGTGGGCAGCATGGTTACTGTGGGTGGGGGGTCCCGGGATTGCTTGGACCCTGAGGCCGTATGTTTTAAGACATATGGATTAGGTCTTAAGAAGGGTCAGCTGAGCCTGGGTGGAGGTGAGCAGGACCAGGCGCCAGAGGGGACCTGGCCGGAAGTACAGTGACCCATGGCTGGTCTCTCTGGGGCGGAGCCCTGTGACTATTTCAATAGTGGATGTTTGTGAAGAACCTGGAATTGACTATTTTCTCTCTGTCTTGCCGTGAGAGACCCCAAGAGGCAAAATCTAGAGGGACGAGTCAAAAAAAGTCAATGTTTGGGCCAGGAAGCAAAGAGAAAATAAAAGGAGAAAAGGCGTTGGAATGTAATAAAAATGGCTAGCCCTCTGTGTGGTGAAGAAAAGGGAATCAGTCAGAAACCGGCAGCCCTCCCCACCAGGACCTATGTTACAGAAATAAATGCCATTCAAGGCCGGGCGCAAACCCAACAGAGGACAGTCAATGCCCCGAGGATCGATGGGACACAGCTGCTCCCTGGCCCTCCCTTGGGGAACGTGCCCCAGGCGGCACGTGCAGACCTGAGTGAGGAGCTGCGGTGCTGCACCCTGGGCGGAGCCCAGGCTTGGTCTCTGTCACTGGGCAGAGCTCAGCACCGGACACACAGAGGGAAACTACGAGGTTTCGAACATACTGGCAGGTATCATAAAGGAGACCCAGCGACCGAGCGGCCCCCAGGGCTGGTGATGCTCGTTCGTAAGAAGGCAGGAGTGGCACAGGTGTGCTCAGAGAGGAGAAGGGCTGTTGAAGTTGCTCCCTGCCCCACCGAACGTGCTCGAGCAGGGCCCAAGCAGACCCTCCACTGGTTCAGCCTCCCAGGGTGTGTTTGGAGTCTGGGTTATCACTCTCTTCTCTGTCCACCGTCCTTCCTTCAGGCGCCAGGTATTTCCCGCAGGGTCCGCATGCAGCAGGATAATGGCACCCACGGGGCCGAGCGCTGGGTTCTGGGTTCACCCGGCAGCCTGTAGGGGGCCCCCGGGAACTTCCCTGTGGTAGACAAGGCTGTGAGGCTGTGGCCCCGCCTCATCCTAGCAACGCTGACCAGTCAAAATGCTAATTGTGGAGGAGGACCCAGCCCTGCGTGCGGCTGGGTGGGTGGGCGGGCCCCCGGAGAGGCAGTGAAGGCCCCTGGGCTTTGACGGATGGGTGGGCTCCCTGTGACTGCTTCGGATTTCAGTTTTTTGATGTTATGATTTTCAGTTTTTACTTTTTTGAACTTAAACCTGAAAGGGCAAAGGAATGTAACTTTTTTTGAATTTCACCCCCGGAAATCCACAGAGACTGTGGATTTCTGTGTTGGCTTTTTCCTGGAGTGTAGTCGTCATTTTCTCTCTTGGCAGAACACCTGAGCCACAGTTGGACTTTGAAGTTAGATCTAATTTAGGATGAAAGAGAATAGGGGGAGAATTTTCGTTTAGGGTCCAATGTGCCTTTGGCGTCCAATAGCACCAGGCTGTGACCCATCCCAAGGCCTAGGTGGGGGAATCTAAAAGAGTGGATTTAATGGGTGATGGCCTCCCGCTCTCTGGGGGACCCTTTCAGTCCCTACCCAGCCACTCTGCTGAACAAGCAGCAGCAATATCTCTGACCCATGAGTTTGGGAAAGAAAGTGGTCAGGTTCAGTTCTGCGCCTTTGGGTCCTCTCTTGGGACCTGGTCAACCTTGCCATGTGGTGCCCTCTGTCCTATTGGGGGTGAAGCAGAGCCAGCTGCCCAGCCTGTGACAGTCCGTCTCCATCACCTCTGGCTCCTGATAGGCTGCCCAGGGGCCGCCCTGCCACTTAGCCCCATGTGTCCCCACCCTCCCACACTTCGGGCTTCCTACTCCTCTTCCTCTTCTCAGTGCTGCTGTCAGCTTCAGCTTCGCTCTCCCGCCCTCAGCCAGCTTGTCCTCAGAACCTGACACCCATGCTTTCTCTTCAGGAAGCGCACCCCAGACTATCACCTCAGGTAAACTTTTTGGTTTTTAAAGGGCTCACTCTGTATACCTTGAAGAGACAGAATACGTTTGGAGAGGGGAGGCAATGGGGAGCAGGAGAGGGGCAAGAAGAGCAAGCACCGGGTATCACCAGGAGGAAAATCAACCAGGAATGCGAGAAGGCCCGAACGCTCCAGCCTCCAGAGCTGGCTCTCTGCCCTGCGGCTGGGCCTCTGGTGTCAGTGGTGCCCTGGCCCTGGACCCAGAGACTGAGCGAACCCTTGGCTTGGCAGCCCCTGCTCAGGTGGGCCCCTTGCTCCTCGCCACCTGGCCCTAGCCCAGGGCCACCCTGTCTCCGCCTCTGCTGACTGCCCCCCCACCCCCCCACCATGCTTCCTTACTCTGGTCCTGGGCCATTTCTGGTCCCCTTCCCTGCAGTCCCCTGGATGGGCAGACTGAGCTACTCCGGGCAGCTGGGGCCTGCTGGATGAGAATAGCAACTGCTCAGCTTTCCAGGCTTTTCCAAAGGGCCAGGCCCTAGGGCACCCCTCAACTCAGCGCCGACTCTGCCTGTGATGGGCCTGCCCGCACGGGGGGGGGGGGGGGGGGGGGGGGGGGGGGGGGGGGGGGGGGCGGGGGGGGCGGAGTGTTCTGAGCAGGGCTGCCGCGCCTGAGGCAGGGTCAGCTTTGAGTAGAGGCCAGGGCAGTTTCCCCAATTAGGCCAGGCCAAGCCAGGCCTGGGTACAGGACCTCTGACTCTACTTTTGCCCTTTGGCCAAAGGGATGACGAGGGTGTCCTTTGTGAGTGACCTTCCCCAGTTTCCCAAGCCATTTCCCCAGACATTACCTCCTGTTATCCTCACAACTACCCTGTGAGGTCGGAGTTAAGAGGCCAAAAAGCCTCTTTCTGGCCCTCTTTACCAGGGCTAGCCAGCCTTTTCTTGACCTCATCGACCATAATTAACTTGTTTTCCTGAGCTTCTATTATCAGGACTGGAAAATTGCTGAAAGTGCCCTAAAGACGCTGACATCCTGAAAAACCGCTGAACAGGAGGTGCAAGGTTGCAACGACTGGGCCCTGTACCTACAGATAACATCAGGGCAAACCAAAGCCCCCAGAAAACTGACTGAGGCACCCCAGTTACAACCTCCAGCTGCAGCCCCTCAAAAGCTCAAAGCTCACGGTCTTTGCACCTAGTGCTTTTCCTCTCCCGGAAAGTGAATACAAACTTTGCTGTCTGCATTTTCTTCTGTGAATTCTTTCACAGCACCCCCGGCACTGGCCACCCTGAGGGGTATCAGCAGCCCTACTTGAAAGAGGAAGCCGAGGCCCAGAGAAGTAAAGGAGGAAGCTTCCCTCAAAGTCTCGCAGCAGGTTGGATGGCAGTACCAGCCTCAGGTACAGAAGCAGGGAGACAGCCACCCACGCCCCACAGCCCTCCCTTCCCAACGGTGGTCCTTTCTCTTCCAGTTCTTCTGCATTCTTTCTCTCCCATTTTTCTCTACCCTGATGATGTGTATCTTTTTTATACATGAGGACGAGTTTTTAACAGTCCTAGTACAGGACAGGCAGGGAAAGGGGAGCTGGCACGGGATTCCAAAAGACCTGTCCGAGACCTGAATCAGCATTTCTGGCTCCCACCCCTTGCCCTTTCAGGAAGTGCATCCGTGGTTCAAAGGTCAGTTTGACCAACTGTGTGTGTGCAAGAGAGGGTGGAGTGGGCTCAATAGGGAGAAATCTGCTCAGGGCCAAGGACCCTCCTTCCTGTCCAGAGCAGGGGTTTTTTGGGTGAGCACAAATCTCTGGGGCCTCCCTGGCTCTGCAGGTTTGAGGGGGCGGAGAGAAGCAGGAGGGCCGGGGCGCTTGGGTGTCACCACAAAATTAGCCAAAATTAAGAGTAAACCAGTCCCCGTATTGCTCAAAGGCTTAGTGATCCTCCCTTGAACTCTCCAGGGGCTGACCTTGAGCGCCCCACGGAGGCAGTCATTTAGAAGTGTATTTTCAGCTGGGCCTCTGTTTATTCTGGGAGGGGACTGCTGAAAGCTTTTAAGGGTCAGGAGCTTCTGTGCTCGCTTCGGCAGCACATATACTAAAATTGGAACCATACAGAGAAGATTAGCATGGCCCCTGCACAAGGATGACACGCAAATTTGTGAAGCGTTCCATATTTTTACTGTAATTGAACAAAAAAGAATAAAATTAAAAAAAAAAAAAGAGTCAGGAGCTTTTGAAAAATGTGCAGAAGAAGCGCGGGCTGGGAACCAGAGGATCCCAGTTCGATTCCCAGTCGGGGCACATGCCTTGGTTGCGGGCCAGGTCCCCGGTGAGGGCCATCTGAGAGGCAACCATACATTGTTCTTTCTCCCTCCCTTCTCCTCTCTCTAAAAAATAAATAAATAAATTCTTAAAAAAATGTGCAGAAGAGGGCGAATCTCGGAGCGAGCGGAGGGTGTCAGAAGCAGGGGGCGCAGAGACAAAGTTCCCGGGGCTTCTCCGAGACTCCTGTCTGGGTCGCCCGTGCGGCCGCCCCACTCCTTGAGAAGGCAATGGCTTCCAAACTCCTGCACGCAGTCATCCTTGGGCCGCCCGGCTCTGGCAAGGGCACTGTGTGCCAGAGGATCGCCCAGAACTTTGGCCTCCAGCATCTCTCCAGCGGCCACTTCTCGCGAGAGAACATCAAAGCCAACCGGGTTTTCCTAGGACATTAGTTCAGGCTGAAGCCTTGGACAGAATCTGTGACCTGGAGCTAGTGATCACTTTGAACCTTCCATTTGAAATGCTCAAAGATCATCTCAGACGCGGTTGGATTCACCCTCCCAGCGGAAGGGTGTATAACCTGGACTTCAATCCACCTAATGTACATGGGTTGATGATGTCACTGGTGCACCACTGGTCCAGCAGGAGGATGATAAACCCAAAGCAGTTGCTGCCAGGCTGAGACAGTACAAGGATGTGGCAAAGCCAATCATTGAACTGTACAAGAGCCAGGGAGGGCTCCACCAATTTTCCGGAACGGAGACTATCAAAATCTGGCCCTATGTTTACACGCTTTTCTTGAACAAGATCACACTTAATACAGTCCAGAGAAGCATACTGAGCCCGCCTGGAGGAAGACCCATGAGAAGTGGTCATTCTCTCACTTGCGTGTGTGGTACTGGTGCCGCGTCCCAATTAGAAGCTAGCCGAGATAGCTTGCGTCTTTTCTAGTTTAAGTGGTAATCTGATATAAAAACTAATGAGTAACAAGAGTTCATGAGGAGGCTCTTCTCTGACTTTCAAAAGAAGGGTCATCTAGACACGTTGACGATGTCTCTGCATGTGTGTCAAGCCCTTCACAAGAAAGTAGGTGCAGGCTGGATTCAAACAGTGTATATCCCTAGCTCTTTTTGACAGTCGTGTTGTTGCCATAGTAGCAACCTTTTTACCCTTGATGGTGGTGCTCTCTGGTTCTCCCCATCCCCTACAGGCTGTTGAACCATAGCACCAGCAGGCCTGGCAGTGCCAAGGGCTGTGTAGCCTGGGCTTTGTCCCATGTTCTCTGGTATGTGCCCCTCTGGAGACAATGAGGTGGAAGCCAATAGCCCTCGGGGTTGCTTCTCTGATTTTGAGTGACTGTATCCACGTTTATTTTTTCTGTTAGGAGAACCTCCTTTTCTGCTTCTATGCACCATAGAATCTCTCCTTTTCAGACATCCCGGAATGAAAGGATTTGGCTTCTGCTGTTTATTAGACTGTATTTTTTACATCCGCTTTTTCCCTTCCTTGGCTATTAAATTATATGGATTCTTATTTCTTTTATCCCTCTGAAATTCCTTTCTAACAGCTGAGAGCCAGGGGATGATGTCAAATCACTTCATGCACCAGAACCTGAGCTTTTGGAGGGTCTCCTTACACTGCTGGTCTGATGCTTATGGGCGGACATCATTCCTTTATTTTTTTGTGCAAAAATAAAATCCTCAGGAAAAAAAAAAGAAAAATGTGCAGAAGATATTTTTACAAGTTGGTTGAGGCCCATGGTCTCTTTTCTTGGCAAGTTCCATCTGTCACACATCTCCTGTGGGAGTAGCTGTGGGCATTTTGGCTGTGGCTTAAGGGGGAAGGCAAACTTGGGGGGTCGGGAATGTATGGGTTGAGAGGGATATGTTTGTATGCTTTGAAATCACTCCTGTGTCTACTTAACTATAGCTATTGTGTTGTGTAAATGGCTTACTGACAAAGGAAAGTGGACAGAATATCTATTATTTCTGTAGGAAATATCACAACATCATGGTCACATAAAAAGGTAACAATCGAAGAGTCTTCAGTCAAAAAGTATGGGGGGAGCTCATTTTTAAGGGCGAAGTTATGTCCAGCAGTTAAGTAAAACGTGTTTTAAAAAGATAAAGTCAAGATACTGTTCTCGAGTCTGTGATTGTTTTATGTATTTTTTTGGTGAAATTCATCATTTCTTTTCTCAAAACAATTGATTTTTTTTTTTTTTTAAAGGATTGCGCCTGGCTGGTGTAGCTCAGTGGATTGAGCACGGGCTGCAAACCAAATTGTCGCCGGTTCAATTCTCAGTCAGGGCACATGCCTGGGTTGTGGGCCAGGTCTCCAGTCGGGCCCACGTGAGAGACAACCACACATTGATGTTTCTCTCCCTCTCTTTCTCCTTCCCTTCCCCTCTCTATGAAAATAAATAAAATCTTAAAAAAAAAAAAAAAAGGATTGCTCCTTTCCAGGGTGTTGGCAGTGGCCTGGCCTCCTTGTCCAACCATCTCTTCACTTGAGACTCACTGCCCCCGGTCCTTATGTGTCAGATTCCTATCGTCCATTGACAGGGTCCTACGTCCTCCATGGCTCTGTTCTCATGTCACGCTATCTGCTGCTCTCTGGATCCGAACACCTCTCTTCATGCATTTTAACCATAATCTAACCTAACAGCGTCCTTATCCCAAGCTTACTGATTCCTGAAGGAATCACCATCCCCAGCGTACACCTGAGGAAAGTGAGGCCAAGGCCAATCCTAAGGAGGAAGGCAGTGACAGTGTTGAGGGTGATAGCGTAACATAAGAGATGAAGTCGAGGCAATTGACGAGGTCAGGATACCCACAATGCTTTGTCCCAAGGCCATGCCAGTCGGAGACCACAGAACTGTATCAGATTCCCAGCCAGGGTTCCTCCCCCACAGCGGCAGCCTCCCTCTGGAGCTAGAAATGCCTTGATTTTTATACAGTGTCATTCACAGATCATCTTTGTTCTGCTTAAGCAGGAAAGCTGAAATGACTTGTCCAAGATCACTCAGCTAGTAAGTGACGGACCCAGGTTGCAAATGAAGGGCTCTGGACCCAGAGTAGGGCCAAGGAGAATGAGGGCAAACACACTGGGAGCCAATTAAGCTGACCTGGCTCTCTTGGCAAATGGGGCAGCAAAGAGAATACGGCAGTAGTAAGCTGTGGCCTGAACAGGTTGGCTGCAGCTCCATCTTTCCCCGAGTGATCCCCGAGCCATGCGAACTGGGCTTTCTGGCAACATGTCCCTGCATTTGAGGGCCCCATACCCTTTGAACCATTTTGTGCCTCACTAACTGTCCATAACACACTCAGAAAGGGGCAGAGCAGTGATTACATATGACAAAACAGCCTCAGAAAACTTTGGGAGCTCAATAGCCTCCCCATCAGCATTAGTGGCCCCTAAAGGCCCAGGGACCATTTGCCTTACATCACAGGGGAAGACCACCAAGCTCCTCCCGAGGGATGTGGGTTAAGACCCCAAGGTGCCCTGCGGCAAAGGATGAACAAAGCATGAACAAGATGGAGGGGTGGAGCCCATGAAGTGGGTCCCACAGGAATCTCCCAATTGACAAGGATTACTGAGAGGGGTCTTCTCCACCCCCACCCCTAGTCTCACACTTGGTCCCCCACCCAGAAGCCCTAAAATGGGACTGGTGTGCTTATGACACATACTTCTCTTAAAACCAGGGTCTAGTTCTCAGCCAGCTGGGCTCCCCACCGCGGTATTCCTCTCCGCCCACTGACATCCCTTCCTTGCATTGCCACTGTCCTTCTGACCCCTTTCCCTCCCTTAACCCGAAGGTAAGTCTCAGAGTGGCTAAGACAGAGCCTTAGGCACGGCGAGGAGCAGAGCTCTGGTTGGACTTCCGACCACAAGCAAAAGCACTCTCTTGGGGCTCTTGATTCAGGTCAAAAGATGTCCCCCTAAAAGAGCTTTTGTTCCTTTTCCCTCTTCATGGCCCCCACCCTCCTTCCCCCCTGACTGTTGTTTCCTACCCTATCTTGTACATAAAACATACTGACTTCCCTAAAATGGGTCATGATTTGCCCAATGATCTGGTTTGTAAGGCTGGGGAACGATGCCATAGACTCAGCTTTGTGGGAGGCCTCCTGGCTCTCTCCTCCATCTCCATTTTCTTTACTTTTTCTTTGAGTTCATCCCTCTTTTCTTCATCCCTTCCTGTCCTCCCTTCCCCTGCTCTCCCTCGGGGGCTCTGCACAGTTCCTTTCGCTCAACAGGGCCAGGGACTCTGGACTCCTCTGAGGACGCGGAGGTGTTTCTTTCCCTCGCCCACCGGGCACGACCCTTGCCTTCCGCCCAAGACGGAAACAATCCTAGACTCCCCCCACTCCCACCGAGACCCTTCCCTTTCCGCCTCAGCGGCCCCTGCACTGTCTATGCGCCCCACTCCCGGGAGGTTTTTTCCATCCCTTCCCTTCAGCTTCGGAGGCCGCCTGGCAATGGGACCCTCAGAGGTCCAGGACACACTGGCTGTTGTGGTTACCGGCGCGAGCCTAACGGATCAGAGCGTGCTCAGACGCCCGTTGCCTGCTGCGTCCGTTGCCAGGGCAACCAACCCACTAACTCCCACCTCCTTCCAGCCAGCTCCACACCCAGGGCACAGGCTGAGGACAGGCCTGGCGAGGTAGGTGAGGCTGTCCATCCCCAGCATGCTCCGCGTGGGGCGGGGCTAGGGGGCTAGGGGGCGGGGCTCGGGGCGGGGCGGGGCGTGTCCTGGCAGTGCCTGATCCCCGGGCAAACTGAGGGCTAATAAAACGCCGTGCCTGGGGTCTGGCGTGAGGCACACATCCAAGAGAACAATATCTGGCTTGGTTTTTATTTTTGGATCGACCCTTTTGTTAGCATGGTGTTTTTCACTTGTTACTATAAAGAATAATGTATTAATACAAATATTTGTGAATCACCACTTGAGCAGGCTAAAATGAAGCCTCCAGGAACTTTGACCTCAGCGTCCATAGAGGAAACCACCTTCCAATATCTGGTGTTTACATTATCGATGTGTCTATAACCAAAGGAGTTTAGAACTTGCCACCCCCAAATAGGCCACTTTGGCGTATTGATTGTTTTGAGTTAAAGATACTGGAAAATGCAAAAAAAGCACTCTGACTTTCCTTCTTTTTCTTAAAAGCAAGAGATGAAATTGGTGTGTCATTTTGATAGTCTTTTATTCTTTGCTCATGATTTAAACTCCATATTTTATTTTGTCAAATATGTCAGTACGGTCATTATGTATTTTATTGTATAATTCCAAGATCTGAAGTCACTGGAGGAATCTTTTGCCTTACCATTGACTCTTAGTCATGCTGCTAGCTTCTCCTGTGGTCCGTGACTTGGTAATGAGGTCTATAAGCATGTGGGTTTGATGGGGGAGAATCCTGTGAGGCCTGGTTGGAAAAGGCGGTGTTCCCTCTCAAAAGGACTTTTTTTTAAATAAAGATTTTATTTATTTTTATTTTTAATTTTTTTATTATTATTTTTAAGATTTTTATTTATTTATTTTTAGAGAGAGGAGAAGGGAGGGAGAAAGAGCAATGTATGGTTGCCTCTCACATGGCCCTCACTGGGGACCTGGCCTGCAACCCAGGCATGTGCCCCGACTGGGAATCGAACCGGGACCCTCTGGTTCCCAGCCTGCGCTCAATCCACTGAGCTACACCAGCCAGGTCAAAAGATTTTATTTATTTATTTTTAGAGAGAGGGGAAGGGAGGGAGAAAAAGAGGGAGAGAAACAGCAATGTATGGTTGCTCCTCACATGGCCCTCACTGGGGACCTGGCCTGCAACCCAGGCATGTGCCCTGACTGGGAATCGAACCGGGACCCTTTGGTTCCCAGCCCGTGCTCAATGCACTGAGCTACACCAGCCAGGGCTCAAAAGGACTTATCCTGGCCTCTGAAAATGCCTTGAAAGTGTGCTGAACTTGAGACCACAGAAAGGTAACTTGGGGTTTTCTGAATTGTTCAAGTAGTTATAAATAAGCCCAAACCTTTGGCTTATTTATACCTCTGGTATCACAGGCTTCGGTTACAAGTTCTCAGGAGCTGTTGGTTCCCACAAAGAGTCTAGGCCAGGACACATTGCTTCCTGGTCATTTGCTGTGTCATCGAGAAGGTTCCTGAGGCCAGGACTCTGTGTGGGGTCTCACTCCCACCTCCCCACAAATACAGGCCCTAAGGTTCCAGGTCTTGAAGAAGGATGCGTACCCCCAGGGTAGCTGCAGCCTCAGCGTCCCCCACTCCATTCAGACCACACTGATTTTTCCACTCCCTCTTAAATTTTCACCCCTGGAGGGTCTGCTTACTTGTTATGAGCTCAGCTATGCCTTTAAAGGGCTGTGTGTGGCATTACGTCAGCATTTTGAAGTGATGGACAGCAGCAGGATATTTCGGGCTCCCTGTGTCCCGCAGTGCGGCTGTGGGTTTCTAAAGACTGTGTTGTGGGGTCACACCAGCTTCTCTCTGACTTTCCCAACTAGCTCTAAGATTCCAAGATTCTTGGTCAAAATAAACTTCCAAAGCTCCTCAGATTGGTGGGGGATAAACAGAGCTTCCTGGGCAAAGATGAGAACTTTCACAGAGGACTCGGGGAAGGGAAGTACATGAGTTGCCAACTGCAGGCTTGGCGAGCAGGGACTTTCTTCTTCATGAAAATGGCCCCCAGCTCAGAGGGCTGTGGAGCATCCAGGAAGATGTCAGGGAATATTGGGGGAATTTGGCCCCGTCCTGAAGAATGACCCTCTCTCACGTACATATACGCACTGGAGTGTGACTTGGCCATAAAAAAGGTGAAATTGTGCTACTGGTGACAACGTGGCTGGACGGAGGAGCTATTACGCTAAGTGAAATAAGTCAGGCTGAGAAAGACAAATGCCGTATGGTTTCACTTATGTGTGGAATCTAAAAACCAAAACAAATGAACACAACAAAACAGAAACAAACTTACAGATACAGAGAACACATTGGCAGTTGCCAGGAGGGAGGGAGGGTAGGGGGATGTGTGAAAAGGTGAAGGGATGAAGAAGTATGCGTTGTCAGTTATAAACACAGTCACAGGGATGTGATGTACAGCACAGGGACTAGGGTCAGTCATAAGGTAACAACTGTGTATGACACTTACGGGGGTGATCACTTCGTAAGTCATAGAAATGTCTGACCACGGTGTTGTACACCTGAAACTAACATAGTACTGCATGTCAGCTGTAATTGGAACATTTAAAAAACAGTGGCCGTCTCTGTGGGGAGTCCCAGACACTTGGGGTCAGGCAAGTTCGAGGAAAAAGAGCCAGTCACCTACCTGCACATGTGACAAATGCACACCTATGCTCTTCTTACACACTCAAGCACACACTGTCACACATGCACACAGATACTCCCCAATATGCATACACGTATCCACTCTTACCTACCAGTTCGCACACTTACTCATGTTCACACGCATATATACACATGTATACACTCTCACACATTTATGTATATACACACGTATTGTTTTAAAATGTACCCAGGATTTGTTTTCCTCAGGTCTGGTAAGACATGCAGACATGGGAAAGACTGTGATGAAGGAAGAAGTTTTTTAACTCACTGTTCCCCAGAAGTGGGAGATGAAGCGGGGTTTGTGAGAACAATCCGGACTCCTTGAAATATTGTTTGAGCAAAGGAAGGCTGAGGGAGCAGGGTGTGGAATGGTTTTGGTGCCTGAATGGCTGTGGGATCCTCCCTGGGGTGGAGCAACCACTGAGCTGTCTGCTGTGAGAGCTCAGAGTTAAGCTATAGAATCGGAAAAGGATAGGCCCAGCCCCCAGCAGAGTGGGCTGGCTGGGCCCGCAGCCTTGGGCTGTGCTGGGGAGAGCAAAGGAGGGGGAAAGTGCAGGCCAGCAGATACGTTTGCTTTTATTTTCTTCTCCAGGTGGAGGAGAAAGCACCCCCAAAACTCTCAAAGGTAAGCTTTGGGTGGGCCAAACATGTTTATAAGTATGCATTGCTCATTCCTTGAAGTCAGAGGGAAAAATAAAAAGGTAATCACGGGGCTGATGCAAAATTTTAGAAAAATAAGGGGGGCAAAAGGGAGAAAAACACTCCAACCTTCTGCAGCCAAGCTCCAGTCCCCTAGCCCCCCAAATTCCAGCCTGGCGTTTCCCTAGGGCCCATGATGTTAGCTCAGTCAGTGCTGGGTTTACTGCTAGAGTTTTGAGCAATCAGCAGCGAGAACAAAAGGATAGATTTTTTTTTTTTACAATGGTATGGCTATTACATGTAAATCTCTGGCAAAATTGATATAAAATGTGCTACACTTTAATCACACAAATGCTACAAGGAAAAGCTGCAAAGAAAAAGTACCAGTGACGCACAACTGCCTTGCTTTTGGGTTAGTTAAATTAAATTATTTGAGTACTGAAAACTAGCCTCCAGATCTGATGAGTTTTGCCCGTCTGAGCCGCCAGGAGAAGGAAGATGACATGGAAAAGAGAGGCGACCTCTAAGTGGGGACACGTGTTTGGAGTTTAAAATGGAAGTGCTGGTTTGCCCAAGAGCTCTTGCGATATGGAAGTCTGATCTTTTGAGGTTGGTAATTTTGGGGCCTAGTGGGCCTATTTTTCATGGGGTCAGTCTCGACTCTGAGTTGGACAAAGTGCAAGTGAGGCAGGAGACAGCACGGGAAGAGCTCTGAGACTGCAATGCTGTTACTGGCCAGCGTCTAGCACCCTGATTGCCAGGAAACGCCTTTTACCAATTAAGTAGAATAAATAGTAAACCGAGGCAGGGAGGAGGAAGGAGACAGGTCTCACGTGCTAACTCAGCAGTCCTGAGCCTGGTTTGATAATATTGTCAGGTGTTCCAACATCACAAGAAACACTATGTTAGCAAGAAAGGAGGGAAATCCTTGAAATTCTATGTAGCATTTCCACTATCTGGGAAGGAAGGCCTGAAACTGTGCTTTCCTCCCAAGGCCTGGAATGCAGGAGAGGGCCCACGGTGTCCAAAGAAGAGCCCATAGAACAACTTTGGTTAACTGCCTACCTCTGGTCACTATCTGTTTTACAAGGGAGTCCTTGAGGCTTACAGATGAGCCCGTAAATAACTTTGGAAAGCGCCCCAGTTTTAATTAACTGCTCCCTGTCAGGTATTTTTTTACAACAAGATGAACAAATGGGGTCTAGAGCAAGATAAGGATTAGGGCTAACAGACCCCCACACATACCTAAGTTTGCGTAGTCACGTTCCCCTGGGAAAGCTGGCACCACATTTACCCGTTAATCAATATGTAACTTTTCCCCTCCTATCCCACCAACTATGTAAGTCCTCAGAACAAAGGACTCGCTCTTGCTCTCTTGGGGGCTCCCAAGCCACAGGGCCTCTGGCCACCCGGCCTCAGGCTGCCCGGGTGCTCGCCACCCTGGTCTTCAGCTGCTCTTACTTTTGCCGCCCTGCTTTGCCCTGAAACTTTGCCTTTCGCCTCCCACTCTACCCAGTCCTGTTCTCTTCCATGGGAACGGGTCACTAATAAACTGACTACACGCTAATAGATTTGCTGGTCTGTAATTCTTTACCTGTGTCGGCAAGAAGAACCAGGTCTCTCCCGTCAACAAAAGGACTCAAGAAAACCTTGCTGGCCACTTGGACTTGGAACTCAGCTGTCTGGAGCTGCAGTCTCTTAAAACTGCTGACTCTTTTGGAACCCTCATTTTCCAGATCTGGTCTTAACGGCCAACCTGGCTGAGATCTGACACTGTCGGCTATGCGCAGGTGGAGCCTCAGTACAAGGTCCGCCCTGCTGAGCGAGGGCAGGTGGGGTGCCTGGGGTCAAGGACAGATCACAGACGCCGGAACGTTGCAGGTGCAGGACCCCTCGGTGGGGCCCTACACTGTGAAGACCTCATGACTAATGAGTAGACTGACTGGGTCACCTGAAAGAGCCCACGCCAAAGAGCTTATCTCTACTGGGACCACTTTCCGATAGGCTGTGTATTTTAGATACAGAGATGGACTGCATTCCTAGCACGGAATCCCCCAAAAAGCTGGGCGTGGGGTGAGGACACATTGTAGGGACTGTGACCCTTCTGCCCTGGTGGGACACCCGACTCCACCTCAGGTATGCCTCGCTGCTGTTGGCTTATAGCTTTCAGATGAGTTGCCCTTTGCAGCAGTGGACACAGAGTCTGGCTCTGGGTCCGTCACCATTCCTTGGTACACACGCCTTCGGAAGGCAGTTTGACTGTGAAATGCAGCTGTTCTCAGAGAAAGATTGAGCTTTTCTAGGCTCCTGACTGATTAAATAAGCAGGACAAAGGGGATGGGAGGTTACGCAAACCCACGTGAAAATTGTTGAAAATTCAGGATTTCATCCTGATTATTTCTCGAATGTGATGTGTCTCTCTGAGTAACTGGCACCTTAAACTGTTTTTTTGTGAAAACGCATTTATCCCTCTTGCACACAGCCCTTCTGCACAAAGGGCTGGATGAGCAGAGGGTGTCAAGCTTTGATTACTAAATGGGCCGCCTCCATTTTCTCATGAGGGAAGAAAACCCAGGCACCTGAAGAAGTGAGGGTGGGGAGTGTGGAGATGAGGGGAAGGGGAGGGGAGGGCATTCATGATCTTTGTTCCCGGAAGGTTTCCCCTCTTCCTGAAGGAAAACGGCCCAAGACTGTGAGCTTTGGATCACACCGGATGACGGATCGCCGGGGTCCCAGCTCCTGCACTTTCCACATGGAGCACCTCCAGGTGTCGCCCACACCTCTGAGTGGATGAACTGGGATCACAGACAAGCAAAACTGTCAGGAGCCGACTGCCTCCGGCAGTGCCTTTGAGAACTGCCCAACGGAAGTGAGGACAGGACTGTGAGCCCCGTGGTGGGAGGCCCTGTGGGGAACCTGTCAGCCATCCTGCCTGACTGATGCAGGCCCTGACTGTTTGGGGTTCCCTCACACCGTCAGCTGTTAGTTTCCCGTGGGAACACGTGTGCCCTCTGGGATTGTACTTCTGTGTGTGCCCTGGAGGTAGGTTAGTAAGAAGCCAGGAAAATTCCTCGACGACTGGAAAGAGAGAAAGAAACAAAACAGTTAAACAAATGGCCAAGAAATTAGCAGCCAACTAATACAAATCACAAGGCCCTACCCTCCCTAACCAAAGACACTTAGGAGCAGATGGTTGACATCTCTCCTTCTGGACCAGAGAGCAGGTAGCTTAATCACCCTAGTCAGGGAGATAGGTAACAGGAACCCAATTAATACCAACCAACCCCCAAAACGATGACATCAGGGGAATAAGTAACAAAAAACCCAATTACAGCCAGACAAATCAAAGGTAAAGGAGAAGCTGACCAGAGAATGACCCCAAACCTCATTGTACACTTGCTTTGATGCATCAGCATATTGAAGGACACACCTGGGAAGCTGGTGAATGTTCTGATTGAGACCTCCCCTAAAATTGCCACCTGCAGAAAACAGATAAAAACTCTCAAGACAAAGGACCCAGGGCACACTTTCTCTGGAGTACATCCACGCACCACCCCCTCCCCGCCTCCAGCCCGAGCTTTTCCTCAGGAGTGTACTTGTGGTAGGGGACTCAAGAGTTGGAAAGCTTTTGTTTCAGAAACTACAGATAAGGCTGTTCCTGGCTCCTGGAAAACAGCTGACCTCCTGGGGCACTGCTAAAGATTACTGCCTGGGGACAAGTGGAGGAATCCGGGTCTTTGTGTTCCAGGGAGAGACAGATGACCAACCGCCCCTGGGAACAGCTAACTGCCCAGGACAAAAATGGTGCAGCTTCTTTCACCTAATCCTCCCTGAATCTCAAAGCCCTCACCGCACCTTGTTTATTCCCTGGTATAAAAACGTTGGCCTGGAAAGAAAGGACAAGATGGTCTGTTAGGGCATGAACCCACCATCTTCTCAGATCGCCAGCCATAAAGCGCCCATAAAGATTCAATCACTGTCATTGCTTATTGGGTTTGGTAGTGACGGGCAGCCCGAACGCTGGTCTTTTCCGGTTTCATTTCTACTTTCTCATAAGCTCAGAAGGCCTTCCTCTTGCCTAACTTCTCAGTGAGGCGAAGCAGCCCCGCCTTGTCTCATTCCCCCGTTGTTGTGATCTTGCTCCTTCTATCCTAAGCCTGCCTTTGTCTCAGCGTCCCAAGCTTTACTAAATGTACCCTCAGATTCACCTGGACTCGTGTCTTGAAATCTGTCCTGCGTGAAGTCAAGAACCCACACTTTCCAAAGTGCGTTGGGGCAGACCTACCTGTCTCCATCCAGTCCCTTCCCAGTAACACCCCGACTTTAATGACATCCCTGAAAAGCATGCAGATTAGCTTCAATTTACTGGCCAGGCCTGTGCCTTGGGCCAGAGTTAAAAAGGCTCAGAGAGAAACTGAAGGAAGAACCCGACTGGCTTTCTAAGATGGGCTTTGTTCTGACTGGCTAAGTCCAGGATAGGCGGAGGGTTTACCAAATCAAGTCCTACCTCATTTTGATAGGGGACTCTAGAACTGGAAAATTTCAGTTTGAAGTAAAAAGCTATAAACCTGGCAAATAATGTTTATGTTTAAGCCTTTCTTTTCAGAAAACCGCAGATAAGGCCGATCCTGGCTCCTGTGAAAACAACCGACTCCCTGGGGCACTGCTAATGATTACCTCCTGGGAGCAGCTAATGGCTCGGGATACAAAAGCGAATGTGGGGCCCTTGCCTACTCCCCTGGATTTCAAAGCTTTTACCGACCTGCTTATCCCCTGGTATAAAAACGCTGGCCTGAACAAAGAGAGGGAGGATGGTCTGTTAGGGTATAAACCTGCCATCTTCTCAGGTCGCCGGCCATCTGAATAAAGCGCCTATCAAGATTCAATCGCTGTCATTGCTTATTGGGTTTGGTGGGGACAGGCAGCCCGAATGCCGGCCTGTTTTCCGGTTACAATTTTTGCTCCACAGTTCTTCCCTTATATTCTCTGTCCTCACATATTTTACAATGAGCAGGAAGGAAGAACCAAGTCACACCTTCAACATTTTGCTTGGAAATCTCAACTAAATATCCAAGTTCATGGTTTACAAGCTCTGCCTGTCACACATCTGTAGGACGCAATTTAGTTAAGTTTCTACCACTGTGTAACTGGATCCTCTGGCACTCTTCGTTATTGGTCAGAAACTCAATGCTAACTGAGGCCAAGCGAGGAATTTCCCAGAACACTCCTCCACTTGTACCCGCAGGAGGTGTAGCTGCTCCCCGCAGCCCACCAGATCCCCTCCCCCGCGTTCGGGGAGGGGACTGGGATCAGAACCTGCTTCTCTCCCCAACTCTCCTTTTCTCAGGACAGCCTGCTTAGTGCACTCCTAAACGTGACCAGCGGTGGTCCCAGTCCACTGAGCCCACCTTTACCTGTCCAAAGGGCCCCCTCTTTCCTAGGTTCCAATTTCAGAAATCCCAGAAAAGCGTTCTGATTTGCCAGAAGGATGGACTACTGCTGTGGCCAGGTGGCCAGCCCCGCACCGTCACTGTGGCCCCCGGGAAGATGTCGGGGGAGGGAGAGAGTGGGGGCGGGGGCCCGAGAGTGAGAAGATACGAAGAAAGGACGTTTCCATGCGGAAGGTCTCGGGGATTCCGAGGCTGGCAGCTTGCCTTGGCTGAGGATCCCCTGCTCCCGGTCCCCGCCGTGTGCCGCACCCCCCCCCACTCTTGCGCCCCTCCGGGCAGGGCAGTGCAAGCGGACCTGGTGAGAGGCACTGGCAAGGCGAGCAGCCACCTAACCTGCAGCAATCGCGCGCGGGTGTACACGCGTCTCCCGCTCGTGATCTGGGACCCCGGAGCCGGGTCCAGATACAGAAAAATATTTTTTGTAATTTAACCAGACAGGGGCAGAGAGGGGCGGGGCCAGGAGCGGAATCGAAGGCTGGTGGGACAGGCCTCTCTCTGGCATTTTTGGGGCGGAGCCAATGATCCCCTGTTTCCTAGAAATATCCTGCTCCTGCCACCGCTGCTGGCCTTGCTGCCTTCGACCTCTGCCAGCCCGGCCGCCATGGGTCTGGAGCTCTACCTGGACCTACTGTCCCAGCCCTGCAGCGCCGTCTACATCTTTGCCAAGAAGAACGGCATCCCCTTCGAGCTGCGCGCCGTGGAGCTGCTCAAAGGTGGGTCCAGGCGTGCTTCCTAGGTGCCCACGGCCGCTGCACCCACTGACTTCTTGCCTGGCTCTCCTTGAGCATCCCCACTGGAAGTTGTCCTGGGCTGTGTGGTCTTGGACAGGCCTTCTCTGAACCTTAGCTTTCCCCTCTGAAAGCGGGGTAATGTTACCTTCTATTCTGTGGGGTGGAGAGAAAACTGGGATTTTCGGAGTTGCATGCATTTAAATTGATAAAACCCTAAAGACCTTGGAGAGACCGCCATGTGGTGGTGAGAATTAAGGGGTGGGAAGAGCTGAGCCAACCCTCCCCTTGCCCACCCCAGTCCTGTCCAAATACTTCTCTTCATCCACCCAAAGCACCTGGCTACACCTACCAGCCCCTCTGCTGGTCTGGGAGGTAGCAGGGCAGGAGGCCAGCCCCTCCCCAGTCGGGAGGCCCTGGAGGGAGGGAGTGGAGCAGACCTGGCGCTCCCCGACCCCTGCTGTTTCTCAGACCAGCCCACCCAGGGGGGTCTGGTCTGGTCTGGGAAGGGAGAAGGAGGGGGAGGGGGAGAGGGAGGGAGCTGGTGTGCCTCTTCCCCTGCGGGCCTTTTCTGACCTCTTTCTCCTCAGGCCAGCACCTGAACAAGGAGTTTCTCCCAGCTTACAGCCTGCAGAGGGTACCTGTCCTAAAGGATGGTGACTTCATTTTGAGAGAAAGGTACTCTCCTTCCCACCCATCTCCCAAGCCCCCAACCCACGGGCCCCTGGCTCTCCCACCGTGGGCCCTCCCAGACCCACGAACACTGCGGGCCAGGGTGAAGAAGGGTGTGATGGGAGCAGATGGCCTGGCAGGAGCCCAGGGTGACCAGGGGCTGACGTAGCACGTCACTGCGCCTCTCTTGTCCTTAGACTCTGCTTCTCCCCAGGGCCTCTCTACCCCCACACACATGGGCGCCAGAAGACAGGATATGGGACCTTTGTCCAGCACTGGACAGAGATGAGGCTGAACAAATACAAACCTAAAGGGCCTCTCCTGACACTCCCCAGAATCTGCCTGTGCCTGAGCTCCCAGTTCATGGTGAGGGCCAGCACCGGGCAGGAAGAGGACACAAGGGCAGGCATGACAGCGGTGATGGCTGGGGGGCCTGTCGGGGAGGACCTGCGGCAGGTCTGAGGACATGCTTCCCCTCTTGGGACCTGACCCAGACACTCAAGCACGCGAGGTGTACCCACTGTGTGCCAGCCCCATGCTGGCTCGCAGAGTTCCGGGGAGCCTTTTCTGAGTTGCGCAGCCTCAGAGAAGTCACTTAGCTATTCCGAGCCTTAGTCTCCTCGTGTGCGAAAGAGATAATAAGAGTCTCTACCTCATAGGGCAGCTTCTGGAATATCACAGAGGTGAGGTTCTGAAAGTACAAAGTGGAAGGTCTGGCTGAGACAGAGAAGAGAGGAGACCCAGGAGGACACAGTCAGGTGAGAGAGTGGAGGCAATGCCCAGGGAGCTGGGGAGAGGAGGGGAGGCCGTCAGATACTGAGAAGCCCAGGGCCCCGCAGGGGGAGGGGAACAGCTGGGGGTAAAGGTCACAAGCCAGGGCCTTCATCGCCATCACGCCTCCCTCTGTCCCCAGCACGGCTATCCTGATTTACCTGAGCATTAAGTATCAGACGGCGGATCACTGGTACCCATCGGACCTGCTGGCCCGCATGTGCATCTATGAGTACCTGGGCTGGCATGGTGACACCGTCCGTGGCACCTTTGGTGTGCCCCTGTGGGCCCAGGTGAGGAGAGCCATCTTGGGAGGGGTTGGCTGTCAGGGGCCTGGGAGCAGTCAGGGACCACAGACTGAGCCCTATACTTTGTCAGGTGCTGGCACCGTCCATTGGGGTTCAGGTGCCTGAGGAGAAGATGAAGCACAACAGGGCTGCCATAGACCGGGCCTTGCAGTGCCTGGAGGACAAGTTCCTGGGGGACAAGGCCTTCCTCACTAGCCAGCAGGTGACGCTGGCAGACATCTTGGCGCTGGAGGAGCTGATGCAGGTGTGAGCTTGGGTGGTGGAGCAGCATTTGTGGGCAATATCCCTCTTATTGCCATCCCCTTAGACGGCAGTGCTGAGGGCTCCAGGAAGTTAGAGTTTGCCCAGCATCCAGAGCTAGTTTCTGGCTGAACTGATGCTGGAGCCAGGACCTGCTGCTTCCCTTCTGGGTGAGGTTTCATCCTGGTGCTCTAGGGCCCTGAGGTGGCCACCCTGCCCTGGGCTGCGCGTGGCAGTTGGGAAATGGACGTGATGCCTGTACCAGCTCCTGGCATCCTACCAACTTCCCCGTCCTTGTCCTTGCAGGTTGTGGCTCTTGGCTGTGACCTGTTTGAGGGACGGCCACGACTGGCTGCCTGGCACCAGCGCGTGGCGGCTTTCCTGGGTGCTGATCTGTGCCGGGAGATCCACGGCCCGATCTGGAGCATCCAGGAGCAGACAGCCAACAAAAAACTCCCGGATCCTACCCCAGAAATGTATTCAAAGATGCTGCTTCGTATATCCAGGGTCCCCTGAAGGGTCTGGGATGAGGCTGACCGGGGTCAGAAGATTGGTAGTATTCATTCTGTGTCCTACTTTTCATCTTTTGTCCCTTTCCATCTACCTGTCCCTCTTCATTCTTTCCCCTCTCGTCGCAGTCTCTTGTCCCCAACTGCCGGAGCAACTCTTCACAGGTGGGGCGTCGGATGTCCTTGGCAGGGCTTCTGCTCAGGTGTGCCACTTGTAATCAATAGAAAATTCAAAGTCACCATATGTATGTAAAGTGCTCCTGAAATTCAACAACATGAAGAAGAAGAAAGCAACTAAAAATCAGCAGATGTCATCGTTGGTCTTTTAAATATAGGGAAGATTCCGATACTTTGATACAGAACCAAGAATTCTTGGTTTTCCCTGGCTGGTGTGGCTCAGTTGGTTGAGTGCCATCCTATAAACTGAAAGGTCGCTGGTTCGATTCCTTGTCAGGGCATATGCCTGGGTTGCAGGTTTGGGCCCCAGTTGGAGCATCTACGGAAGGCACCCAATCACTGTTTCTCTTTTACATTGATGTTTCTCTCCCTCTCTTTATCCCTCCCTTCCCTTCTAAAATAAATAAAATAAAATAAAATAAAATAAAAGAGCTGGCTGATGTGGCTCAGTGGATTGGGCAAGGGCCTGTGAACCAAAGAGTTGCTGGTTCAATTCCCTGTCAGGGCACATGCCTGGGTTGTGGGCTAGGTCCCCTGTGGGGGGCGCTGGAGAGGAAACCACACACTGATGTTTCTCTCCCTCTTTCTGCCTTCCTTCCCCTCTTTCTAAAAAATAAATAAATAAAATCTTTAAAAAAGGAATTCTTGGTTTTTGTGTTGCGGCCGTTCAAGGCCGGGCAGGTCCATGGTATTCGTGCAGATGGAATAACATTCACAGAGCCGTTGGGATGTCTGGCACACCTTTATTCACGGGCGGGCGAGCCATGCACGCTGCAAGCTGCGTGTCACACGTCGTGGCCCTTGCTTCCCAGTGTGGCACCTGTCCCCTTGTGTGTCTCTCTGCATGTCTCTCTAGTGAGAAGCCCCTACGTGTTTAAGTACTAGAGGTGAACAAAGCGTGAAAACTGCCAGCACATTACATAACATAACATAACATAATTCTGCGCATGCGAGCCCACTTCACGTTATGGGAACAGTTTATCGGACCCAGGCTCAAGACTATGAGAACGCTGTTATCAGACCCTCCGAGGCTATGGGAACACTGCTTCCCTTAGTACCCAGACCCCTGGGTGAGGAAGCCAGGGCTGCCTCCACTTCCCCTACAGACTTCTTACATTGTTGTATGATGTGCATGGAGTGAAACGTGTCCCGGGAACCTTCATCATAGTTAACTGAAGTAACTCACTGTGCTGGCAGGTTCTATGGTAGCAGTGGTTAGGCCTGTTCTCCCAACCCCTCAGGAGCATCGCTGGACAGGCTGGGCTCTGTGCTGTCCCTGGAACCGCGGGTGAAGTCAGTCCTGTCCAAGCCACAGGGCCTGCAAGTATGTACGTGTGTGTGTGTCAGATGGTGTCCCCCAAAGTCCTGTCCACTGGCAGATGTCAGTTCCTGTGGAAAGCACGGGAAGGCATGACAGCCCCCTTGCAGAGGTCGGGAAGGCCAGAGGTCTTCTTGCAGAGGTCAGGATGGCTCCAATCTTCCTGGGTCCCAAAGTGGGGCTAGGACAGTTTCCTGGGAGGCCTTGGCTGGGTGCCTAGGAGCACAAGGGCTGTTTTGGTTTGCTACCCACTCCATGTCCCACCCAACTCACATAGGCCCCCCGCGGACACCAAACCATGGCTGTCTTCCGGAACCCTGGAAGCCCTGCCTACAACCCAGCCCTCAGCATCCCAGACCTGGGTCCCGATGGAAGAGAGGCCCACAGGGCAGTCCCAGAAGAAGGCCTGTGCAGGCTGAGAGGCAAATCGACGCAGCTGGGGAATGCGGCCACACCGGGTGAGGGGCACTCCCGCCACGGGAGGCTGCTGCACAGGGAGCAGGGGTCAGACTTGGACTTGAGAAATCCCCTCTGTTGCTGTGTGGGCCAGGACCGAGGGCCCAGGGTAGAGGCAGGGCAGCTGCTCTGGAAGCCGCTGAGGCTGGCCAGGCCATCCAGAGGCTTGGGGGTGATAAGAAATGCAGAACGCAGAGCGACAGCATGACAGTGCCTGGCCATATAGGGGTGGGGTTGGGATGAGGAAAAGGAAAGACTCCTAGGGGTCTGGCCTGATCCCCAGAGGGTGTGGGGGGTCATGCTTGAGGTGAGGAGCTCTGGAGGAGGGTAGTCGAGAGGGAGGTGCCTTTAGGATGTCAGGATAGTGCCTTGGTGTAAAGAGAGGAAAGCCCTGGGCTGGGGTGGGTGGGGCATGTGTGTGTGTGAATGTGTGATTTGTGTGAGTGTCACAGGCATAGTGGGCGGGAAGACACGGAAGACCTTGAGGACCTGAACTGTGTGCCTGCCAGCTTCTCCCAGCCTGTGTCATCTCCCCTTAAAGGCTGGTGGAGGCCGCCCTGGCAGCCCCAAGCAAAGATCAACCCAGGAGGGCAGGTGTTTGGCCCCATCTGGCGGGGGAGCAGGAGGTGGGAAGGTCTGAGGGCTTCCAACGCCCTGAGAAGGAGGAGGAGGGCCAGGCTGGGGACCCTACTGTTGGAAAACCCATGACTAAGCCCCAACAGGGACACAGCCAAGCCTTCTGCCACTCCTGAGGGGCCAGGAGGGGTGGCAGCCTGGCAGGGCACCCAGCCAGTCAAGGAGGGACTAGGCTTTAGGGAAAAGCACAGACCACAGGCCCCATTTTATGTAAAATGAGCCTTGCCTGAGGGTGGAAACTGGGCTCTGGGAGCCAGCAGCCCAAGGGGGATCAAAACAGGGGGACCTTCTGAGCCCCTACCCGAGACCCTGGGCCCAAGGGAGAACTGGCGCAGGAAAAGAACATGGAGACCCCCTGGGGAGGGTGTTCTTGGCAGGGCTGCCTTTCTCCCTCTGAGTGGGGAGCTGATGCCAGAGAGCTGGACCTGGAGGCAGAGGGCAGGTTGAAGTAGTAGCCAGGAGGGGAGGTTGAAACGGGACCCAGGGAGGAGGCATGGAGCAATGTGGCTGAGGGGGAGGGGGAAAGATGCTACCTGGAAGAGGGTGTGGGAATGAGGAGGTCCTCCCTTGGAGGTAAAGTTGGAGAGAAACCCCATCAAATCACCCTGCTTGTAAGAAGAGATGGAGCTGCCCATTCCTGGCAGGGTGGGGAGATCTCTGACACCCCTGTCCTCAGCATGGCGTGCTTTTACACCTGAGCTGCAAGTACCAGACGGAGGCACACTGGTACCCACTGGAGCTGCAGGCCTGCGCCACGTCGACGAGTACTTGGCATGCCAGCACGCTGCCAGCCATCTGCCTGCCACCGATGTCTACCTGTGCAAGGTGAGCATACCTGCCCTACTGTGCAGGATTGGGCAGGAGCCAGGATGCCCAGAGCTGGAAAGGACCAGTTGGCCCATATACTGCTGCCTTTCCACTGCCCTGGGCAGACATTGCTAATCCATCACAGCGCTCTTTCCCCTGAGCCTGAACGAAACCTCAGAATCCTTCTGCACATGGAGCCCCAGAGGGCATCAGTGATGAATAGTGGCTGGGGAGGAGGGGAGAGGGGCCCAAAGAGCTTGGAGGAGCACAAGATAAGCTGCGCCCTCTCTTCCCGGCTCAGTCCCTCCTGCCCCACTATCCCAGGCAGCCTGTGGACGCTGCACAGCCGGAGCAGCTGTTGGGGAGGCTGATGCCTGCTCTGCAACACCTGGAACGGGGAGGTACTTCCTAGCAGCTGCGCAGGTCTCTCTGGTGGAACTGATGGCACCTATGGAGCTGATGCAGCTGTGTTTCCCCTGTCTGCTTGCATGCTGGGGGTCTCACTGAACTGGGCTGAGGCTTCAGTGCCAGCTGCCGTGTCTTCCCGACCCACTGTTGTCTGCTGTGACCTCTTCTGAGACTGGCCCCGGCTGGCAGCATGGTAGCCTTTGTGGAGGCTGCCCTGGGCCCTGAGCTTGTTCAGTAGGCCCACAGGCTTGTGCTCCAGCCTCAGGAACCCCCTCTCCCATTCAAGAGGCCCAGTGGGACCCCTGGCTGGCCCAGCAGCTGGTGCAGGTGCCGCCCACTCTCCTACATCCTGCTACCCACAGTAAACACGCGGTGCACCCTCTACTTGTCTTTAGCCTCACACCTGCCCCAGGAAGTGGGGTTTCTCCATTTCTGAACAGACAGGGACTCTCCCAAGATCACACGGCAGAGTGAGCAGCGCGCGGTCTTCCCACAGTGTCTACATGTTTCAGCCACCAGGTGCGAAGTTCCAGGTGCACGGCCTGGCCACTGCCAGTCCCAACCCAGGCAGGAAGTTTGGGCTCCTCCGCATGGCATAGCCTAGCTGGCTGGCCCTCGACTCCCCTGTGGCATTGCCCCAGTGTTCTGGCAGCTCTTGTTTCCCTCTCTCCCAATCTCTACTTCTGGACCCTTCCCGGGTCAGATCTCACTACCTGTCTTCCTTCTGGACCCTGCAGAGCCCTCCTGGCCACGTCCCACAGTGAAGGCCTGGCCTTGGAATCCCCTTGAGTGAGCCCTTCTCTGACACTGGCCGTGGGCACACACAGGCCCCCGAGGGAGGGGAAGGGCAGAGTCACAGCTGCCCCCAGTCCTCCACCCTCCTCCTCCCGTTCCTGAGCCAGGCCTCTCCCCAGCCTGCTCCCCAGTCCCCTCAGAACCCTTGCTGCTCTGAGAGTTCCAGGCTTCACAGCCTCATGACAACCCCGAGTGAAACGAGAAGTTCCAGAATGCAGGGTCCTGGGCCTGGGTTGGAGAGGGCCGGGGGGCCCAGGACCAGGGGCTCAGGTTGCACATAGGCTCAGGGCCTGCTGGCTGGGGCTGGAGGGGCCGGTGCCTGTCTCAGCATGGGGGTGGAGCTCTACTTGGACCTGCTGTCAGCGTCCTGCCGGGCTGTCTACATCTTCGCCAAGAAGAACAGCATCCCCTTCGATTTCCAGTTTGTGGATCTGCTGGAAGGTTGACACCCACTTCTTTCCCCCGGGGGCAGGCCTGGTGCCTGGAGTAGGCAGGACTCAAGGTTGGGCAGAGCCAGAGATCAGGGAGACTGCCTTGTTCCAAACTCCATGGAGAAGGAAAGGTTCCCAAGGGAACAGCAGGCTGAGCACCCGCCCAGCCTGCCTTTGCCAGTTCCCACGGATTCTGCCCCACTCTGAAGAACAGCCTTTTAGAGGGTAGCGTGGGAGAAAGAGCTGTGGAGGGGCCCCCGGGCTCCCACCCAGTGCCCTCACCTTCTCCTTGTGGGAGTCTAGGATCTTGTTAGCTGCAGCACCCGCTGCTGAGGTTGGCAAAGGTCACAGAGGTGTCTCGTCATCCCGCACCTGAGAGCCCAGATGCAGCTCTGGCCCACATCCGCCCTCCGCCAGCATTCAGACCTGCTCAGGGTGACGCAGACCCTGATGGCTCGGGGGCCTCTCTCTCCAACAGCCCCACACCCAGAGCAGAGGGGGCTCTATCAGCTCGACTTGCAGGAACCTCTAGAATAGCAATTTTCAACCGGCGTGCCACAGAATTTTTAAAAATGCAACACCTGACTATCTAGTCAGGGGCACTGACCTCTTTTTTCTTAGATTGTCAAAAAAAAAAAAAAAAAAAAGACAACAGCCAAAACAATAGCCATCTGATGTGCATAAATCAAAATCATACCTATTTTTTGTCAGACTGGCAAAAAATACATTTTTTTGGTGTGCTGCCGAATTTTAGTCCTTAGTTTATGTGTGCTACGAGGTGAAAAAGGATGAAAATCGCTGCTCTAGAACATAGAGGAGGGTACACAGGAGCTCCAGCAATGAACGAGGGGTGTGCGGAGCCCCGGAACTGTCTCCAACTGGAGACTCTGGTCAAGGGAGAGTTAGAACTTCTGCCCCATCCTGGGTTGGTTGCTGAGAAAGACTCTCTTCGGAACTGCAGCTGTGCTAGGACGGGGGCTGCCAGCGGCAGTGGGCTGCAGCTTTAGGCCCAGAGTTGGGGGTGGGACTGCCACTCTCCAGCTCCTGTGAGCCAAAAGGTGGTCCTGGTCACAGGGCCTGGATGGGGGCAGGAGTCACGGTCCAGGTCCCTTTTCTGCCACGGCACTGTGTTGCCCCGATCTGCGGGGAAGAATGATGTCCCCTTTTGAGCAAATGAAGAGGGGGGCATTTCTGCTTCTGGAATGCCTGGCTCTCTCTTCCCTGGGGTGCCAGCAGCCTCAGCCCTTCCCTGCCCCTCTCAGGTCACCACCACAGCAAGGAATACATCGAGATCAACCCCCTGAGGAAGCTGCCCAGCCTCAGAGATGGAAAGTTTGTCTTATCTGAAAGGTAATGAAACTGGAAAAGTGGGCGTTCGTGCTGCCTGCCCCCACCAGAGGCAATAAGCGGAGACGGGGACTGCATCTTTCCGGGCGCTTTACTCAGAGGGCCGGTGGTCTGAGGGGACAGCCGGTTATGGGCCCTTGCAGACCGGCCCACGTCTCATCTCCAGACGACATTTTTTATAAGGAGAAGGAGAGGGTCGGTAAGGGGTTTGGGATTCAGGGAAAGGGTTGATCAGATAGTAGTTTCCTAGCATCCTTTCGTCTGCTGACTGGTGACTTTTTATCTGCGCCCTGGTTGGCTGACGGCACCGTGGCTCAGATACCACCATGATCCCTTGCAGCCCTTCTGGGGTGCAGAGGTCGAATTGCAGAGTGTCTCCTGGAGTCAGGGTAGGTCCGGGTGTACATTTCAGTTCCGGGAACAATAGCTTTCTATACGCACCAGTCACCAAGCCTATTGACTATATAACTAAAGCTACAAATTTTTAACCCTTGAGTTCCCTACCAGTAACAGTCTTCTTGGGGCCCTTCTACCATCTGTCTCTCTTCCTCCAGGGAGATTAACCTGGAGCTGACCTGCTAGTACTTACTTACTTCTTTTACTATGGAAAATTTCACACATGCACTAGAGTAGACAGAATACTAACTTATGAGGAGTCCGGTAACCCCAGGTATTCATCACCCAGCTCCAGCAGGTGTCCGCTCAGGGGCCCATTCCTCATCGTCTGAACCCCACTCTATTTCCCTGATTCCTGGCCACCTCGTTATTTCATCCATAAGGTTAGGGATGTACTTCTAAGAGATAGGGCTCTCTAAAAGAAAACAAACACCCCAAATCCCAAACCACGACACCACCCCAGTATCATGATGATACCTAATGCAATTAACAATACCTTCTGGATTTCATCCAGCACCCAGTTCACATTCCAAAGTCTCTGATTACCTCATAATTCCCTTTGCAGTCTGTGTAACCCGCAAGCGCGGCAACTGGTCGATCTGCCTCTTCGACCTCTTTTAATCTAGAGCCCCCTGCATGCCCCGCCTTTCCCTTTGCATTTTTGTTGTGGTTGAAGATAATCAGGTCCTTTGTCCTGAGGTGTGTCCACAGTTTGACTTTTGCTGATTGCATTCTCATGGCACCGTGGAACATGTTTTTCCGTCCCTTCACTTCCTGGAAATAGGTAGTTGGATCTAGAGTTTGGGTTAGATTTAGGGTTGATTGATTTTGAGACCGCTTCACAGGTAGCCTCTTAATTTTAACATGTATCTCCCAAGCTGACCACCAACCGGGGCCTGGTACTTTCTCTTAAGGCTGCTGTATCAAAATACCACCAGCTGGGTGGCTTAGAACAGCAGAAATGGATTGCCTCGCAGTTTGGGGGCTGTAAGCCTGAAAGCGAGGTGTTGGCAGGGGCGTGTTCCCCTGCAAGGGCTGGCAAGGACCTGTGCCCGGCCTCTCCCCTAGATTTGGCAGCCTCAGGACCTCCTGGATGGGTAGGTAACCACCGTCTGCCTGTGTCTCTTCACATCACCTTCCCTCTGTGTATGTCTTTGTGTCCAAAAGTCTTTTTGTCAGGACAACAGTCATAGTCAATTAGAGTCCACACTGAAGACCTCATTTCAACTTGATTACCTCTGCGAAGACCCTGTTTCCAAATACAGCCGCGTTCTGAGGTCCTGTTCATTGGGACTTGAACGTCTCTTTTTGGAGGGACACAGTCGAACCCATGAGAGTCTGCCCTCTGGTCCACCCACATTCATGTCCTCCCACCCTTCTTCCAGTCACGCTTACTGGCTCCTTTCTTCAAATTTACCACGCTCCTTTTTACCCCTGTATTTCCGCACGTGTTCCCTCTCTGGACTGCCCTTCCTGATGCCATCCGCCAACCCCCACTCACTCTGCAGGTCCGCTGTCCTTCCCTTGCTGACTAGTGGACTGACGGCCGTTCCTGGAGCCTTTGGGCTCATCCATCCCCTGGAGGAATGGCAGCACCTGTGGCTGGAAGCCCTGCATTGGGTCCAGGCCACGCCGGGGTGGCGGTCAGTGTAGCAGAGCTGGGGAGGGCAAGAGCAGTGCCCTGACCTGCCCTTTCTGCAGCGTGGCCATCCTCCTCTACCTATGCCGCAAGTACAGCACTCCCTCACACTGGTACCCACCAGACCTGCACACGCGCGCCCGTGTGGACGAGTTCATGGCCTGGCAGCACACGGCCATTCAGGTGCCCATGAGCAAGATCCTCTGGATCAAGGTGAGTGAGTGGGTCACGGCTGGGGCTCATGGCTGGGAGTTTGAGCAAGGGTTCCTTCATCCCTGAGCCTCATTTCCTCAGCTCCCATCCCTCCCGCCTTCCAGAGCTCTTAGGAGTGTGGAGTGAACCACAGGGGCAGGGGGAAGTGCACCTGGGAGGGGCTGATCTCACTCACACCAGGAGGGGGCTCAAGAAATTTCATTCAAATTAGAATACCTCAGAGTCGAAGGGCCCCTAGAGACCACCAACTTGCAGATGACAAATACGGGTATGCGCCACTTAACGACAGGGATGTGTTCTGAGAGATTCGTCATTAGGCGACTCTGTTGTTGTGTGAACACCCTACAGTACACCTAAACAAACCGCGATGGTGTAGCCGACTACTCAGGCCACACGGTACAGCCTACCGCGCCGAGGCTACGGGCCTGCGCAGCACGTTACGCACAAAACAACACAGCATAGATTAAGCACGAGGAAAAATGATGCGGTCGGGAGATGTGGTGAACGCAAGATGTCTGAGGCTCTTGCTGGCGTAACACAGCACACTGTTCTACAGCCAACTTTTTTTTATAAGTAGAAAGCATAGGCTCTAAAAACTGATAAAAGTATATTGCATAGTAAATACATAAACCAGAAAGAGAGTCGTTTATTGTAATGATCAAGTATTCTGTACGTAATTGCATGTTCCGTATTTTCACACGCCTGGCAGCATGGTAGGTTTGTTTACACCAACATTACCACACACATGTGAATCGCGCATTGCACTGCGTTATGACAGCTACGAGAGTGCAGGGCAGTCGGAATTTTTCAACTCGTGATCATCTTATGGGATCACCATCATGTATGTGCTCCATGGCTGTGCGTGTCTGTAACGAGTCCATGTGCCAGTACCTTTTTATCCTACACCTGCGGCAGACCTCCCTAATCAGTCACAGGATCCTTTCCTACTGGGATCTCAAAATTCTTCTGAACAATGGCCCCAGGTAACTTATACCAGCCAGAACTCCTGAAAGAGGTGAAACCACTTTCATTCTTGGTTCTGTCCAACGTCTCTCTAGCAGACGAGGGCACTGAGGCCTGGAGGGTCAGGCCTGAGGCACCAGGGTGCAGCCTCCTCTTCTGTCCACTCCCCAACCCCGGCCAGTTGCTGATCCCAAAGATCACAGGCGAGGAGGTTCCAGCCGAGAAGACGGAGGAGATGCTAGCGGAGGTAAAGAAAAACCTGCAGCTCTTCGAGGAGAAGTTTCTGCAGGACCAGATGTTCATCGCTGGGAACAACATCTCACTGGCAGACCTGGTGGCCCTGGTGGAGATGATGCAGGTGTGGCACTTGGGGGGGGGGTGGACAGAGCCCAGGCAGAGGGGTGACACCCCTGTGACCAGTGGGGCCATAACTTAAAAACAGGCTGGTGAAGAGGGAGACATGGAACTGTGGCAGCTAAGCCTGCGTGGCGGGACTTGATCAGGGGACCACAGGAAACACAAAGTTTGGAACCAGGGAGGCTCACTGTCATCCACGCTTCATGACAAACCCTCAATGTGGAGGGGGAAGTAGGTAGACGGCAAGCCTGGAACAGGGAGAAGAACACAGCCTTCCTTGGTCAGTCAGCCAGGATCCTGGATGCCTCAACCTTCTGATGGACTCCCCAGGCAGTGTCCAGAAGCTTCCAGGGTGTCCTTCTGGCTGAAGTGCCTCTTTTTCAGAGCTCTAGACAGCTACAAAAAGCAGCTCCTTTGGCTTTGGGTCTGAGAGGCACCCACTGTGCATTTTGGGGCATATTTGGGTGGGGGTCATTTATGAAGCTTCTTCATGCAGGGGAGCATGGCTGGTTCTAACCTAATCCTGGCCAGTGTTTCGCAAGGCCAGCATAACCTCTGGCCTGTGGCAAAGTGGCCACCTGGTCCTCAGCCAATGTGCAGTGCAGATTAACACCAGGAAAAACCGTTCCAGATTTTCTGTCCCAGGTGGCGTAGCCCCTACGTTTCATCCCTATCCCTTACACTTCTCCCACCCCACCCTCTTATGGGTCTCCCGAGCATCTTGGGTGCACGTTTCTTAGGCTTCCTGCTGGGTCTCCCATTCCAGCACCTTTGCTTGACCACAGACGGAGGGGCAACAAGGGGGAAAAAGAAGTGATTCTTCCCACCCTTATCTGGGGATGAGGGGTTTCCCTGGAAGAAAGCAGGACCCATGAGAGGCTTCACACTGGAAAAGTAGGAGTCAATTGGGCCAGAGTTCATCTCAGAGAGGGATTTAAGGGACCTAGAGTAAGACCAGTGACCAAGAGCCCTGGGGGATTCTGGGTCTTCCCCCCCCCCCATCTGTTACAGAGCCTGTGACCCCTTGTCCAGGCCTTGGGGATCAGCAGACTGACTGAGGCTGTGGGAGGAGAGGGGGGTGGGGGGGCTGGTATCCAGGCTGACCATGCCTTCCACTTTGTCTATCCACAGCCCATGGGGGGCAACCACAATGTCTTCCTTAACAGCTCCAAGCTGGCCGAGTGGCGCATGAGGGTGGAGCTCACCATTGGCTCCAACCTCTTCTGGGAGGCCCATAACCGGCTGGTGAAGCTGGACGAGTGGGACTGTTCAACGTTGGATCCGACAGTCAAGGAGAGGATCAGCCAGCTGTTGCAGAGGTTCAAGTAGAGCACCTCATCCTGCAGGGCCTGGCTGGCTCAGCCCTCTGGCGCTCTTTCCTTGGGAGAGATGCTGAACACAACACCGTGGCTCTGCCTAATAAAGAACTGAACAACCACTATGGCTGCTGAGCCTGCAACAGTTGGTGTGAGCATAGGGCCCGACGCGGGAATGGGCAGCAGGGTCCTCCCAGCTCCTAAAAGAATTAAAAAATTATGGGTTAAATGTGACTAAACTGTCAGTAACAATAATTGATGGTTTCAATACTCTACTATCAGTAATATATAGAATAACAAGAGAGACGATCATCAGGGAAATAGAAGACTTGAACATTATGAACCAATTGAATCTACTACATGTATACACAGAACACTCCACTCAAGAACAGCAGAATAGCCCTGGCTGGTGTGGCTCAGTGGATTGAGCAACGGTCTGCAAACCAAAGCGTTGCAGGTTCGATTCCCAGTCAGGGCACATGCCTGGATTGCAGGCCAGGTCTCCAGTAGGGAGTGCTTAAGAAGCACCCACACATGGATGTTTCCCTCCCTCTCTTTTTCCCTCCTTTCCCCTCTGTAAAAATAAATAAAATCTTAAAAAAAATAACAGCAGAATAAACTTCTTCTCAAGGGTACGTGGAATATTCTCCATGACAGAACATATGTTAGGCCATAAAATCTCAATACATTTAAACCGATTGAAATCTGTTTAAACAATGTATAGTCTCTGAACACATGGAATAAACCAGAGAGTCTGGCTCCAGACTCCATGGTCTTAGCTCCACACTCCGGAGATCCTGGTTCTAGCAAGTGTCAAAGCTTTGGGACTTATGGTCAGCATTTTGTGACAGCTGTCTCCACTCCAATTGCACACTGGGAGTTTGACAGCTTTTTGTTTGGTCTTCCTGCTTCTGTCAGCACTTTCCCTGCTTTTTTTTTTTTTTTTTCTTTTTCCTTCTCTGGGCCTCTGTTTGTCCATCTTTAAAATGATGAGGAGACATCCAGCAATCCCACTTCTGGGGATATATCCAAAGGAAATAAAAACGGGGTATCCGAAAACTTTCTGGGTCTGTATTCACTCCAAGTGCCTTAATTTCCTCATCTGTAAAATGGGGATGATACGAAAGTCTTATACATGTTAATCGATGAAAACTTGAAGCCATTATTCTCAATTCAATGAGCCAGTCACAAAGGGCTAGGACTGGGGTCCTCAGCGCGACTCTTGGAGGGGTGACCACTCCATCGCCACCCATCCGGCTGGGCCGCACCGGCCATTGGACCAAAGTGCCCAGGCGCCTGGAGCTGCCCAATGGGGAACGGCCACGAGGGGGCGTGGCCACGCTGCTAAATCCGTACCAGCCTCCCAGCGCTCGGTTTGGGTGTCGCGAGTTTGGTCCCACCGTTCCCGCCATGGGCCTAGAGCTCTACCTGGACTTGCTGTCCCAGCCCTGCCGCGCCATCTATATCTTCGCCAAGAAGAACGGCATCCCCTTCGAGCTGCGCACCGTGGAGGTGCTCAAAGGTGGGCCGGGCGGGGTTTCGGGTACCCAGAGGTCGGGGAGGAACGGGGAGGCCAAACATCGCTTAGGGGGACCCTTCCCTGCGCCACCTCCTTCCTGGAGCCATTGCCGAAAAAGGTGAACCACGAGGAAGATCCGAGATTCGGGTAATCCTCCAAACTCGGCTTGGTCCCACCGAAGAGAAAATAGGACTCAGCTGAGGCCACGGAAAGGGGCGGGGTGGGGGAGGTCAGAGAGAGAGAAGGAGAGACCTGGCGGAGAAAGGAGAGACCTGGTGAAGAAAGGGACGCATCTGGGCATAGGTACAGGGGGCCGCTGGAGAAGAGATGAGTGCCAGAGGAGAGGGGTTAAGGCGTCCAACTGCAGCGACTGGGACAGAGTACGGTCCCTCCTTTGTGGCCTCCAACTGCTGACATTTCACAACAGCAGGCACTGCCCCAACTTTCCAGCCCTGCCCTTTGCACCGGCCTTGTCTGCACTGGAGTCCCCTTCTATCCTTTCCCCTTCCTCCTTCTCAAGCGTTGCCTGTATTCACCTTGCCTCTGTTTCTCTTTTTCCTGATGCAGAGGGGACACTCCATGGGGTATACAGGGAGCAGGAGGGAGTTGTGGGGGTTTGATGAACCCTGTACCCTGAGCAGGAGGATTTGTTTCTGTCAGGCCCCCAAGTCCCCAAGGATACAACGGGCATGCTGAGTTCCTGGCATTTGGGTGTAGAACCCATGTATTGCTTGGGGAGAAAGTAGGGTGACTCTACTTGGCTGAGCATTCCACCCAGCGCTGTCCCACCATGCCTTCGTGCATTTGCACTGGCCCTTCTGCCTGAATCATCATCCCTTCCCAGCATCCTCTGTGGACTGCCACTTGTCCTGCACCGGGGGTTTTCTCTGCAGGGTGTGGGGCAGGAGATAGGGCAGGGGACAAAGGGATGTCAAATAGAGGGGTGCACAGGGAGGTGTGTTTCTCCAGGAGAGGAGGGCACAGTTTGAAGGGAGGGAAAAAGGAGGATCGTGGGTGTGGATGAGGCTGGAAGGGTGAGGCAATCGTGTGTGGTTTTGAGGAGCTTCCCCGAATCCTGGGGTAATGGGGAGCCACAGACGGCTGTTGAGCAGGGTAGTGATGAGACTTGAGTGCCACTCAGAAGCTTCTCTCTGGGTGCATCTTCAGGAGCAGAAACCTCTGGGATAAACTCAAGCAGAGGCCAAAATCCTCTGTGGGGTGTGGGGGATGGGACACTGTGGGGAGGACCCATGTGGGAATGCTACTGCTTCAGCTCCAGCAGAGCCTAAAGACAGGGCCATCTCTGTGTCCCTAGTGCCCAGGGAAGGGTGAGCAAGAGAACACAGAAAGGCCAGTAGAAGTCGGTTGCAGTTAAACTGATGTCAGGAAAAGGCTATTTCTCTGTTTGGTGGCCCTACTCAGGGCACTATAGGAAGTCCAAGCTCAGCCACTCTGCACTTGAAGCTTGGGATGCCCCAAATGTGAGTCCATGAAGCTGGTGAGGATGCAAAGACGGTGGGTGGGGTGTATATGAAGACCCGCCTGCAGTGCCATGCCCTGCACCCTGAGCTGTGTTGCAGAGGGGTGTGCTGTGGGGGGATGTTATGCCCTCTGGGACTTGCCAAAAGGTATTCAAGCCTATTTTTCACCACCTGGCAGAGCAGCTTCCTGCTTTTCCCGTAGCGGCCTCCACCAGCCTTTGCCATGCGGGAAAACAGGTGTGGGCTGGGAAAGAGCTATGAAATCAGGGCCTGGGCATTGCAGGGAGTGGGCGCAGGCCACCCAGGGATCAGAGTTTTCCTCTTACCACCCACCATGATGCACTCTGCAGGCCAGCACCTCAGCGATGCCTTTGCCCAGGTGAACCCCCTGAAGAAGGTGCCTGCTTTAAAGGACGGGGACTTCACCTTGACAGAGAGGTAACTGGGGCCCTGGGCTGCTACTGGACCTCTTTGGAATCATCTTGTCCTAACCCTCTACTTTATAGACAAAACAAACAAACAAACAAACAAACAAACTAACTAACGTCCTCAGATGTTAAGCCCTTTACCCAGCATGCCACAGAGTCAAGGCTGAAACCCAAGTCCCCGCCTATTTGCTGGACCAGCTGCAGGGATGTATTTTACTTCCATGCTAATCGTGTGATTGTTGGTGAGAGCACCCTGGAGAGGGTGTGTAGGGCAGGAGGTAGCAGCATTAACCTCAGAAAGACAGCTCTCTGGCCAAACTTGTATCGAGGTGGCCCAGGGGTATCTGGCTACCCGGTGGCTTTGGCTCCCAGCTGCAGCTTCCCTGAGTGGGCCTCATGGGAGGACCCCCTACACATGTGGACATTTTGGATTACAACAGATCCCAAGGAGTGGGAACCTCTTTAGGGGAGGCCAAACCTTTTTGTTCTGCCTCTTAAGTCACCTCCCCACAAGAAGAACCCAGAGCTTTGGAACTCATCTCTGGAATATGGAGGTGAATGCACCCCCAAAGAATTCCTCAGGCATTCTGCCAGTGCCATTGGCCCCTCCGGCGGCCCCTCCTTTCCTGAGTCCTTGTGTGGCCTGGTATTGAGCGCCCACGGGCATCTGCTAGGGGCAGCGTGCAATATCGGTGTTTCTCTGTCTCTTCTCTCCCCCTCGGGAGGTCTGTAGCTCCCAGGGACTGCCACCCTCCTAAGAGTGGCTTGAACAATTAGCTAGGCACAAAAAGAGCTCTGGAGTCTCTTGCACAGACAGGTGAGTGGTTAAACTGGGGTGTGGGGGTAGGATTCCTAACAGGAAGGTGGGCCAGTGGCAGATCCAGAGTTGTTTCTGCTCTTTTGGCTGGGGTGCCCAGCCCTTGGGGTACCCCAAGTTCCTGAAAGCCTTCCTGTGGCCCCAGATGCATATATCCCTGTCCCAACCCCATGGCAGCCCCCATAACCCAGAGCAGGAGGAGGGCCCTAGAGGCCTCGCTGTTCTGCTGGCCCACGATCCTGCAGCAGCCCCAGCGTTTCCTCCAGGAGCACGGAGGGATGACAAGGAACGAAAAGGGATGACAAGGAAAGACTTTGTGAACAATCAGGCCGTCCGAGGCTGGTCTGAATGTCAGATAATGGCACTAGATGCAGACTGGGAAGAACTGAACTTCTTCTGGTCTAGCTTTGATGCCGTCTCCTCAGGAAGCTCTCTCTGGCCTTCCCGTCAGAAACTGTCTCTGAGCACAGGACAGACACTGCACTCTAGGGTGTTGCCTGGTGGCAGGATGAGCTTGGACATTAGCCTCAGACTCTCAGCTCTGCTGCCACCAAAAGCTGCGTGCCCAGCCAGGGCAGGTCCCTTCACGGTTCTAAACCTGGCTTCCTTTTCTGGAAAATGAGGCAAATACCTGGGCACGTCGTCAGGAAGATTAAAGAAGGGACTCTGTATGAAGCCTCTAGCACCGTGCCTGCCCACACCCAGCATGTCCTCCCTTCCCCTGCAGCGTAGCCATTCTACTCTACCTGACACGCAAGTATAAGGTCCCTGACCACTGGTACCCTCAGGACCTGCAGGCTCGTGCCCGTGTGGATGAGTACCTGGCGTGGCAGCACGCAGCCCTGCGGAGAAACTGCCTCCGGGCCCTGTGGCATAAGGTGAGGCCCTGAGAGCGGGGTGGTGAGGGCGTCGCCCCAAGAAGGCTAAGGTACCCTCGCATTCTTTACGGTTTGGGTGGGTTCCACTGCCCTGACTGTCGCGTCACTGATTCTTTGATTTGTTGTGCTCGGGTGGCTGCTAAGCCCATCTAATACATTTTTTCATCTGAGATAGTATTTTTTCATTTCTAGAAATTCCATATGGTTCTTTTCTAGAGTTCCCTCTGCTCTGCTGAAGTTCACCATCTGCTCGTTTGTTTGGTTCATCTTTTCTTCTAAGTTCTTAAATACATTTAGAATGATTACTTCAAGTCTGTCAGCTAATTGCAACACCTGGGTTCTCGGTGGGTCTGTTTCTATTAGTTGTTTTTTATCCTTTTGAATATGGGTCGCATTTCCCTCTTTCTTTGCATGTTTTATTATTTGTTATTGTGTGCAAGACATTATGTATAAGGCTAGAGGTTGAAGTACATGATAAGGACCCCAAGAAGAAGCCTGCACTTTTGGCAGGGAGCCTGGGTGGAGGGTAATCTGTTACCGCTAATCAGGATGGGGCTGTGTTGCAACTTTAGTTCCCGTTCACCTCCGGTTTTAGGTATCTTGAGGGTGAGATCAGATTCCTTGATTGCCCCAGCAGGGATTTGGAATCTAAGCCCCAACTGCAGCCTTGAGATCTGTCTACTTTTCAACCCTACCCTCAGTTCCCCACATGGTTTCTTAGAAAAATCCCACGCCGATGGCAAGCTCGAATCCTGCCTGCTTAGTCCCCTGGGAAAAAAGTGGCTTATCTAGGAAGGGTTCGAGACCCTCTGGAATTTAGTCCGTTTAGTTCGGTGCTGCACAGTGGAACTATAAAGTGAGCTGCACATGCAGTTTTACATTTTTTAGTAGCCGCATTTAAAAAGTAAAAAGAAACCGGTGAAATTATAAACACATGAAAAGGTGCTCAGCATCACTAGTTATTAGGGAAATGAAAATTAAAACTACAATGAAATACCGCCTCACACTCGTTGAGATGCTGTGCACCAGAAAATAATAAGGGCTGTGTGGATGAGGCCATGAGGAAATTGGAACTCTTGTGTACCGTCAGTGGGAATATAAAATGGTGCCGCTCTGGGAATCAATATGGCAGGTCCTCAAAAAAATTAAAAGTTGGATAAATGGGGATGAAGGAGACTTGACTTGGGGTGGTGAACACACAATACAATATACATATGATGTATTATAGAATTGTACCCCTGAAACCTATATAATTTCATTAACCAAGGTCACCCCAATAAATTCTATAAAAAAGTTAAAAGAAAAATTTCAATTACCAAATGGTCCAGCAAGTCCACTTCTGGGTATAAACCCAAAATAATTGAAAGCACGGTCTTGAAGAGATCTTGCTGCACTTATGTTCTTAACAGCATGACTCAGGATAGCCAAAAGGTAGATGCAATCTCTGTGTTCATTGGTAAACGAATGGATGAACAAAATGTGGTGCAAACATAAAATGAGATATTATTCAGTCTTAAGAAGGAAGGAAAGTTTGACATATGCGAAACCTGGATGAGCCCTGAAAATATTGTGCTATGTGAAATGAATAAGCCAGACAGAAAAGGGCAAATGGTGTATGATTCCGCTTATATGAGGCACCTCGGAGTAGTCAAATTCATAGAGAGAGAAACTAGAATAATGGTTGCCTGTGGCTGCTGAAGAGGGAAAAATGGGTACAGAGTTGAATGGAGACAAAGTTTCAATTTTGCAAGATGAAAAGAGTTCAGGAAACGGATGATGGTGATGGTTGCTCAAAAACACTTAATACCGCTCAACCGAACGCTTAACATTGGTTAAAACGGTCAATTTTATGACATGTGTTACCATAATTAGAATATTTTAGCCCTGGTTGGGTAGCTCAGTTGGTGAGAGCGTTGTCCTAATACCCGAAGGTTGCAGGTTCAATCTCCAGTCAGGGTGCATAAGAAGAAACAACCAATGAATGCATCAGTAAGTGGAACAACAAGTCGATGTTTCTCTTTCTCTTCCTTCCCCTCTCTCCCTTCCTCTCTCCAAAGTCAATAAGTAAAAAAAATTAAAAATTTTTAAGTGTCATTTAAAAATGAAATCAATAGAAAGTTTATTGATGAAATATATTGCATTCTTTTTTTCCCGCTTTTCTTGGGCACTGAGTTCTCAGAATCTGGTATGTATTTTACATGTGTAACACACCTAAGACCTGTCACCCTTCAAGAGCTCAATAGCCACTTGAGTCTAGTGGCTACAGTACAAGTTTAGGCTTTTTTTGTTCTTTGTTCTTTTCCTTCCTTTTTATAAAAGTTCTATAACTTTTTGGTGGCTTTAAAGAAAAATAAGATTATTTTCTTCCCAGGGTGGTTGTGGTGGGACCAGTGGTTGTTTTGGTGACCGTTGATATCCTGATCAGAGGTGGAACTCCTCATTTTAAAAAGTGTATGGCTAATTCTGGATCATGAGTTTTACTGTTATGACTCAGATAATTTTTTATATAAGAAATAAACAGTAGAGGACCTGGCTGGTGTGGCTCAGTGGATGGAGTGCTGGCCTGCGAACCAAAGGGTCACCGGTTCGATGACCAGTCAGGGCACATGCCTGTGTTGTGGGCCAGGTCCCCAGCAGGGGGCACCCGAGAGGCAACCACACCCTGATGTTTCCTTCTTTCTTCTCTCTCTAAAAATAAATAAAGAAAATCTTTTAAAATATAAAATATAAAAGCAAGAAGCTTTTACAAAAATGTTTATTAAAAAAAGAAATAGCCCTGGCTGATGTAGCTCAGTGGATTGAGCGCAGGCTGCGAACCAAAGGGTCACCAGTTTGATGACCAGTCAGGGCACATGCCTGGGTTGCAGGCCAGGTCCCCAGTGGGGGCCACGTGAGAGGCAACCACACATTGATGTTTCTCTCCCTCTCTTTCTCCCTCCCTTCCCTTCTGTCTAAAAATAAATAAATAAAATCTTTAAAAAAAAAAGAAACATTAGAGAACAAAAGTCGAAAGACCTCTTTATTGTCCTCAGTCCTTCCTGAGAGCCACCCTGCTCTGGGCTCCGGTGTGAGTCCTTCTAGCACATGACTTTATCCATTACTACATGTATGTATATCTATAAGCAAAATACAGTTTTGCTTTGAGTGTTTATATAAATGCTCTCATACCACTCTGCAACTTGCATTTTTTTTTTGGTATTGCTATGAGTGGCTATAATTTATTCATTTTTAACTATTCTATAGTATTTCATCATGTGAATAAGTCAGAATTTATTACCCTCTTATGGTCTTTTATATATAAAGAGGAACAAAAACACTTTTTAAAACCCTAAGAACTTTGGAGCCACCAAATTGGAACAGAAGGAAAGTGTGGACCGTCTCTTGCAAGTGCAAGGCAGGTAGGTAATAAACGAGGGAGGCAGGCTAGGTGGGTTCCAGTGGACTGAGAGCACAGGTGCCCCGCCTGAAGGAGCAGCTTCTCCCCGCATCAGCCTTAGATGCTGAGAAAGGGTTACCAGGTAGCAATGGTGACCCCGTGTGGCCAGCTCCCTTTATGTTAAAAAGAAGCTGGAGCCCTGGCTGGTGTAGCTCAGTGGATTGAGTGCGGGCTGGGAACCAGAGGGTCCCAGTTCGATTCCCCATCAGGGCACATGCCTGGGTTGTGGGCTGGGTCCCCAGTGAGGGCCATGTGAGAGGCAACCATACATTGCTGTAAAAAAGTAAAAATAAATAAATAAAATAAAATGCTATGGAATCTTAAAAGAAGAAGAAGCTGGAAATCTGGACTTCCATAAGAAATATCTCCATTTTTAAATGTCAACAGCTGATCCATATTTTAAAAATTCTTTCTCCGAAGAAATGTCATGAGCTCAGCACTGGCCTCCAGGCCACCAGTGTGAGATCCCTACTCTTCCCTTGTTGTGTAGGGGTGGGAACTGAAGCCCTGAGCCCGGGTCTGAGGATGGTCCCAGGCCCGTTTACCTGTCCCGAATCCCAGGCTCCTCCAATCAACGTCACTGCTCCCAGGATGAAGCTCGGCATGAAGCTCCCTCCTGTGCTCCCTCTCCACTCTGTGTCAGTGACAGCTGTCAAGCCTGACGCTGTCGATAGCTTTGCCCTAAAATGCGCTCCTCCCTAAACCCTGGACATGTTTCTCCCCAGGCTCTCCTATTTCCTGGTAACCCACTGGGTCAGAAGACATTGGTTCTACACTTGGCTGTGCCATCTCTGGAAACTGACTGTCCTTTTCTGGGTCTTACTTTTTTATAGACAATACGAGTCATGTACTGTTATTCCTATATCATAGATGAGGACATTGAGGCTCAGAGGGTTTGCATATTTTGCTCTAGGTCATACAGTTTGTAAGTGACAGAATGGAGACCTTCAAAGCCCATACTACTAGTTACTTATACTGTAAAAGGGTTTGATTTTTATATCAGGAGAAAAGAGGTTATGAAATATATAGTTTCTAAGCAAGCCTCCTTCCCTCCACCAAAGTTCGGGTTTCCTTTGAGTCATTATTAAGGGGGCTTGAGTCCTTCAGAAGCCTCCGAGGCTCAGCCAGTCAGAGCTCATGGAAGTAGGAATAGTTCAGGTAAAAGGGGTCCTTGGGGAATTTCCCTGCAACTCTGCCCAGGACATGGAAGAAAGGTGTATGGAGCCAGAAAGCAGGTCCAAGGCAATGTTAGGGGTTGCTTGCCTTTCCTGACCCCAAGGCTGGGCTGGTTCCTAACCCCCCTTCCCCACTTCCCCTCACTTTGCCTGCCCATCCTTCAGGTGATGTACCCTGTGTTCCTGGGTGAGCCTGTATCGCCTGAGGTGCTGGCAGCCACACTGGCTGAGCTGGATGTGACCCTGCAGATCCTTGAAGACAAGTTCCTCCAGAACAAGGCCTTTCTCGCAGGGCCCCACATTTCCCTGGCTGACCTGGTGGCCATCACGGAGCTGATGCATGTGAGTGGTGTGGGCAGGGTGAGCCCGCTAGGCAGGGTGGGTCCTGCTCATGCCCACCCCAACCCCCTGCTGTGGGACTGTACTTATTTGTGGTAACCTCTTCTGGAGCTATGTGGTCCCCAAACTAGGCAGATGCTGTCATCCTTGGTCTCACCCATCCACTCCATCCTGTCCTGTCCCCTTTTCCCCTACAGCCCGTGGGTGCTGGCTGCCAAATCTTTGAAGGCCGACCCAAGCTGGCTGCATGGCGCCAACGCGTGGAGGCAGCAGTGGGAGCGGTCCTCTTCCAGGAGGCACATGAGGTCATCCTGAAGGTCAAGGACACAGCCCCACTTGCAGACCCTTCTATAAAGCAGAAGATGATGCCTAGGGTGCTGGCCATGATCCGATGAGACAGGAAGCCTTGCGCCTGCTCTGCCCCAGGCAGTTCACAGAGCACCTTCCTTTCAACGTCCCATGGGAGGCAGACCCAGAGAGCAGAGTTGACTTGCCCAAGTCCCATCACTCCTCAGGCCAGGTCCCCAGCCCTACTCCGTCTTCCCCAGGTGCCTGAAAGCCATGATGAGAATGGCACACCCAGATCTAGTCTCCTTTAATCACTACATTTCACTTTCAGTTTGGGAAATAAACCTTGGCTTACCCTGAGCCTCTGCTTCTAACTCTGATGTGTAATTTATTTGACCCTCCTTCTGCCCTGGCCCTGGTCTTGGTCTCTATCCAAAAGACAACCCCCCTTCCAGGGCCCTGTGGGTCTGCTTCCTTCTGATAGTTGCCAAAAATGAAATTAATAGCAGCGCTCTAGCCTTCTGATGTTTGGAGAGAGCGATTTATCAGCATGGAGATCAGCAGCCATTGCCCATCTGTTGGCTGTGGGCATGGTGGCAGATCAGGTGGGTGGGCCAGCCTCTAAGGACATGGCCCTTTGGCACCAAATACTGTGAGTCCTGCATCTGTCCTGAGGAATTGGTTGGGGGAGGGGGAAAAACTGAACAGCAGCACTCCTGGTTATTACCAGTCCGATGTTTTGAAAGGCCAAAACTCAAAATGTCAGAGTTGGATAGAGTAAGGAAAGGTGCCTGCTGAGAAGATGGGAGCCTTATGCTTCCTCCAATTCATCTTACCAAAGTATAGAGTTCAGTCCCTGGCTGGTGTGGCTCCGTGGACTGAGCGCTGGCCTCTGAAACGAAGGGCTGCTGGCTCGATTCCCATTCCAGCCAGGTCCCCAGTAAGGGGCACGCGAGAGGCAACCGCACATTGATGTTCCTCTCCCTCTCTTACTCCCCCTCTCTAAAAATAAATAAAGTAAGTACAGAGTTCAGTTTTTTTTTAATGTCAAGAAACAGGGGAATGGAAGGGATTGTCTTTGTAAAACTCAAGCCCCAAGCAGAATTCCTGTAATTAGCACGTCTGTGTGCAAGACTGAGCAGAATCTATTAGCCGGAAGGCCATGGGAATAAAGCAGGCTTGCACAAGATGGAGTCAAAGAGAGACCAAGCATTTCACTCTGTTAGGGGTCAGAGCCTGGAATGTCATGCCTAGGGTCTGTAAACTGTGAACAGGAATGGTGTGCTCAGATTGTGTTTGAGAATAATACTGTGGCTGCTGGTGCGGGTTGGACTGGAGGGTGGCCAGGGAGGAAGCAGGAGGATTGGATATTGCAGCAATCCAGTCAAAGGTGACTTGTGGAGGAGGGCAGACCACTGCAGGGGGTGGAGAGCATGCTCCTGGCAGCCTGGAGAGGGTGCAGCACTGGGCCAGGAAGGCACTCTCCTGGGGGCGGGGAGGCCTTCCTTCACGGGGGAGCATGGGGGACTGGGGAGGCCAAGCTATTTCTGAGTTTTCTAGTAGCTGATTCTCTTGCCAAGTGGCTTTCAATCTTGAATTCAGGTACAGACAGACCCCAGGAGCTCCAGTGTCACAGATGGAGGGACTTGGCCCTGCTGAACAAGGGGGGAAGTTTGGGCCCCCCTGCAAGCCTCTAGATGAGTTCCACAGGGCTTTTGCTTCCAGGAAGGAATTAACTGGAGTGTAAAGAATGTGACTACAGGGATTGGGGAGGAACGGCTAATTCTTTCTTGGAATGTGGGTTAGGCCTCTGCAGAGAGGAGGTCCAAACACCCTTCCCAGCTCCCGCTCTGGCCACTGAGCACTGGGCACCGGGCCTAGGGGAGGCTGCTTCCCCTTCCCTCCCTTTCTCCTCCGCCCTAGTGTTCTCAGCGATTCCGACTCAGCCTTCTCCGTAGGGGCAGGAGGTGGCCTAAATTCGCTAAGGATCAGTGCTGAAGCGCCCTTGGCCTCCCATTTCCCATTACCATTTCCCCTGTCCCATTTGACAAAGGTAGACCTTTGAGGTCCAGAGAAGGGGTGTGAACTGGCCGTGAGACCTCAGCTCAAAGTCCAGGTCTCCCTGTGCCTCCCTACGGCGAAAGAGACGCGCAGCCCTGACCGGGAGGGAAGGAGGCGGACCCGGAGCGCCGCTGGTTGGCCCAAAGTTTCCCGAAGCTCTCCAATAGGCGGGGAGGGCGTGGCCAGACTCACGCTCGAGGCTGCGCGCGTCAAAAGGCGCGGGTGGCTGGCAGTTCTTGCCTGCCGTTCCCGTTTCCGGATCTGTCCCGGGTCTGTCCACGCCCCGACTTGGGTCTGTCTGCAGCCTTCGTCATGGGTCTGGAGCTCTACCTAGATCTGTTGTCCCAGCCCTGCCGCGCAGTCTACATCTTCGCCAAGAAGAACGGCATCCCCTTCGAGCTGCGCACCGTGGAGCTGCTCAAAGGTGGGCCTGGCTGGGGGTCTGGGTCGCCAATGTGCTGACGCACTCTGGCCCGCCGGCGCCGCCTCAAGGTCGGGCTGCGTGTGCGGACTCTCCAGCTCGGAAACGTAGCATCCGTTACTTGGGTATTTTCAAAGACCCTCGACCTTTGCCTAGTGAAATCTAAACATTCTTTAAAATATAGGTTAAGAGGGAATAGGGCAGGTAGAGATCATTAGAGTTTGGGGGTGGGGATGGGGAAGTGGGGTGAGTGCCCCAGTACCTCCACACCAGGGCTTGGAGAAAGCAATGAAACTGCCTCCTCATTTACTAGTAGGAGTACCCCCCATCTCTGAGTTTCTGCATCTTCTGAGAAAAGGTTGTTCATCTGGATCTGTATGACTGTATGTATGTGCATTATAGCTTCAGGAAATTGCCTTCCTCCCAAGCCCAAGACAAGACACTGCTTGGCCCAGGTTCCAAGGGGGTGGACACTGGAATGGTGGCCCACTGGTGGGGTCAGGGTCTGTGATTTGGTGATCAGTGGGGTGGCCTCCTCTTCCCTAGTGCCCTCCCCCCCCCCCCGCCCGCCCTGGATAGGGGCCTCAGAAACTTCCTGGATGCTGGGTGGGGTTGGGCAGAGACCTGGAAGGTCTCAGGGTTTCCCCTGCTGCCTCTCTGGTCTCTCCCACAGGCCAGCACCTCAGCGATGCCTTTGCCCAGGTGAACCCGCTGAAGAAGGTGCCAGCCTTGAAGGATGGGGACTTCACCTTGGCTGAGAGGTAATGGGTCCCTGGAATGCTGTATTGCTGTGTGGCGCCAGCCAGCCGTCTGTGTGTACATTGTTGATGGCTTGGATCATGGCTTATGTACCCTGAGCAACTGTGCCAGCTTCAGGGTAGAGAGTGGCTTGATGTGGGCAGTGGTGCCAGGGCTGGGAGGGGCACCTGGTGTTGCTTCTGTTGTGTTGCTGCTTTGGATGTATTGGGGCGTGGAACTGGAGTTGCTCCCACCCTTTAGGACCCAGGCCGGGTGCCCCTTTTTTTGTGGAATTGTCTCTGAGTGCCCCCCTTCTGAAATCCCATAACAGTTTGTTTTTCACTTGGTGCTCTTAGTTCAGATGACAGGATGAATCAGGGTAGAGCTGTGTGACCCTGGAAAGTCACCTAACCTCTCTGAGCCTCACATTCCTATTCTGCACCATGCAGATAGTGAAATGTGCCGCCCACAGGAGTTGGGGAAACACAGGCCAGGAGCAGGTGCCTGCCCCGCTCAGGGCCTGGCCCCTGCGCAGTAGCTGAAGAGTAACTGGGACACCCTCACCCCTGCTGTGCCTCCCAGCGTGGCCATCCTGCTGTATCTTAGCCGAAAGTACAAGGTCCCCGACCACTGGTACCCCCAGGACCTGCAGGTCCGTGCCCGCGTGGACGAGTACCTGGCGTGGCAGCACACGGCGCTGCGGAGAGCATGCACCCGGGCCATGTGGCAGAAGGTGAGCCCGGGGGACAGAGACCCCTCTCAGGGTGCTCAGGGGACAGTGCTTTCCGTTTAAAACATTCTGTTCAGCCCGGCTGGTGTAGCTCAGTGGATTGAGCGCGGGCTGGGAACCAGAGGGTCCCGGTTTGATTCCCAGTCGGGGCACATGCCTGGGTTGCGGGCCATGTGAGAGGCAACCATACATTGCTCTTTCTCCCTCCCTTCTCTCTCTCTGAAAATAAATAAAAATCTTTAAAAAAAACCAACATTCTGTTCAGACTTAAGACCTTAGAACACCAAACTCTAGAATGCCAGAGACTCTGACCAGCTTGTTTTTCTGAGGGGAAACTGAGGCCAAGCCAGCAAGTGACTACCCAATGTACCTTAATTCCTGAGGTGCTGGAAATGAACTCTCTGCCCCTTTGCTGCCTGGAAAGATTGCCTTTGGGAGAGAAAAGAAAAAATCAAATCCTCACTTTACTACACACATACTTTCCAGATAGAGAGGTGTTATATGAAAAGTGAAACCAGGAAGAAATGAAGAGACATTTCAATGAAGATCTGGTTTCTGGGTGTGCAAGGATTTCTAAACCTAGGAACTGTGGCCCGGCTGGTGTAGCTCAGTGGATTGAGCGCGGGCTGGGAACCAGAGGGTTCCGGTTTGATTCCCAGTCAGGGCACATGCCTGGGTTGCAGGCCAGGTCCCCAGTGAGGGCCATGTGAGAGGCAACCATACATCGCTCTTTCTCCCTCCCTTCTCCTCTCTCTGAAAATAAATAATTAAAAAAAAATTTAAACCTAAGAAGACTTAAAGAAAAGCCTAGCCCTGGCTGGTATAACTCAGTGAATTGAGCACAGGCCTGAGAAGCAAAGGGTCACAGGTTTGATTCCCAGTCAGTGCACATACCTGGGTTGCAGGCCAGGTCTCCAGCAGGGGGCATGCAAGAGGCAACCACATATTGATGTTTCTTGCCCACTATCCTTCCCTTCCCCTCTCTCTAAGAATAAAATAAATTAAATCTTAAAAAAAAGAAAAGCCTAATCGCCCTGGCTGGTGTAGCTCAGTGGAATGAGCACGGGCTGGGAACCAAAGGATTCCGGTTCGATTCCCAGTCAGGGCACATGCCTGGGTTGCAGGCCAGGTCCCCAGTGAGGGCCATGTGAGGAGCAACCATACATTGCTGTTTCTCTCCCTCTCTGTCTCCCTCCCTTCCCCTCTCTCTAAAAATAAATGAATAAAATCTTAAAAAAAAAAAGAAAAGCCTAATCGACTTTACACATACAAAGAAATTTTGTGAAAGGACAAAAAGGATTAAATTTAAAATAAGCAAAAAATTGGGAAAGATCTTGGCAAAGACATGTTCAAAAGAAGTAACATATTTTTAAAAAGATGTTATATTTAGAGAGTGGGAAAGAGAGGGAGAAAGAGGTGAGAGAAACATCAATGTGAGAGAGAAATATCCATCATTTGCATCTCATTTGTGCCCCATCTGGGGACTGAACCCACCACCCAAGCATGTGCCCTGACCAGGAATCAAACCGGCGACCTTTTGCTTTGCAGAATAGATGCTCTACCAACCGAGCCACACCGGTCAGGGCAAGAAGTAACATTCTTAATACTTAACATGCTCTTAGAAATCTATCACATGAAGACACAGGAGAAAAATGGGCAAAGGAAGCCAGCAGGGATTTAATGGACGGACAGAGAAAAATGGCCAATAAATGGATGAAAACATAGTTAACTTCAGTAAAACTCAAACAAATGCATATTAAAACAGCACATACATACTATTTTTTACTTATTAAATGTGCAGGTAGTTTTTGAAATATGTACTCGAAGTAATTACTTGTGAAGTGCTGGCACACAGTGGGTGCCCCCGTGTGTGTGAGGGAGTGTGAGACGGGCATACTTACACTCTGTGGCAGGTAGGGGACCGCTGTCTGAAGGGCCATTTGGCAAAAAGTAGATTTCCATTGTCTTGAGGTTCTAGGAGATGGGAGAGGGATCCCCTCAAGCGGATGGGGACAGGATCCTGGTACATGTGAGAGCAGGATGGAGAGAGGGCAAGTGGAGTGAGTGTAGACCTTTGTTCCTCGAAGGTGTGGTGTATGGACGCGTTCGCAGGCCCATCCCCATCCAAGAAGTCTGGATGGGTTAGGAGGTGGAGAGTGGGGGGGGATGGTGGCCACACTGGAGAGGGCCTGGTGGTGAGGCCGTTGTGGTGAGGGCAGCGGGAGCCATGGAAGGCCTTATGTGGGGAAGAGATATGGGCAGCCTGACCTTGCAGAGGGCTCCCCTGGCTGCTCTGTGTGAGGACCCAGGGAGAGGTGGGGCTTGTCCCTGTTTGAGTAGGAGATGAGGCCTGGGCAGACGGTGGCTATGGGTGGAAAAGGGTGGGTGGGAACAAGGAGAAATCCGAAGCACTGGTGATAAATTAGATGAGAACAGAATCCAGGCTTGTCTTTGGGCAGAACCTCAGCCCTCTCCTGCCGGCCCACCCACAGGCGATGTTTCCTGTGTTCCTGGGTGAACCGGTGCCGCCCGAGACATTAGCATCAACCCTGGCTGAGCTGGACGGGTGCCTGCAGCTGCTTGAGGACAAGTTCCTAAAGGATAAAGACTTCCTTGCTGGGCCCCACATCTCAGTGGCTGACTTGCTGGCCATCACAGAGCTGATGCACGTGAGTGCCATGGGGTGGGCTGCCCACTGGGGAATGGGGTGTCCTGGGAGGGAACCAGTGTACTAGCTCATGTTGCCCTTTGTGGCTGTGGAACCTTGGGTGAGACACTTCTTCTGTGCCTCAGTGTTGTTATCTGTAAAATGGGACTTTGAAACCCCATGCTGTAGGGATATTGAAGAGCCTCTCAGTATCTCTGGGGAGAGGACCCCCAGCCTATCACACATGGGGCAGAGGAGGGAAAATCCACCTAGTGGATCCCTAAACCAGGTCATGCTATCTTGTGCTTCACTGTGCCCAACTCCCACCACCTGACTTCCTCCCTCTTCCCATAGCCTGTCAGTGCTGGCTGCCCTGTCTTCAAAAACCGACCCAAGCTGGCTGCCTGGCGCCAGCGTGTGGAGGCCGCGGTGGGGGAGGACCTCTTCCAGGAGGCCCACAAAGTTATCCTGAAGGTCAAGGACCTGCCTCCAGCAGACCCTGCCATGAAAGAGAGGCTGAAGCCTTTGGCAAAGGTTTTGTTGCACTGAGCAGGGAACACACCTTGCAGCCAATGATGGAGACGTCAGAATAAAGAGATGGAGCTGCGTCTGTCCTTGGCCCTGAGCAAGATACCCTGCACTGTCTCTGGTCCCCAGGTCCCTCCTGTTCCTTCTTTAGTCTATGTCCTTATTTCACTTCAACTCCACTCCAACTTTCATGTGATTTCTGGAAAGAGCTGTAGTAAATACATGTTTGACTCTGCCCTTCCTCTGTTTGAAACTTTCCTTGGCACCTCACTGCCCTGAGGCTATATACAGTACAGGTCACGTCAGCGAACTTTGCCTCCAGGCTTTGCGCCCACCCCTCCAGGCTGCCCCGTTCTGGTTGCACACAGTTACCCATCATTTTCCAGCCATTCTCAAAACTCCTGCCTCAGCTTCCTGGCCTTGACTTGTGCTCATTCCTCTGCTTACAGAACCCATCCTTACCTCCTTTGTCTGGTACCCCCCATCCCAATCTTTGGGCACTTGTCACCATGCCACTTTTCCAGGGAGTTGTCCTTGACCTCTCCAGCCCCAGACTGGTTCAGGTGACCCTTCTGGGCTCTTCAGCCCTAGTGCTTGCTTCCCTCTGTCCTGGCAGGAAATTGGTTCCATGCCCCGTGGGCTCAGCACGTGTCACCAATGGGTGTTTACCCAGGGAAGAGATGTCTGAGTCAGGACTGGCCACTCTCCTGGGTCTCTCTGGGTCTCCCACTGGGGAGTACAGGCTAGCGCATGAACCTCCTTGAAGGGAGAGAAGTCCCAGGTTATTTCCTGGCCCTCCAAGTGCCGCTGAGAGGACTTGCTCTCCCAGGCCCACTTGCAGCCCTGACTGCAGTCTTCTCCATGCCCCACTCTGGGTTCCAGACTTACCGTCTGCCTTTGCCCTTTCCCCTCAAGACTGTCACAACCTACCTACCTGTCTTGTGTTCCAGAGCCTTCGACCATCCAATAAGCTGCTAATGGGACAGGGTCATGAACAGGCTCTCAGCCCACCTGCTCTCCCATGGAGGCTCCTTTAATATGCATGCATAGAGAATTTTAGATGTGCAATTGAAATTATAAACATATCCCCAAGTGATTTCAATTACATTTTCATCTATAATTCCAATAACTTTGAAACACTGACGATAATACCATGGTTAGCCACAACAACAGATTTCCATGTTTTAAATAACATCTTTTGTGAAAATAAAAAATAACACCTTTTGTTTTGCCTATAAAAATATGTTACCACAAACATTGTTGGTAAGTCTACTGGGACCTGGCTCCCACTCCCTGGCGGGCAGTTCCTCACTAAGGCAAAGTCGCTGCAGGCACAAGAGGACGCAAAGGCAGACGTTTGGGCCAGGCAGGATTTCAGTGAACCCTAGCATCTCTGCCCGGCCCCACGTGTCCCCCGCACGTGTCACTTTGTCTCCTGATCAAGAGAAGCGCAGATTCTCATTGAAAGTGAAGTTGTCTGAGGTGGTGGTAACTCATTAAAAAATTTTCTCTGACGATGTAACGTTATTAGGGTCAAACCTCGGGAAGGTCCCTAGAGGTATGTGCATGTTTAGGGGTGTTCAGGCCTCCGTCTAAATGGGATCAACAGCAGAAGACCGCAGCTCTGGAAAGCCAAAGTAGCTGGAGTGGGGGGCGGGGGCGGGGGGGCGGAGCTGGGACGCTGGGGGCCGGGCAACGGGACTTCCGGAAATCTGGGCCACAGAAGGTTGTCTGCCAAGGCCGGGGTTGCAGCCTAGGCAGCCAATCGCAAGGTGCGGTGTGCCTGCAAAGCCAATGAGGAGCCCGGTCTCCGTGGCGCCCCGCCCCTGCTGTCTAGTCTCGGGGCTTGGGAACGCGGCGTCCGAGTCTGCAGTTTTCCTTCTTCGCCGCCGCACGTCGCGCGCCTTCCCTCCGGATATGCCGTTCGTTGAGCTGGACACAAATTTGCCCGCTGGCCGCGTGCCTGCTGGGCTGGAGAAGCGGCTCTGCGCAGCCACCGCCGCCATCCTGGGCAAACCTGAGGACGTGAGCGTGGGCTGGGGAGCACCGGGCTGAAAGAGGGTGATGGACCAGCGGTCGGGCTCTGTCCACACCCCGATTTCCCAATAGTGATCCCGACTCCTCCTCCCAGGGACCCCCACCAAGCTCTGACTTCTCGCTCCCCAAGACCTCGTGGCCCACCCCCACCCCCGTTTTCTTAGTGTCGCCTTCCCCATCCTTCACTCTGACTTGATCTCCAAGGACCCCGGCCCCATAGCCCTAACCTTGATTGTGCCGGGCTCGCGCGTCTCCGATCTCGCGCTCCCGGGTCCTGGGCGCGGGCCTGGCTTGTGCCAGCTTCAGGCGAAACTTTCGTGTACCCCGCAGCGCGTGAACGTGACGGTGCGACCTGGCCTGGCCATGGTGGTGAATGGCTCTGCCGAGCCCTGCGCGCAGGTGTTAGTCTCCTCCATTGGTGTGGTGGGCACAGCTGAGCAGAACCGCGGCCACAGCTCCCGTTTCTTCGAATTCCTCACCAAGGAGCTGGCATTGGGCCAGGACCGGTGCGTAGGGGCAGGGAGAGGACACTCTTGGGTCTGCTGCACGACTGGAGGCACGTCACGGCTCCTCCTGAGGTTGGGGGGGAAAGTAAATTCCTCACCTTGCCCCAGAAAGGTTTAGTGTCCTGGGGCCCCCTGGTGTTGGGTTCACCTTTAGAGTGCTAGCAGAATTGAATGAAGTCCTGACCGTGAGTGTGGTCCTGGCTGGGCCACACCGATGTACAGCCACCATCCCACCCCTGACATGCCCTTTGCCTTGTTGGAGGGAGAACAGTAATGGGGGAGGCAGGCTTGCAAAATACCTGGCGAGCTAAGGCAGGCTGGCCTGGGAGCCCATGGTGGGGATGCCTGGCTGGGGTCTTGGAATATGAGGTGTTGGCCAAGTAGCTGACGACATCTTTTTCTCTGTCCCCTGAAGGATAGTTATCCGCTTTTTCCCCCTGGAGCCCTGGCAGATTGGCAAGAAGGGGACGGTCATGACTTTTCTGTGATTGGCACGGAGTTCATCCAGGGCATCTGTGAGCTGGTCACCTCTTCCAGAGAGGTCTCCTGCAGAGTGAGGGCTTGGTGGATACCAGCTTCTGGCAGCTCCACATGCAGACATGACTGTGACCTCACAATCCTCTTCTTCTTCATTCTCATGCCAAATAAATGAAGAGAACTTCGTCTTTCAAACATGACTTCTTTACCAAGTCATTCTGGTCCACCCTGGGCAGTGGGGACCTTATGACGTAGGGACCTTAGGGAACCTGGGAGGTGGGATGGTTCCTATCTTCAGGGTTGCTGTTTCATGTGTGGTATGCAGGCTGCCTTGGAAGATGCCGAGGTTTCAGCCTGGAGGCCCTGTTCTCCGTGCCCATGTGCAGGCTGCTTGGGAGGGGCTGACAGCCAGGGCCTTACTGCTGACTCTGTTGAGCAGATATTCCTGTCCTCATCCTGGGCTAGCCTAGGTAGTTCCCTGCTACAGACTACTGTGCCTAGCAGGGGAGCCAGGCAGGCTGGGCTTCCCCAGGCATTCCCAAACTCCCATCTCCTGTGAGTCTTGCTGAGAATTCTCTAGCTGTGTACCATGTCCCAGAAAGGCAAACCTGGAAATGCAGTGTCTGTAGTTAGAAACTGAACGAATGGGATCTCCCCCACTTTCCCTCAATACCATACCATGCTTTCACATTTTAGGGGATAAACACAGTGTGGGCACTGTTTCCTGGCACAGGTAAAAGTTTGATCACCTTGTCTTGTGTGCACCAGTGAAATACACCAAATTGAGATTTTCAGTCTCAATATAGTTTCCGGTGGAACGTGTGTCTGCCTGCTTCCTGTGTTTGGACCAGATCACCACTGAGGACTCTCATTAAAAGCTAGAGCTTGTGGTTCCTTCCCCTGGCAACCTGTCCCAACTGTTTCTGTACTCATTCCTTCTGCCAACATGGGTGTCTTGCTTCCCATTGGGGTTCAGGGAATGTGGGCTGAATGTGAATGAATGGGTGAAGTGCCCAAGGAGGGATCCAGGGCAAGGCAAAAACAACCTCCTATCTGGTCTCCACCTTAAATCTCTTATCACCACTCTAGTGAGAGTGATGTCATCTGTTTGCTGTAGGGACTGGGCTCTTGCCCTTCTCCAGCATTATCTCCTACACTGACTGTGAACTTTACCCCCTGGTGATACTGTGCTGCCAGAGACTCCTGCTCAGCTTCACTGTTTCTAACCTCCAAACCCATGCCACACAGCCCCCTGGTGCTTGGGCCGCCCGTCCCATCTTTTTTCAACTTTCACTCCAGAGCATCTTTCAACGTACAACTCGAGGGTGGGAACTACACCCAAGTTTGCATGTTATCCATTGAAACTTTGAAACCCATCTGTATACTTCTGTTCACTGCCCCCTCCCAAGGCTATAGATACTCTCAAAATCAATGCTGGTGACACAATTATTTTTGTAACTCCTGGCATATCAGTAAAGTGTTATTGTTTTGAATTAGCTCTTGAATTCTTAATAATTTTACTGTCTTTAAGGTCAAAGAGAAAGCCATAACATTCATTCCTATTTAAATCATTCTCGCTGGACTCAAGTAGCCATGCATTTCAACCACAGTGTGAAGTCCTACCCTAAACCGCTTAGCTCCCAAGAGAGTAACCTCTCTCAGCCTGAGGCCTTGTGAGAAATCCTTCCAAACTGTATCCTCTTTTGGGTTCTGAAATTCTGTCACTCCCTCCTTGGCCGTTCATTGACCAAGTCTTGGTTTCTTTTTTTTTTTTTTTAATTTATTTTTTCCTTCTCTTTCAATAGTTGATTGTATCTGTATTTTGGGGGGGGGGGGTGTCTTCCAAACCTTCTCAGAAGAGATGAAGTACAGGTAATATGAAGGAGGACGCTGTTCCATCTCTAGTTCTCTCTTAAGTGTTCCCCAAGTTTCCGTTGCCTTCAGAGCACCTGCCCAGATGGTTAACAATAACATCCCTCGCCGCCCCCCACGCCATTAGGTACCGCTCGGGTTAGGCACCGAGCTCGGCGCTTCCCAAATACTACAAGTGGGGAGCCGAGAGTCCGCGAGCTCGAGCTCCAAGCCTCCAGACCAAGAGGACCAAATCCAAGAGGTTCCGGATCGGTCACTACCAAGCTCAGAGTGGCGCGGGAGATGGCCCGTAGGGTTTCAGCGAGCCCGGCGGCAGGCGAGACATGCGCCGTCGTTGATTGGCTGGCGGAGCCGGCACTGGAGCCAATAGGGGTGCGTCTTGTTGTCAGGCGCGCAGCCGGCCGGCGCGGGGGTCCCGGCGGACAGGCCGTTGCCTTGGAGACGCCTGGTGAATTCCTGGGCAGTGGGTTTACTGGCAGCTGCAAGAGTGGGGCGCGCGGTCTGCTGAGCCAAGGGCGGGGGGCTGAGTGGTGTGGCGGGCGCGGGGTCGGAGCCGATGCGGACGGGGGGGACTCCGCAGCAGCCCAAGTGTCACAGTCGGAGAAACAGAGGCCGGAGAGTGGGAGAGACGAGGCCGGGCTTCCCGGCTGCCCCTCGGGCCATTTCACGGCTCTTGTCGCGGTCCTGGGGTGCCTAGGATGGGGTTCGGCCTCGGAAATGGTTCACAGTGACAACAGCGAGGAGCCACCATTGATTCGGCGTCTGCTGGGTGCAAAGCCCGGCGCTAACCCTTGACTGGCGTTCTTTCACTTCACCTTCACTACAGCGTCGCGAGGTGAGTGGTATGATCGCCATTTACTGGGGTGGAAACTGAGGCCGAGGGGTCAAGTGAGTTGTTCAGAGTCCCCCAGCTAACCAGTGGTCAGCCCGACTCCACGCTGAAAATTTCGACCGCACTGCCTCCCTGGAGGAGGCAGACAGGGCTAGATGGACTTACTGACGCTCGTGGGTGCCTGCACAAGTGGCATTGGGAGCCCCTTAACTCCTTGGGGGCTGGGGTTATTACAGGTCGTAACTGTGAGATGAGGGGATTCCGTGCAGCTAGGGTTCCTTCTGCGTGATACATAACTGGTTAGAACGAAAATATCCTTAGAGTGATTTTGTTTGACGTCGGCAAACTTTTGTTGTAAATATAAAAATATAATAATTCTGAACATTTCATATAAATGGGATCGTACAATATGTGGTCTGTGACTTATTATGTTTTCGTAGTTCATCCAGGCTGTCAAAAATTCATTTTTTTCTTATCGCTGAATAATATTCCATTGTTTGGATATACCACATTTTACTTACCCGTTCATCAGTTGATGGACATTTGGCTTGTTTCCACTTTTTGGTTATGAATAATGCTGCTGTGAGCATGCCCTCATTAATTTTTACAGTAGCGTATTACTTCATTGTGTGGATGTCCCATAGTTCATACATCCACTCGCCTATCTATGGCCATTTAGGTTGTTTTCAGTGTTTTGCAATGACAAGCAGTGCTGCAACGAATAACCCTGTGCATATATATTTTCATATTGTTGGAGGTCTGTCTTCAGGGTAGATTCCTAGAGGTGTAATTACTGGGCTGAAAGGCAGCTTAGCTGCATTTGTAATTTTGACAAATTCCCCCCCACCCCGCCCCTGTTTGGATTGTACCAAGTTGCATTCCCACCAACAATGTATGAGAACAGCGTGCTGTTAAATTTTAATTTTGCTGGTGTGGTAGGTGAGAAATGGTGTCTAAAGGACTGTTAAGATTTTAATTTTTCTAATTATGTGTAAGTTTGAAGTTATTTTCATATGTTTGAGAACCAGTTGTGTCTTTTGTGATGAATGGTCAGTGCATATATTTTCCCCATTTTTCTATTAGATTTTTGTTTTTCTGCCCTCAGGGTTTGTTTTTTTCTTTGTTTGTTTGCTTTTTTAAATTGTGGTGAAATGTCCATTACACGAAATGTGCCATTTTTACTATTTTTTAAGTGTATAGTCCCGAGACTTCCTAAGATGGCGGCATAGGTGAATGCGCCGTGCCACCTTGCACAACCAAACAAGGGAAAAAATCAGAAATTTATACAACCAAAAACAGCCAGATCTGACAGAAAATCATATTGAGAGGAAGTCCGACAACCAAGGAATTAAAGAAGATACATTCATCCAGTCTGATGAGCCGGGAGGAGCAGGGCAGAGGGAGAGCCCTCAGCGACCCCGCGGCGAGCGGGTGAGCAGATGGCAGGACCGATGTTGGAGGGGCGGTTCCTGGGGGGCTGCAGCACACCCAGATGGGGGTGCCTGACCAAAGCGCGGCCAGTGCCCGGCTCATCCGTACCCAGCGGGCCGAGACTGGTGGACGGGGCAGGTCTGCATTCTCGTGCAGACGGACCAGGAGAGAAAGTAGGGCGCAACTCATCAGCACAGATTGAGAGCACCTGTGGGGGGGAGCCAGCGGCGGGAGGAACTCCTGGCCTCACAGGAGAGTTCGCTGGGGAGACCCTCGGGGGATTGGAGCTGTGCAGCCCGTCCACCGACCCCAGAGCGACCCCGGGAGCCAGCGCAGAGGGGCTCAAATCGCTTGCAGGATGCGGTGTGGGCACGGAGAGCGGAGAAGGCGCCATTGTGCTCTCAGGTCCCGCCCCCACAGGCTGCGTCACAGCACAATTACCTGGAGCTTCCCTGCACAGGGGATCCCCAAGCTCTGCCCTCCTTACAGTAACAGGCTCACCGAGGGGAAAAAAAATGGCCCAAAGAAAGGAACAGATTAAAGCTCCAGAGCTAACCGACCAAGAGAAAGCCAACCTATCAGATGCACAGTTTAAAACCCTTGTAATAAGGATGGCTCACAGAATTCGACGAAAAATTATCGAAATTGCTGGAACAAATGAGGAGAGATCTGCAGGGAACCAATAGAGATAAGAATGAAACTGGGACTCAAATCAACAGAGTGGACCAGCAGAAAGAAAAAAACATCCAACCAGAAAAGAATGAAGAAACAAGAATTCAAAAAACGGAGGAGGGGCTCAGAAACCTCCAGGACATCTGTAAACGGCCCAACATAAGGATCATAGGGCTGCCAGAAGGAGAAGAAGAAATCCAAGGAATTGAAAACTTATTTGAACTCATAATGATGGAGAATTTCCCAAAGCTGACGAAGGAAATAGACTTTCGGGAAGTCCAGGAAGCTT
>PVJI01001348.1:58312-185971 GCA_004026765.1 Micronycteris hirsuta
GAGAGAATCTTAGAAGCAGCAAGAGAGAAGGGGACAGTTACCTACAAAGGAATCCCCATAAGACTGTCAGCTGATTTCTCAAAGGGGACCTTGCAGGCAAGAAGGGGCTGGACAGAGGTGTTCCAAGTCATGAAAGGCAAGGACCTACATCCAAGAATACTCTATCCAGCAAAGCTATCATTTAGAATGGAAGGGCAGAGAAAGTGCTTCTCAGATAAGGTCAAGTTCAAGAAGTTCATCACCACCCAGCCTTTATTGTATGAAATGTTGAAGGGAGTTATATGAGGTATGGAGGAATGTCAACAGGGGAGTGGTAGGGGGAGAGGGTGGGAATGGGGCACAGAACAAGTAGCATAAATGGGAGGTAGACAACAGACAGGGGGAGGTTAGAATAGTATAGGAAGTGCAGAAGCAGAAGGGCTTATGTGTATGACCTATGGACAAAACTAAAGGGAGGGGAAAGGGGGGGTAAGGGGGTGGGGGGCGAGAAGGGGGGAAAGTGGGGCAACTGTAACAACATAATCAATAAAATATAGTTTAAAAAAATAAAATAAAAATTGAAATAATTAAAAAAAAAAAGTGTATAATCCCGTGGCATTAAGCCCACCCACATCGTTGTGCAACCGTCACCACCCTCCATCTCCAGAACTTTTTTTTATCATCCCAAACTGAAACTCTGTCCCCAGTAAACGACCCCCATTCTTCCCTCTCCCAGCCCTTGGCAACCACCATTCTACTTTCTCAATGAATTTGCTTGTTCTAGGTATTTCATATAAATGAAAGCATTTAGTGTTTGTTCTTTTGTGATTGGCTTATTTCACTTAATTAGGAAACTTGAAAGTTCTATTTTCTCTTCTGTAATGTGGGCTTCTTGAAGGTCTCCTGACCCAGGTCATCACGGTGCTCTGGGAGCGGCGGCTTTGAGCAGTCCAGGTGCCTCCTGGATTGGAGCTGGGTGAGCGGCGGGCGGGGTGGGGGTGGGGGTAGGGAGGGATGAGCAGGGACTTGGGTGGTCTGTAGGGCCAGAAATCCTTCTCCTGACTTGGAACTCACTGCTTTTTTTTTCTCTGACTTGCCTGGTTATTTATTTATTCAGTTTGTCCCGAGAGCATATCTCCTGTCAGCTCTAAGGTTGGACCCGCACCCACTCTGCCGCTGGGGGTGCACAGAAGCTCCAGGGGAAGGCGCAGGCACCTGGCACAATCCCAGTGACTGTTGGCCACCTCCACGCACGGTGCTGCTGAGTCAGGAAATAGGCTCTTGAGGGAGTAGGCCGACACTGGGTGTGGTGGCTGTACTGGTGCTCTCCCATCGCTGCCATGCAGAGACCTCATTTCTCAGCTGTCCTGGGCCCTCCTTACCCGATGGCATTTGGTAAGACTTGCTGAGACCTGGAGCTAGCACCTGTCCAGTGGAGAGTGGGTTGAGAGGCCTGTGGCTTGGGAGGAGTGCCACCCTCTCACTTCTCTCCTGTATTTTCTACTCCTTTTTGGAAGAACTACTGGCCTCTGTAGGGTAGCAGGGGCAGAGACTGGGGTGACTGGTGTCATTCAGCTGCAGCTTGTCAAGAACCTCCTGAGGGTCCATACTTTGTAGACTTGCCATGGGGAATCCCAGTGAGTTTGTTGTTTTCTGTTCAGAGGAGTTCCCAGTCTGGTCGGGCTGTTGACCCCATTTTATACACAGGGAAACTGAGACCGGTAAAGGGTCAGGGACTCAGGCATCATGAGGCAGAGCCCGGCCACACTCTGAAAGCTTCCCATTCCAAACCCAGTGCCCTTTCCATTTTTTCCTCTTACAACCTCAGATGTAGGAAGAAGAACAGATTTTAGAATAACAGAATTGTGAAAAAAAATCAACCAAAAGGTATTTATGGAGTGCCTGTTCTGTAAGTGAAGGTGGAAATTCGGGTGGAGGCCGTGTGCCGCCTTGGGGATTGGGATCAGAGGGCCGTCCTGTGGGACGCTGTGGGCAGACCCAGTGGGGGACTAAGACAGTGACTGTGGAGCGGGGACTTGACGAGCTCCCCCACTGCTGCTAGTCTCCGTTGGGTCGCGTGGTGTTCTCCTGGCCCCTGGGTCTGAGGGCTGTGCTCAGAGTCACCAGGAAGTGGCTGGAGCTGCTGTCTGCACCAGGGGCCATTGGCCTCTGGGAGATGATCGGAGTGTGGCTGAGACTTTATGGGGAAGAGCATTTTGTACCTGGAACACACATTCAGCTTTCGTCCGTACTGGAAACTCTTTTATTCTATTAATTTGCTACGTGCAGGTTTTAAAAGGTTGTGGTAAAAGATATGTAACATAAAATTTACCATTTTGACCATTTTTAAGTTTGCAGTTCCGTGGCATTAAGTGTATTATGTTGTTGAGCAACCATCACCACCGTCCATCTCCAGAACTTTTTCATCTCCCCAAACTGAAACTCCGTCCCCGTTAAGTGGCAGCCAGCTGTTCCCCTCCCCCAGCGCCTGGCAACCACCCGTCCGCTTTCTGCCTTTATGAACTTGCCTGCTCTAAGTACCTCATATAACTGGAATCATACAATATTTGTCCTTTCATGACTGGCTTATTTCACTTAGCATAATGTAAGTTTCATCCAGGTTGTAGGCTTGTGTCAGAATGCCCTTCCTTTGTAAGTCTGAATAATATTCCTTTGTATGGATGCAGCACAATTGTTTACCCTTTTACCCATCCACGGATGCTTGGCTTGCTTCTGCTTTTGACTGCTGTGAATAGCGCTGCCGAGAGCATGGGCGTACACAGAGCTAGAGATGCCGCCTTCAGTTCTTCTGGATGCATCAGGGAAGTGTAATTGTTGGGTCGTGTGGGAACTTTATGTTTATTTTTTAAAAATTTGTTGATTTTGGAGAGAGACAGGAAGAGAAACATCGATTTCTTGTTCCACTTACTGATTCATTCATTGGTTGATTCTTTTTAAAGATTTTATTTTTATTTATTTTTAGAGAGAGGGGAAGGGAGGGAGACAGAGAGGGAGAGAAACAGCAATGCATGGCTGCCTCTCACATGGCCCCCATGGGGACCTGGCCCGCAACCTAGGCATGTGCCCTGACTGGGAATCGAACCGGGACCCTCTAGTTCCCAGCCCGCGCTCAATCCACTGAGCTACACCAGCCAGGGCCATTGGTTGATTCTTGTATGTGCCCTGACCGGGGATTGAACCCGCAGCCTTGATGTCTCAGGATGACACTCTAACCAACTAGGCTACCTGCTTAGGGCCTTTAAGTTTAATTTTTTGAGGAGCCTCCATATTGTTTCCCACAACAGCAATGCACAAGGATTCCTGTCAGCGCTTCTCTCTCTCCCTCTCTCTCTCTAGCTAGATGTAGGTGGTGGGTTTTTTTTTTTTATTTTTTTAGATATTTATTTATTTATTTATTTAGAGAGAGGGGAAGGGAGGGAGAAAGAGAGGAAGAGAAAGAGCAATGTATGGTTGCCTCTCACATGGCCCTCACGGGGACCTGGCCTGCAACCCAGGCATGTGCCCCAGCTGGGAATCGAACCGGGACTGTTTGGTTCCCAGCCTGCACTCAATCCACTGAGCTATACCAGCCAGGGCACAGGTGTTGTTTTTTTTTTTTTTTTTTTTTTTTTAAGATTTTATTTTTTAGAGAGAGGGGAAGGGAGGCAGAGAGGGAGAGACACATTGATAAGTTGTCTCTTGCACGTCCCCAACCTGGGACATGGCCCGCAACCCAGGCATGTGCCCTGACTGGGAACCAAACTGGCGACCCTTGGGTTTGCAGACCAGCGCTCAACCCCCTCAACCACACCAGCCAGGGCTAGAGGTTTTGATGCTGTAGCTTCTACTTTTTTTTTTTTTAAGATTTTTTTTTTTTAATTTTTATTTATTTTTAGAGAGAGGAGAAGGGAGGGAGACAGAGAGGGAGAGAAACAGCAATGTATGGTTGCCTCTCACATGGCCCTCACTGGGGACCTGGCCTGTAACCCAGGCATGTGCCCTGACTGGGAATCGAACCCAGACCATCTGGTTCTCAGCCCCCACTCAATCCACTGAGCTACACCAGCCAGGGCTGTAGCTTCTACTTTTATCTTACTAGTTCTTCCATATTGCATTGTGCTCACTGTGTCTATCATAGCATAGTTTATGGTGAAGCAGCATTTTCAGACTTAAGCAGCAGCCTTCGTTTTTCTAAATGTAGAACCAGGAGGTAGAATACATACCAGCCTAGGAAAGTTTTAGTCCCCTGGATCTGTGAAAAAGCTTGTGCTTCCTTCCTTGTAAGACCTTTGGAGAACTCGGGGCCCATTGTGGAGGCCGGTGCGCGAAGCCATTGCTTAGGCACAGCTGGGATGGTAGTGGACATTTTAGTTTATGGAAGTGGAGCACATGCCGTGGTCAGTCTGTCTGCTAAGGCTCATTCCTGCCGCCTGCGGGGTCCTTCCAGGGCCTTCCACCAGCCTCTTAGATGGCACTTTTCCTAGCTCCTTCTCCCGCCCTCCCTGGCCTGTTCAGTGGTGCCCTCTCCCATCCCAGCTCCCCAGGTCCGTACCACCGCTGCTCCCTCCAGCCTCCCAGGTGACCACTATGGTGAGTCTACCCCCGGAATGTGTCCCCTCCCTCCTTATTGCCGTTGCTCCTTCCAGGCTCCCGGCATCTCTGTGTGATGACAGCTTTACTGAGACAGTTTACAGACCATACAGTTCCCTTATGTGAGGTGTGGTTTTTAGTGTACTCACAGAGTTGTATGACCACGGCCACAGTCAATTTTAGAACCTTTCATCCCTTCAGAAGGAAAACCATACCCGTTAGTGGTCACTCCCCATGCGTCCCTCTCTCCCAGCCGCACTCTCCGCATTGTTTCTGGAGATTCGCCTCTTCTGGACGTTGCATGTCGATGGAATCAGACAATAGGTGGCTTTTACAACTGGCTTCTTTCATTTAGCGTACGGTTGTCAAGGTTCATCCGCACTGTGATGTGTATCAGCCAGTCCCTCAGTCTGAATAATAACCCATTGCGTGGACACGCTGCCTTTTATTTATCCACTCAGCATAGGATGAGCATTTGGGTGTTTCCACCGATAAGCTGTTAGGAATAATGCTGCTGTGAACACTGGTGAACAAGTTTCAGTGTGGACAGAGGTTTTCATTTCTCTTGGGTAGCTCCCTAGCAGCGGACTTTCTGTGTCTGACATTCTGAGGAGCCACCAGCGCCATTTGCACAGCAGCTGCACTGCTTTGCATTCCCACTGGTGGTGTACAAAGTTCTGATTTCTCCACCAGGCCTGTCCTTCTCGCAGACTTGATTGGTCTGCCAACCTCTGCTTTTTTTCTGCTTATATTTATAAAGCTTTGTTCTCCCGAAAACGCACAGCGGCTCCCCTATTGCCTGCGGAATAAAGTTCCAGTTCCCCGGCACAGCACCCTCCCTGGGACCTGGCCCGCAACCCAGGCTCGGGCCCTGACCCCCTTCCCCACTCTCAGGCCCCTCGTTGTTTCTGGCTTGTCTGCCACCCGCTCTCCCTGCCTGGGCTTCCCCGTGGTCCGCTGCCGTGCTGCCCCTTTCTCCAGGCTGATGCCAGGGCCGACTGCACTCCCTCACCTTTCTCGATCCCTTTGAATGAATTATTCTTCTCCACCCTTAGATGTTGCCTGCTTCTATTTTATTCAACTTTTGGGGAAAAAAACCCACAAAAACTGTTTATAGATCCATTGCCTCTGCTGAGCAGTGAGGCCTGGGGACAGGAGTCGGTCTCACTCTTCTGTGTCTTGGCCCCCGGTGCCTTGCCCGGGAAGGGCACATGCTCAGGCTGAGGGACAGAGGGGCTCCCCATGTGACGGACCACACAGCTGTCCTGAGGCAGTCATTCAATAGCCTGTGTGCCTAGAGCCGGGAGACCCATGGGTTTGGTGACTGGTTCCTGCTGGGCCACTGCTGTGACATTCTCGGCTCTTCATGGGCCTCCTCTCTGTCTACCCTGTGTCCTGTCTAGGAGACTTGTGGACGGGTGCAGCCTTCGAGGGTGATGGGAAGCGGTGCCAAGCGGCAGTGCTGAAGCTCTGAGCATGGTAAGGACCGAGGCAGTGTCAATGTTCTTCTGTTGCTTCACTCCTGGGGGTGAGGGGCGTTTTTCTGGGTGGGCCCTGAAGGCTCTCACTATGGGGCAGCCTTCCCCCCGGGTGTTGGCACATTCACGGGTGTGAATGCTTGACTTCTGTTAAAGTGGCTTGCAGGGCTTCATCGTAGTTGCTAGAGAGAGGTGTAGTTAACCTGTTTTGTTGGAAGCTGTTACTCTCATTCCTAGGTCTTCCTCTATTTGGGTCAAGGCTGGGTGTCCCCAGCCTGTATTCCCTTTGCAGTGGACCCTGCCCAGGACACGCTCCCTTGAACAGATTGGTGTGATCCCCGAGGCATGTCCCGGTCTTACTGCTACTGAACTCAAGCAGCTCGCTGCTTGGGGTGCTGCATTCAAGAACGCGATGCAGTTGTCCCAAGATAGTTTTATTACTTGCAGCAAGTAAAGGACACAGAATTCATATCCAAAGCTGTGTCCTGAAGAGAGGCTTAGCCATTGCTTATGTACCCTATTTGGTCAATTACACATTCATTTCTTTGCAGTTGGCTACATTTATTCCTTGAATTCCTGTGAAGCTTATCCTGTTCACAGCTGGTCTGTAAAATATGGTGCTACATTTTAACATTTAGCAAGAATAACACTTAGAAGGAACGGCCCAGACCCTGAGACCTTGTCCTATCTAACACTTCTTTTTTTACTAGATGTTCATTTATTATTCATTCCCCACATTTTGAGAAGACCATAGCTGTTCAAGGCAGAATAGGTTATGGAGCGGGGTTGTAGTCATTGTGGGTTGTTGAAGGGACAAGTGACTTCTCATCTAAAAGCTACTGTCTTCTTTTGTCAAACCTCTGTTTCTAGATTCGAATTGCAGCCTTAAATGCCAGCTCCACGGTTGAGGATGATCACGAGGGAAGCTTTAAAAGTCACAAAACCCAGACAAAGGAGGCCCAGGTATGTAATCCATGGTTTTCCTCCGCAGGTAGACCTTGCTTCTCATTTCTGTAGGTGGCACCTCACTTTTAGTGCATTCGGATTGTCCTCAGCGGGGTTTTAGGGGTGAGGTCCTCGGGGGCTGGAGTGTTAAGATTGGTTGCACTACAGAGGGTGCAGCTGACAGTTAACGTGGCCTTGACTGTGGCTCCCATCACATTACATTTTTGGCTTAAAAAAGACAACCCTTTGTGTGAAAACGTCTCCTGTCTTTGTCTGCAGGAAGCAGAGGCCTTTGCCTTGTACCACAAAGCCCTGGACCTGCAGAAACATGACCAGTTCGAGGAGTCTGCCAAGGCCTATCATGAGCTGCTGGAGGCGCGCCTGCTGCGAGAGGTGAGGCCCGGCAGGCCCTGGGGCCAGGTGGCCTGGGTCTCACCTCTGCCCTCTCACTTCTCAGCTGTCACCTCGGACACATTATCTCTCCTCTCTGCTCCTCAGCTTCGGCCCCGGAGAGTGTGTGTGCCTCCTTGGGTTGCCGTGAGGGCTGAATGAACCCAGCGAAGCATGTAGAATGGATCTTGGTGTATCCTACTAGAGCTCTGGACGTGTCAGCTGTCACTGTTACTTAATCTTTACAGCCACTCTGCCAAGTAGGTGGGGGTTATTGTCCTCATTCCGCAGTTGTGGAAATGGAGGCCTATAAGGTGTTGATGCTCAGAGCTACCTAATTAGTGAAACATCAGCCCTGACTGGTGTAGCTCGGTGGGTTGGGCATCATCCTGCAAACTGAAAGGTCGCTGGTTCAATTCCTGGTCAGGGCATATATGCCTGGGTTGTGGGCCAGGTCCTCAGTTGTGGGGCTCACGAGAGGCAACTGATTGCTGTTTCTCTTGCACATCTGTGCTTCTCTCCTTTCTTTCTTCCTCCCTTCCTCTCTAAAAATAAACAAATAAAGTCTAAAAAACGAATTAGAGTGAGGATTGTAGTCCCTGATTTTCTGATTCCTGTGTGCTACCTGTTGGCAACACATTTTGGCAAAATGCCGCATGGGCGATAGCCCAGGAGTTCCGGGAGCTGTGTAGGTGTGCCACGGGCTTCTGGAAAATGCAGTTAGAGAGAAGGGTTGGGGTGCTAACACAGACAGGCTGAGGGAGCAGAGCTGCATTGAAGATACGGGCACGGTGTAGAGGGGCAGGCAGCGGGGCAGGACCTGGTCCCGTGTGGGGACCGTGCTAGTGGGGAGCGGGTTAGCTGCGTCACAGAGGTGTTACCTGGAGGCTTAGGAATGGGTCGCAACCTGGAATTGATTTAGGAAGACGACGTGTATTTCGTTAAGAGGAATCATTTTTGTTTTCAAGTACTCAGCACAGAGATGATGTATAGTAAGCACACGGACAGACTTCATCCCACAGGCATTTCGGGACTGTGTAGTCCTTTCATTGGGCAGAGTCTCCTACAACCCCAGGGCGGCAGGTACTTGTGTCCCCAGCCCTGTCCTTGGATGGTTTCCACCTCTGATGAGGCAGATGCTGAGTTCTGATTGTCAGCAGAAAGTGTCTGTCCTTCTCTCCCTCAAATTCTCTCTTCCTACTCCTAATTGTTGTATAGCTTGTCAAGACTCTTTAGGGCTGTAGGGATTGGGACCTGCCCTTCCCTTTTAGTAGGACGTGAGCGAGGGCCCGAAAGGGGAGATGATTTTATACCACTTTTACTGAGTGCCAGCTGGGGGCCAGGGGCGAGACGTGTTTCAGGCGTGGGTTTTCCCTGTCAGGCCACAGCGGAGTGGGCCTTGGACACGTGGGTGGGCGAACACAGCGCTGAGCTGCGGTGTGAGGACAGGGCTGATTCCGGGTGGGCCGGCACCAGGCAGGGCCCGGCCAGGGCTTTGCCTGAAGGGCTGTGTGTCAGCCTTCTCGTTGCAGGTCTGTCCATCTCTAGATAATCACTTTCCGCCTTGAAAGATTATTATAGCATTCTCATCTTCACTTATAAAAGTAAAGCATGCTCATTGTAAACAATGGAAAAGTACAGAAAAATTTCTTCTCACACTCACCTGGCATTGGGGTACTGAATAGTGAACTGAGTTACGTAATTACAGTCTTACAACCGTGGGGCAGGACAGGCTTTCAGCACAGCTGACCTCTAGGAAGTGTCCAGCGTCGCTGGAGGGCGGGCTCGTTGGGGTCAGCTTTTCCGCCCCTGTGGGCATCGGAGCGTCTCAGGGGGAGTGGAAGGCAGTGCCGAATCCAGCCGGTCGGCTCGATAGAAGCCAGTCACGAGAGCCGCTGCTGCTGCGGCGCGAGAATGTGTGACTGACTCGTTCGTCTCTGCGGCCTCTGTCTCTGTGTTCACACCATTTTTGGGGCAGTTCTGTAGCTAGAGGGCAGAGGTGTCGGGGCCCGCCCTGGTCAGCCCTTTTTCGTGAGCCCGACAATAATAGAAAGTGGTGAATGAAGCCTGATTTGAGATCCTCAGTGTTTTTGATGGGGTTCTTTTAAGAGCTCTAGGGTGGGTTTCTTGGATTAGTCAAAGGGCATTTCTTGGAGGTTCCCTGGGTCTTGTCTGTTCTGAGCAGGAAGAATGATGTATGAATGTGATCTGTCCTGAGACGAGGTTGTAGACGCCCCCCCAGGAGTGCTTCTGTGTGCCGGCCGGCTCCTGCTGCGTGGCCTGTGGTTGGAGCAACAGTTGTTTGACCAGTGGTTTCTCAAAAGCTGTGTTTTCTCAGAGTTGTCATGACTTTTTTTTTAAATAATTACTTTATTGTTTTTCAATTACAGTTGTCTGCATCCTCTCCCCTCCCCCACCCCCCAACCCCACCTCCCCTCCCTGCCTCCCTCATGACTTTTTATATAAAGCATATTTGCAGTCTTTATGCTCTTCGGGCTCGTTTTCACTTTGGATATTAGGTTGGGAATTATTGTCCTTACGTTACAGAGTTCCTTGGGACAGGGACTTTATAGGTAAAGTTAAAGTAACTTTATAGTTAAAGTACCTTGTCCATGGTCAAGTGACAAGTTACAGAGTCTGGGGCTTAGCTTAGCTCTTATTCCCGTGCTTTTCCTGCTGTAGGGGTGTGGGCGCATGTAGGAATGCGGGCTGTCTGGGAGAAGCTGCAGGCCCTGCCTGCTGTCCCTGGGATGGGGACACTCTGTGCCCCGTCCTCAAACCTGCTGTGTGGGCCCACTGGCTGGCTTACTGATACCGTAAATGTCACCATTCAAACTTGAACCCTCAGGTTTCCATCTGTGTCTTTTGGTGCCCAGACTACCTGCAAACCGCCTCGTGGTGGTCTGGCTTTCCTTCCCTGTGCGCTCCAAACTCGAGGGGTCCTGTAAGGACATCTGGTGCAGCTCTTTCATTTTCCAGTGGAGGGCGGCAACAGACTGGCCCACGGGCCTGTGGCAGAGGCCAGCCTGGAAGCCAGGTGTCCTGCTGACCGCCTACCGAGGCTTCAGGACCTAGTGTCACTTCTACTCTGTTTTGTTCACAGGCAGTTTCATCCGGTGATGAGAAAGAGGGGTTGAAACACCCTGGGCTGATGCTGAAATATTCCACGTATAAGAACCTGGCCCAGCTGGCAGCCCAGCGAGAGGACCTGGAGACAGCCATGGAATTCTACTTGGAGGTGCGGTTTCGGCAGCGTTCACCTCCCTGGTGTTTTTGAAAGTTCTCGGTGGAGGGGGTGAGATGGCAGCTGTTGGTTGAAAAGAACTTGCAGTGTGCGTCACCAAGCCGTGGTCCCCGGGGCCCTGGTCTGCGGGTGCTCCCAGGGAGCGCAGGGAGGCCTGGGAGTCGGGCCTGTGCGTGCGCTCCTCTCCCGCCGCCTAGCGCACACTCGCACTGGGCCTCCAGGTCCACACCGATATACTGGAGGTAATACAACAAGGGCGGCTGTGGAAATTAGATGAATTGGTATGCACAGGGCTGAGACCAGGGCCTGGCGCCCGGCACCCTGTGCCCATTCACAATAGTGTTGCCATTCTTTCTCTGTATTGTCACCTCCTCTGTGATATTCTCTGAAGTGCCGGGCACCAAGCCGACGGCTTTTGGCGCACACGCCGACCCTCTCATTACTTGCAAGGACGGTGTCTTCATCCTCGTTCTCGTGGTGAGGACACTGAGGCTCAGGACCGTGCTGCTAGTCCAGGCGGGAGCAGGGATGTGAACCGAGGTTTACCTCCAGAACCCAGACTCTTTCTGGAATCCCGCAGGGCTCTGGTATTTTCTTTTAATTCTACTTCTTTCACTTTCAGTTCTGTCAAACATATGAGAAATACAGATGTTCAGAGTGACAAAATATATAAGAAAATGTTCCAAATTAGGTAAATCGATCCATGTGTGCCGTTTTCCTGGGTGGTTTGAGTTGGGGGGCCGGTGCCGTGCCCCTCCCGCCGCCACAGGCACCACGGGCACCTGCTCCGAGAGAGCTGACGGGGTCTGTGCGTCCTCTGCTTGTGCTGCTTGCAGGCGGTCATGCTGGACTCCACGGACGTCAACCTCTGGTACAAAATCGGACACGTGGCCCTGAGGCTCATCCGGGTCCCTCTGGCCCGCCACGCTTTTGAGGAAGGGCTGCGGTGCAACCCTGACCACTGGCCCTGCCTGGACAACCTCATCACTGTCCTGTACACCCTCAGCGACTACACAAGTGAGTCGGGCTTCGGCGCTTTCTCCCGGATGCTTGTGTTTTGGGGACAGAGGAGGGAGGGTGGCTTGGGGAAGCTGGGAGCCAAAGGTAACACTGACGGTCTTTTTGCCTGACAATCAGGGAGAATGGAGGTGTTTTTGCATCCCTGCTTTATTCTCTTTGTCTTTCTCACTCAGTTGAAATTTATCGAGTGTATTACAGTAGTGAGTAGCATGCTCTCTGACTGGTCTTCCCTTTGGTTATTCCATTTCATCCCTGCATTGTGCCATTCTGTGCCAGACCCGTTTCTATAAGTTGCTGACAGATGGCTTAGTGCTGCCGCTTGACTTTTTCTGGTGCCAGGAAGCTCACTACCTCTTGAAGCGGCCCGTTCCTTTCCTTGCAAAGCAGCAGGGTTGTCGGAAAGCTCTCTGCTGGACAGAGCCCCAGTCTGCCTTCCAGTTGCTTCAGCTCCTCTGCCCTGCAGAGAACACTTCTGCCCCACTGCACGGGCTGGTCCTGAGGCAGGCACCGAATCGGTGTTGTGGGCTTGTGGGCTCTGGGCCTCCCATGGGGTCAGCTCTCTGTGTGCTCTCTGCGGTACGCAGTGGGGTTCTCCAGGAGTGCTCTGAGCCGGGCCGAACACGCGCGCTGCAGGCTGGGCCCTGCAGAGCCCAGTGGTTCTTTTCATGACAGATGTGCTGGTGAGCACTTGTCACGGCCAGGGCGTGTGCCCGAGAAGCTGGCTTGCAGAGGACTTTTCCTTTCCTTTCGAAGGACACATAGCACCGGGATGGAGCATGTCGAGAAGCACTAGAGCCTGTTTACTTGACCCCGCCTCTGGTTCTTGTTCTCTGCAGCCACTTCTTAAGTCTTTTAAGTTGAGGTAAAACACATACACAGTAACGTGCACACTCGAGGGCCTTCAGTTTGTATGTGTGAAAACACGTGAAGGTGCAAAACATTTGCGGAACCCTAGATGGCAGGCTGCTTCAGGTGTCTTTCCAGGCATTGCTGCCCACTGAGGGGACCTTGATTTCTCCCTTTTGTCACCAGAGATGAGCTCTGCCTCCTGTGAAACCTCCCCTAGGTGGCGTCAGATGGCAGCGGGTACTCTCAGCCGGGCTTCCTGGGCTGTGGCTGTCCTGTCTGAGTGTGCACCTAGGGAGCGCGTGGCGCTCGCCAGGCTCTCTACTGTTGTGTCGTCTGTCCTGTGCATACACAAATTGAGTGCTCTGGGCTCGGATATTCGGGTTGTTTGTTCTTGCACCCTCCCTCTGCCGGCCGCCCAGGTTTCCACTCCCACCAGCAGAACGTGACAGTCCCCGCGGGGCACTATTCTGGCTCCAGGAGTTTCTTCTTCCAGAGGCTTTTACTTTCTTCTGGGACGCTCCTCCTGCAGCTTGGGTCGCCGGCGTTCAGCCTGTTGTCCCTCGCCACCTGGTGCAGCTCTGTGCGCCCCGCTCATGGCAGGAGGGTCGTGCTCGGTGAACTTAGGTTCGGCAGGGAAAGCAGGTTTAGGGCGCTGACCTGATGCGTATGTCTGTGAGAGCCCCAGTGGGTGTGACACTCTGTAAACCCACAAGGAAAAGCAGCGTGTTAAATCGACCCCCAGTGGCATTGAGACGTTTGAGATGAGCAGGCAGGGGTGCTTGGGGTTAATGCCTGCTGACTGCCTCTTATTCCCTTGAGGCTTCTCAGGCTTTCCCTCTGCAGCTAGGTTGGTTGGCTTTCCTGCGGCTGAAATGCCTGCTGGGAACTGGCATTCAGATGCTCAGGGGCCACCTTGGTTTTCTCTTGGAAGCCGCTGATGGTCATCCTCTGGTCCACTGTGGTCCCCGAGATCCCATACCTTTGTGTACAAATGGAGTCACACCGTGACTAGTTTCCTGCCTCTTCCCTGAGCTGTCTCGTGGCCTTCCTTTTGGTCAGGAGGCATGCCCCTCCGCCGCCTGTGCGGTGGCTGCTCGGCGACCCAGTGTGAGCACTGGGGAAACCTTCCTTAGCCAGGCTGCCGTGATGGGGCACCGGGTGGTTCCTGATTTTTTTTGAAGGCTGTTTTGCAACTAGCCAATAGCTTAACATTGCGGGCTCCATAGGGTTTTTACAGCAATTCCTAGAAGCGGAGCGCCGGGTCACCCATGTGTAATGCCTGTGGTTCTCTACAAAGGTCATTCAGTCTATCCTCCCCAGCAGTGGTTGGGTTGCCCTCTCTACTGTGGGTAGTATTGCTTTCAGAAATCTTTCCTGATTGAATCGGTTAAAATGCGATCTTGTTAGTGTTTACTGTCCATTTCTTTGATTCTAGAGCAGGAACACATTCCTGGTATTATCTGGCAAGGTTAGAGCTTCCGCGTGCACGCTCAGAAGTCGTAACTGTTTCTTTCCCTGCCAGCGTGTCTGTACTTCATCTGCAAAGCTTTGGAGAAGGATTGCCGTTACAGCAAAGGGCTGGTTCTCAAGGAGAAGATCTTTGAGGAGCAGCCTTGTCTCCGGAAAGACTCCCTCCGAATGTTTCTTAAATGGTAGGTCCCGCCTCTCTCCTTCCTGAGTTTGCACCCCCTTCTTCCCTCCCGGAGCAGCTGGTGAATATCAGGAGGTGTGCGCACCTGGTTCCCTGAGGTCCTGACCTAGAGGATGAGCCCCCGCACGCACGTCATCCCCTTCATCATCCTCTGGAGAACTGGCATTGTGTGTTCCTCAGGCATGTGCCTGATCTCAGCGCTACCTGCCTGGCTGGCTGCTGCCCTCCCTCCCCACTGCCCTGCTGGCTCTTGGTGACAGCCAGCTCTTCTCTGGCTGCTTGTAGTAGCCTGGTGTCCACCATGCCTCCTTGACACTCGCCTTTCCCCTCCCCAGGAGTTTGCTCCCACACACACCCCTTACCCTGTGCCATCCCCACCTTGGCTCCAGAGGAAAACCTGTGCTTGATAGCATTGCCCAGGAGGTCCTTGGCAGTTCTGCTTCTCCCTCCCCCAGGAAGAGAACTGTCTCAGGTCCCTGGGCGATTCTCGGCCTGGTCCCACTGCGCTCTGTCCTGTCCTGCGCCCCGGCTCCCACCGGGCCCCCGCCTGGAGTGCTGTCTTCCCCATCCCTGCGCTGCGCTGTGCCGTTGCGCCACCTCTGTGCTCCAGCTCTCCGGCTGCCTGCCAGCGCCTTCCAAGCTCGGGCCGCCTCCCTGCCCAGGCCTCCAGCCGAACCAGCTCCTCTGCCCTCTGGTGTCTCCTTGGCCCCTGGAACTCAGCTGGTGGTGGGGGGTTATTTATCTCACTCTGTCCCTGTAAGGCTGTCTCTTGTTCACATCTGTCCCAAGGGGACTGACCTTTGGAGAGAGACTTAAAATAGGCAACCCCTTAAGCAAGTGGCTCTGTGGTGGAGCCCTGATGGGGGACAGCCTGGATCGGGGGGCAGGTGCTGCTGGGCCACCTCAGGCGGAGGGGTGCCTGGGGAAGGGCACCTGAGGCCTGAGCCCCGCCCTCTCTGTAGTTTGGAGACACTGTGGACTCTAGTGAGCTCGGCTGGCCTGATAACTGTGTTGGGATGGGCAGGATGGCCTGGTTACCTTCTTTAAGATTTTTCTATAAATAATTAGCAAGATTTTGTTTTCCTGTGGCTTTTGACATTACTCTGATACTGTTAACACATGTGAAAACTCCTGCTCAATTCCGAATTGCAGAAGGAACAAAGGGTGTTAGTCATTTCTAGTGTATGTGGGTATTGAGAATGCTAATTACTGCCCTTCCGAGGCCAGACTCAAGTGGTTATTTTATTTGTGGAAATAATTAATATAGATTAAAGGGTATTAATTTAACTGCACCCCTGCCTGTAAAATTCCAGCCTTGGCTCTGGTTTGTAACACTGTAATTTCTCTCTGTCTTATGCTCTGTGCTATTAGTGACATGTCAATCCACGATGTGTCGGTGAGCGCAGCCGAGACGCAGGCCATCATTGACGAGGCCCTGGGGCTGCGGAGGAAGAGGCAAGCGCTGACCGTGCGGGAGAAGGAGCCAGACCTGAAGCTGGTGCAGCCCATCCCCTTTTTCACGTAGGTTGCCCAGTTCTCTGGGGGTGCTGGGGGGGCTGCTGGGCCCCACACAAGAGGGAGAGACTGACTCCAGGCTGGTGGCGTGGGTGGGACCTGCGTGCACGCTGACATGGCTGGAGGCATGCAGCCTACTTTTTGACCGCTAAGAAGCAGCCAGGTCTGTCCCAAGTAGGTGAAGTCTAAGTCCCTCTTCGCTGTTGCCATCCTTGACCCCAGCCACCTGCCACATTCCTATAAGTCCCTCTCCATCTGCCCCACCCGGACAAGAAAAGGAAACTAATGTTTGCAAACACTTGGCAGGTGGAAGCCAGATTCAGAGCAGCCAAATGGTGAGTGGGGAGCCTGCAGTTGACTGCAGGTCTGGGGTCCCCACTCGCAAGCCTGTGCTCTTGCTCCAGGGCCCTCGTGAGTCCCCTGGTGTGTGAGAGCCGCCTCCGTGCCCGGCCCCAGCCTGGGCAGGACGAGCCGCTGTTGGCAGCCCCATGGAACTGCGGCAATTTTGGCGCCTCTGTGCGATCTGGTGTGCAGTTTCTGTCTTTAAAACCCTGCCATTGAATCTTGAATCTTTGAATTTAACATGCTTTGGCTGCAGCGTCCCTTCCCCCCTTCTCATACACAGGGGCTTTGTCTCACAGTGGCCTGTCGCTCCTGTCCTGGATCAGATGGGCCTGGGCCTGACCTTGGCACCCCTAGCTGGGAGATCCTAGAGATGGTATATGCCACTCCCTGAAAGTGGGGAGGGCAGTGTCCTTCTCTTGTAGAGTCGTGGTGATAATTAAACAGCGTGCCCGGCGGCCAGCACAGAGCTGGCACTGAGCACACACCCAGGAAGGGCTGGCTCTGCTCCGCGCTGCTGCTGCTGTGTGTCTGCGCCTGCGCGTCGAGTTGCCCAGGAATATCTCCCCACACAGGCCGCGAGGTGGCCAGGGAGACGGGGCTGCTCTTTGGGATGCTTCTGGGCTCTTGTCAGGTGCTCTTCCTGCTGTTTCGTTGGCAGGGTCAGGAGCCCCATCCTGTCGTGAGTGTGGGCTCCCTAACCAAGAGGATTGAGGGCTTTGGGGGGACCCTGGGGACCTCCCTGTTACAGTGAAGGAGCAGAAGTCCTGAGGAGTGACGCTCCGAGGGACTGGGGTGATGTCGCTGGAGAGGAGAAGCTGTGAACTGCCGTCACAGCCGCCCTCTGTGGCGCAGGGCGAAGGCCAGATGGTGCATGAGGGGCTTGGTTTGGCTGAGGGAGGAGCTGCCTGCTGAGTAAGCATGGGATTGGGTGTTTGGCTTTAAAATAACTGCCATCTATTCCAGGATCTGGCACACTGCCTGTTAAGAACCCAACAGTAAATACCTAGACTGTGTGGGCCAGGTACCGTCTTTGGGTGTGTGTGTGTGTGTGTGTGTGTGTGTGAGAGAGAGAGAAAACCATTCTTAGCCGTGTAAAAATGCGGAGGGCCACAGTTTACCATCCTCTGGTCTGTTCAGTGCCTACCAGGCACAAACAAGGCATGAGTGAATAAAGTTGGTGTCTTTAAGAACCCGACACAATGGAGCCAATGAGCAGATTCTCCCCTGTCTGGATGTAGCCCTGACTGAAGGTGGGAAAAGAGTAGTAAGGAACCCCTGAGAGTTCTAGGAGCCCCCACTGGGTTAGATTCCGGATTTCGAAGTACCATCCTTTTCATTCCTTCTGCAGTATTTATTGGATGCCAGCTTCATGCCGGGCCCTGTGCTCTGTGCTGGGGGCTCAACATAGTGGGGCCTGGTCCCTCACGGGGTGACCCCAGGGGCAGTTAGTCACCTGGAAGGAGCACACACCCCAAGCTGATGGGCACCCTGAGGACGGAAGCACAGCATGGAGGGTCCACCTGCTTTGGGGGGTGAGAAGGCTTAGACACCAGAGCAGGAGCCGGATGGAGGAGTGGACATGGACAAGGCATAGGGGCTGGGGCGTGAGTGGGAGCGTCGTCTCTGGGCGGAGGGAAGCCTGTTCAAGGGCCCTGTGGCATGCGGAAGTGTGAGTCTGCAGAAGTGAAAGCAGCGAGCCTGGCAGGAGTGCAGGCAGTGTGAGATGAGGCTGGGCCCGTTGGCTGTGCCAGGCTGAGAACCTGGGATTTAGCCTTACAGCATTCAGGGGGATGGATGGACGGACGGACGGATATATCGTATACAACGTCATACCAAACACAACATAACACACAACACATACCACAACAGAGAACATGATAGATAGCACACACCATACCACACCACACCACAACATGATATCACACGCGGCGTAACACCACACCACAACATGCCCGCACACACAATGTAACACCACACTACACCACAACATGCCATCACACACCGTAACACACCACACCATGCCATCACACACACCACACCACAGCATGACATCACACACAACATAACACACCACACCACAACATGCCATCACACCGTAACACACCACACCACAACATGCCATCACACACAACGTAACACACCCCGTCACACTGTGACACGCAGTGGTCTTGGTTTGCCATCCAGCAGCTCTGGCCCATGTGGGGACTCGCCACGATGCTGCTCCCAAGAGACCCTGCCCAAGGGCCCATTTAGCTCCTTAGACCCCGTCCTTGTTTCCCCTTCCCCTTCCCCTCCCCCTCCCCCTGCAAAAACTACCCCAAATTAGTGGCAGCAGAGAAATGTTGCCGATGCTTTAAAGATCTGACCTGTGGGGAAGGAGCTTGTGAAGGGAGTCAGTGGGTTTATGCCTGCCTGGCTGAGGCCGAAGGTGCCCGAGGCTGAGCTGCATCAGGGCTTCTGAGGGAGTGAGGGGAGAGAGGTGCTAGGCCGCCGTCCCTGCTCCAGCTGCTCCTTCTCAGCTGTGTTAGACTCAAGATCCTGTCAGTAATGACAGTGACAAAGCCATCACAACTCCCTGTACCTGTGGGGATGGCAGCTGCCTCTCCATAGGCCAGCTGGCCCAGTGTTCAGAGCACCTTGCCCTGGGTGCTGGCCAACTGTGGTGACTGTCTCCTTGCAGCTGGAAGTGCCTCGGAGAGAGTCTGCTGGCCATGTACAACCACCTCACTACCTGCGAGCCCCCGCGGCCCAGCCTCGGCAAGAGGGTTGACCTTTCCGACTACCAGGACCCCAGTCAGCCCCTGGCGCCCTCTGTGGTGGTGGCGCCTGTCAGCGTGATCCAGCCAAGCCCTGTCAGTGCCAACCCGTCTGTGACCGTGGCAGAGCCTGTGCTTGCCTACTCTCCCGTGGCCACCGCCAGCTTCCCGCTGCACAGTCCCAGCCTGCTGGAGACAGGCGTCCCCATGGGTGAGCAGGCCTCTGGGGCTGGCTTCTGGGGAGACCCAGTTTGCTGGGCAGGAATGAGTCTTGGGTGGCCCTGGTCTCTTCAGAGGGACAGGTCCTGTTGATACTCCAGGTCTGAGGTTTAAGCAAGGGCCCTGGACCCGCAGAAGAGCCTCTCAGCTGCTCCTGGGGCTGCTCCTCAGGGGCTGCTGCTCCCCTGGCTGCTGCTCCCGCGGCTGCTGCTCCTCAGGGGCTGCTGCTCCGGTGGCTGCTGCTCCTCAGGGGCTGCTGCTCCGGTGGCTGCTGCTCCTCAGGGGCTGCTGCTCCTCAGGGGCTGCTGCTCCTGTGGCTGCTGCTCCCGGGGCTGCTGCTCCTCAGGGGCTGCTGCTCCGGTGGCTGCTGCTCCCGTGGCTGCTGCTCCTCAGGTGCTGCTGCTCCGGTGGCTGCTGCTCCTGGGGCTGCTGCTCCTGTGGCTGCTGCTCCTGGGGCTGCTTCAGTAACCAAGGCCCTTAGGGAAGGGGTCGGGGCTCAGCGAGGCAGCTCCTCGGGACCACCCTGTACCCGCTGGTAAGTCCTGGCGTAAAGGTGGCTTTTCCACCTTGTGAGGTGTGAGCTGGCAGCTCCTGCTGTTGGTTCTGCCAGTTGCCAGCCACGTGCCAAGCGCTCGGCACTGCTGCACACTAACAGTCTGAGTGCTTTGGCCTTAAAAAGTAGCACAGTTACCACCATGTGCAGTAGCGTTTTTCTGAACGCTTTTATCAATTTTTATCATCATTGGGTTTGTAAAAGATTTCAGAGAAAAACTCCCAAGCCTTTTCTTGATTTTCTGTCACTGAAAAATATCTAGCAGTTAAAGAAGTTTCTGAATGAGCACACATGCGATTGTTTCCTAACCTTTGAACTTAATCGTGTGTGACTCTCCTCTACCCTTACATAATTTATGTCCTCCTCTCACCCCATCTCGTCACTAGGTGCTCAGGGTCCTGAGCAAAGGGTGGAGTCAGGGTTGCTGCCACTTGCTTTCGCCCGCCCAGGCTCGCCCATGAGGCCACAGAGGCCCTCAGAACCATCCAGTGTGCAGGGTGGGGGCCGGGGAGTGTTTGGCTCCGAAACTCCGGTGTTCCGTAGCCACGGGAAGCAGTCTTGAGATCTAGCCTGTGGGCTCCGTGAATTCGAGGGAGGTGTGCAGGTTAAGGAGTTTGAAGCGAGCCGTGCACAGAATGCCGTTGTCGGAGGAGAGATGGGAGATTTCTCGCTCGTTAAAGAAGGTGAAGGTTATGCGCGCTGGCAGGGGTTCAGAGAGGGCCTGATGCGCCTCCTGCTGTATCTTCGTGCCTCTGCCTCCCATGTGACTTCAATCTTCATTCTTTGCAAAGGCGACATTGCTGGGGGAGATAAAGCCAAGAAGGGAGTAAAGCGGAAGAAAATTTCTGAAGACAACGGGGAGACGGCAAAGCGGCGGTCTGCCCGTGTCCGAAACACCAAGTGCAAAAAAGAAGAGAAAGTAGACTTCCAGGAGCTCCTGGTGAAGTTCTTGCCGTCCAGGTATAGTGCCTGCTCTTTCGGGTCTGCAGACGCACACACTCCCAGCCCCCACTCCCAGCACACACTCCCAGTGTTTCGTATCCCATTGCCGCCCTTTCTGGGCACCTGCGCCGTTTTCCCGTCACATCTGTGCAAGTGGCCGAAGCATGGATCTCATGGGGTTGGGGTCTAGGGCTTTTCTTGCCTCTCCTGCGTCTTACTTTCCTGAGGGCAGGAACCATGGCGTGCACTTTTTTTGGAAGATCAGGCACTTCTGGGGCCCTCAAGAGATGAGTGGATTCCTCTCCCCTGGAGGCGACACACTCACGTCCCTGTGCACTCACACCCACGTTTGGGAGGCCTGGGGGTGCTGTTCCTTGGATGCAGACACCGGGAAACCCCACGGAAGAGGCTCACCCTCTGCTTTCAGGGACAGTGCTTGTCTGGTTTCTCCAGGCCCAGCAGTGGTTCCTCCCGTTCTGAGGAGGTGGCGGGCGGACTGGTAAATCCTTCCCGGTTTCACCGGCTCATAGTGTTCCTCAGAGGATTCTCGCAGGGAGGAGAAGGGGCCGGGCGGCCTGGAGCTGGGAATCCTGGACCCCAGTGCTCCTTCCCGAGATTGTCACCAGCCCTGCCACGTTTTGTCCTTGCCTTCTCCCCTCTTTCAGGGGCTGCAGGGCCCTCAGCTCCGGGGCCATCCTGGGGTTTATGGTGTCAATAGATGGACTTCTGTTTTTTCTTTTTCTCTTTTTGTTTCGGTGGGCTTCTTGATGTTCCCCTCCTCCCACCTTAAGCTGCATGGAGAAAACAGCTCACTTTCTGCGGTCCGTCATCTGTCTGCCTCTGATGTTTGGTGGTCACGGGTCTTACCTGCTAGGGCATCTGCCACCCCCGCCGTGTCTTTGAGAGTTTACACATTTTTGTTTCTGCGTGGTCACTGAGTGGGGCTTGGCGGTAACCATGTGTGCTCAGTGTGTGTCTTCACCCAGGAGTCCTCAGCGGGGGTTGTGGCCCATGACAGTGGATTTCGGTGGTGGCCACGTCCCCGTACAGCAGGAGCCAGAGGCTCTAAGTGGATTGTAACCTCGTTGCACAGCAAAATTCCTGTTTTCCCTATCTTACTGCCTTTCTTCCTGTGGTGAGAGTGAAATGCTTGGACATGGGGGTGGTTCTCAGGAAGCTGAGGACGCAGTGTTCCCGGGTCAGCCCTCCTAAGGTGCGCTACCGGAAACGGGTCCCCCTGCGGGGGAGCCACGGCGCTGCTGCGGCTGGTGACACGGGAGGCTGAGCGACCCGTTCCCCACCTGCCTCCCGTCCTGTGGTCTCACCCCTTCATCTTCATCTGGAGTGCTTTCTGTCTTCTTACCTTGACGTGCAGTCCTGTGTGGTCTCACACCTGCTGCTCCAAACGGTCAGGCAGGAGCAGTGTGACCGCTTAACGGCAGCAGGCACCCTGGGCGCGTGCGGTCAGTGGTGAATGAGGACATCGAAGAGCACCCCGAGTGTGTGTGCAGCAGGGCCGCGGGGTTGGGGGGATCCACCAGGATGTTAAAACGTGGGCCTTGGGGGGAGTGGGAAGGAGTGGCGTTTGCTGGGAGAGACCTCCACCGTCCTGAAGCTCTGTGAGAGCCATGGGGAGACCGAACTCTGCAGGGCCCGACGTGCCCCCTCCACCCCCCGTACTTCACACTCCGCCTGCTTTCTCCTTGCTCACTGGGCTCCCCTCAGGTCTTAGGACATCCCAGGAGCTCTTCTGGCCTGTCTGCTGCTGTGCGTGGCGAGTTCCTTTGCTCCTCCAGTGTCAGCGTAGGCATTCCCCACTCAGGACTTCCTGAGTCTGCCGTCTGAAAGAAGTTCCTTACGACAAGCACTCTGCTGTTCCCTATTTGGGGTCTTTATTTTGGTGTATCTGCCTATTGTCTCTCTCCCATGCAAAGGCAAGCCCACTGTGGCCAGGTTCTGCCACACTTCTGGCTGAATTCTGGTGCCAAGCACAGCGCCTGGCACCTGCCGGGGCCCAGCAAGCATCCTTCGATGGGGCGAATGGGTGATGGGGGTGCGGACCGGTCTCCAGGTCGTGAGGCCCTGGACAGAGGCAGAGCTGCCCGGAGGCCTGGGTTCTGGACCCTGCCGCTCACTTATTCTGGTTTTCTTCTGCCTGGCGCAGATTTCATTTCTCTAATAGTAAGAATTCGGGTTTCAAAATGTGTGGTGTGGTGTGATTTTGGTGTGTTCGTGCAGGCTGAGAAAACTGGACCCCGAGGAGGAAGACGACCCCTTCAGTAACTACGAAGTGCAGTCGGAAGCCAAGCTGGAAAGCTTCCCAAACCTTGGGCCTCACAGACTGTCGTTCGACTCGGCCACATTCATGGAGTCCGGTAGGGACCGAGCGACGTGGTCGTTCAATGTGGGGCTTCTTCCTCCTGTCACCCTGTAACCTGCTTAGGTTTTGTTCTGGGGGAATGCTTCAGGGTGGGCTTTAAAAAATTTTATTTATTTATTTTTCAGAGCAAGGGGGAGGGAGGGAGTAAAAGAAGGAGAGAAACACCGATGTGTGAGAGAAATATCGACCAGTTGCCTCTCGTACAGCCCCAGCTAGGGACCTGGCCCACAACCCAGGCATGTGCCCTGACCAGGAATTGAACCTGTGACCTTTCAGTTCGCAGGCTGGTGCTCAACCCGTTGAGCCACACCAGCCGGGGCAGTTCTGGGTATGTTTTAAAATGCGGTCAAGGGGCTGCCTGGATTTGTCTCGGGCCTGAGCTCCGTGGCCAGCTGGGAGGTCTGCCGAAACACCCCTGCTCACACTTGGCTGTGCTCTCTGAAGGAAGTGTGCTTCAGGTCACAGCCAGGGGCGTGGCTTTGCAAGTCAGATGTGTCTGACGCAACTGGTGAGTGCAGGTTGTGTGCCAAACACCACGCTGTGTATTTTTTTGCACACTCCTGCTCAGTGCACATGGCAGCATTTTGAGGCCCACCCTTTAATGCCCATCTCAGACATGCAGGTTCAGAGAGGCTTGCTCTCACCTGGTGAGGGCTGGAGCCGGAATGGGGACCCGGCAGCCTAACCTCAGCACCGTCGTGTGGTGGGAGGCCACGGGCCTCTTCTGCCCCTGCCCTGGCGCTGCTATCGCTCCCCTCTCTCTTCCAAAGAAAATGGGAGACCCTGGCACAGAAGGTCCTTTATTCATGTCAGACTGTTTCTCCTTCCCCGGGCAGAGAAGCAGGACGTGCACACGTTCTTGCTGGAGAACTTGACCAATGGGGGCATCCTGGAGCTGATGATGCGCTACCTGAAGGCCATGGGGCACAAGTTCCTGCTGAGGTGGCCCCCGGGCCTGGCAGAGGTTGTGCTCAGCATCTACCACAGCTGGAGGAGGCACAGCACCAGTCTGCCCAACCCGCTGCTGAGGGACTGCAGCAACAAGCACATCAAGGTCGGGCGCGTGGGGGCCTCTCCAGGGCCTTCGTCAGACTGGGGCCGGAGATGGGCCCAGGGACTTCTGGGGTGTGGGGCTGCTGCTGTGTTGAGCCTGCTTGGCTACATTGACTTTTGGGCCTGGAACCTGGGCCCCTGGAGGTTTGAAACAGGAAATCATGGAATGAGATTTGTGCCTGGAGAGATTCCTGGAGGCTGAGGGGAGGATACCCTTGGGGGTGAGAGTGGGCACAGGGTCCTCAGGAGGCTGTTGCCCAGTGAACCATGGCGGTGGCAGTGGGGTGGGGGTTCAGGAGGCAGAGCTGACAGGATGAGCTGGACCTACGTGGAGGTGAGGGGGTGAGATGGGGCGGGGCTGGGGGCAGGGCTGGGACTGAGATGGAGGAGAGCCAGCAGAGAGTCTGGGGAAAGTGAAGACTTGGTTATGTTTGAGGTTCCAGGGACTGTTACCGATTTTTAAATAGGAGGGAAAACAGATGTGCAGAAGCTAAGTACGGTTGCTTAGGGGAGCAGGGAGCCACGCATGCTTAGCCTCTCTACTGGCAGCACTCTGCACCCCCAGCTCCTCCATTTGGTGCCTCCCAGGGCTCAAGGGTCCCCAGGGTGCTCCGGCCCCCTTCTCCCAGTGGAGGAAGAAGGCTAAATGCTGAGGAGGGAGCACTGGGAGCTTTCAAGGCCTTCCCTGGTGGTATTTCTGGCTGCGGTCACTGAAGGCAAAAGAGCTTGGGGTTGGCAGGTACTTAGAGGCACATGGGTCAGTGTTCCTGGTCATGTAGCCTCCGCTGGGAACCCCTACTGGGAACCCAGGGACTGCCTGCTAGCATTTTCTGCCTGCTGAGCCTGTTCCCCTGGGGGCCGTGGGGAGTGGCAGGAGAAGCTGAGGCCTTGGTCCCCAGACAAGCAGATTGTGGTCATTTCCCAGCTGTGCCTGCGCTTGGCCAGTGCTTCCTTACCACTGAGCCTCTGCTTCCCTGTGTGCCTGGGGAGCAGTGTGCTGACCCTGGGCACTTGTAAGGATTGGGTGCTGAAGTGTGGATGCACTGGGCAGGTGACAGGCCTGCATCTGCATGGAGCAGTCCCTCAGGACTGAAGGCCGGTCTCTGGGCTCCTCCCAGGTATTGTTCCAGTGTAGGTCCGTATGCTCCTCTTAATGTCCTGGCAAGTAGCCACTGGTTATCATCTGCTCAGTGGGAAGTCGGTAGAAGAATGGTATTTTTATCAAAGTAAATTTTACTTTAGTGTCGTTCCATTCCCCACCCTTTGATAACACTTTGTGACTCTGCTCCTGACCTTTTGGGTCTGTCCTGCAGGACATGATGCTGATGTCGCTCTCCTGCATGGAGCTCCAGCTGGACCAGTGGCTGCTGACCAAGGGCAGAAGCTCCGCGGGTAGGAGGCGTTCCCAGTTCTGGGGCAGGGCTAACTTTCTGAACCCTCAGCAGTCAGGAGGAAGGCGGCGTGGGGAGGCTAAGTAATGGAATTCAGACTTGAATCTGCAGTATGCACATTCCCTGGGTTGGCTTGTCAGGCCTGGAAAAATCCAGGCTCTCAGAGAAGTCCCTCAACACTCAGAAAGTGGTTAGCAGCAGCTGATCCCCAGGGGGAGCCGCCTACCTGCTTTTCTGTTACTTAGGATTGAAGGAAGTGGATCTTAGTTTTCTCAAGTTACGTGACAATGTACATGTCCTGTTAATTTTCCCAGATAGAGGGCTGAGGGTGACCTCTAGGGAGCAGAAGTTTATCTAGACCCTGCACATGAAATTAACTCATTTTGGCCTGACTTGTTTTCAGTGTCTCCCCGGAACTGCCCCGCTGGTGTGGTGAATGGCAGGTTTGGGCCTGATTTCCCGGGAACCCACTTCCTGGGTGACCTCCTGCAGCTGTCATTTGCCTCGTCTCAACGGGACCTGTTTGAGGATGGCTGGCTGGAGTTCGTGGTGCGCGTGTACTGGTTGAAGGCCCGGTTCTTGGCACTGCAGGTTCGTTCTGTGGTCAGCTGCTTGGGGAGCATGCCCTGGCACCGAGCAGGGGCAGGAGAGCTGGACGCCTTGTTGAGGGCGTGTGTGTGTGTGTGTGTGTGTGTGTGTGTGTGCGTGTGTGCGTGGCGCCTCCTGTGCACTGAGCTCAGCTTGAGGAGGTGGGACGTGGTGGGGAGTCTCCAGTATCTCAGAAATCCCAGCACGACAGAGGTCTGGACGAGGTTTCCTGTGCCCCTGTAGAGCCCTCACTCAAGACTGCCGTGGGGTCTTGAGTCTTTGCTCATGTTTTCCTGAGAAAGCCTGAGCAAGTACATGGGTGGCTGCAGAGCTTTCTAAAAGGGAATTGGCCACCTGTCTCGGGTACACTCTCGGAAAGCTTCCCTCTGGAGCCTGGTCTGGACGGCCAGGGCGGACTGGTTGTTACCCAGCACCTTCGCACATGGTGATACATGATGCCCTGTGGTAGAAAGAGTAAAAGGGTGTCACCGTCAGTTCTGGAGCTAGGACAGGCCTAGCTTTTAATCCACTTATTATCGTGATTTTTGAACAAGATACTCAGCCTGGCTCAGGTGTCCTCTGTGTTCTCACCTGTAACACGGGGTTAGTGATGTTTCCCTTTGGAGGAGTGGTGTGAATTCATTCATCTGTTTGTCCATCTATCTGTGCATCCATCCAACAGACACTTACCGAGCCCCCGCCATGTGTCAGGTCCCTTTTCAGAGGGTGTAGCAGTAACTGGATAAAACTGCCCTCATGGTGCCTGCGGCCTAGTGGGATCAGGAAGGCAAGGCACCTGACTCAGCAGAGCGAGTTCCTTTCCTTCTGGCCCTGTCCCTTGACCGATTTTTCTTTGACCAGGGGGACATGGAGCAGGCCCTGGAGAACTATGACATCTGCACGGAAATGCTCCAGAGCTCCACTGCCATCCGAGCAGAGGCGGGGGCCGAGCAGCGAGACGTTGTCATCCGGCTCCCCAACCTGCACAATGACTCGGTCGTCTCCCTGGAGGAGGTGAGTGGGAGGGTTTGTAACGTGTTCCTCGGTCAAAGATTTATGCTGGGTCGTCCCGGTCAGACCAGGCCGCCCCTGTCCCGAGGACCAGGAGAGCAGCCCACGTGCTGAGCAGGGTTCCTTCCTCCCCGGGGGAGGATGCGGGGGCCTGGGAGGGGCACCTCAGACTCACACCCCCTAGTGGTAAGCTCGCTCAGGGGGCGGGGGCAGGGGTGGCGGGATTTGCCAGCACGATTCAGAGTGATTGTCGCTCGGCTCTCTGGGCTGTGTGTGGCAGCAGCCCCGGCAGAATTAGAGGCAAACTCCAGCGCAGGCAGGACCATGCTGGCCAGGCTGTGGAGCTGGGTCGGGGGTGCACGGCATGCAGGCCAGGCTCTGTCAGCTCCTTCTCCTGCTCTCGCTGGGACACGTCCACGTCAGCCGGAAGCGGCCTTCAGGTTCTTACAGAGCTGCTTCGGGGCCGGGAGAAGAGCAGTGCCCTGCCGCCTACTTCCTGGGGACCAGGGCAGGGCTCCTGCGAGGAGAGGGCCTTGTGGGTTGGTGGTGTGCGCCGGCCTCTGGCCTGGGGCTCGGCGAGTCTCTGGTCGCCTGATGCCCCCGGTTCCCCGCGTCTGTTCGCTGAACTGCGGCTACAAGACTGTCCAGCCATTTTGGCACACACTTTTCCGAACCTCTCTGCTTCCGGGTGTTTTTTGTTTTTTTTGTTATGTTTGTTTTTTAAAGAATTGAAGGCCTTGATGTTAATAAAAATAGCTTTTATAAAGTATCCACCTACTATAAATGCTGGTATCTTAAGGGGAGTCCAATTTTGGGTCTGATAAATGCAAACACTGGCTGGATTCAGGGAGCATGTGAGGCGTTTGCCGCTGGGCAGCAATTCTGGGTCTCTTCCAGATCGATAAGAACCTGAAGTCGCTGGAGCGGTGCCAGTCCCTGGAGGAGATCCAGCGGCTGTACGAGGCTGGCGACTACAAGGCTGTCGTGCATCTGCTCCGCCCTACCCTGTGCACCAGTGGGTTCGACCGGGCTAAACACCTGGAGTTCATGACGTCCATCCCTGAGAGGCCAGCGCAGCTGCTGCTGCTGCAGGTGTGTGCTGCTGGGTCCCTCACCCACTTGCGCCTTCTTTGCCTGGTGTGGGTTTATGCCCTGGAGGCTTTGAGGTGGCCCTTGAGAACCTAGAAGAGAAAAGCAGGAGTACAAACCACTAAGTTGGCGCCCAGGAAGATGCCAGTCAGGAAGTGCGGGAGAAGGTTGGAACTCAGGTGGGCAGGTGCTGGGGTTGTCATGGTTCAAGGTGAGTCCGCACTTGACTCTGAACTTTTTTGCATAGCGGAGGAGGAGAATAGTCAGGACGCTAGCCATCCATCCACCTGTCTGTTCCTTTGCCTATCTCTTTAAATTACTTTAACTATTGAGTAGATAGAAAAATGGATAAACTATCTGTACAATGGAAAGAATCAAGGTAAAATAAATACCCACGTAGGGTCACATCTTGAAGGAAAAGAACACGAGTGTGATGTGTGAAGCCCATGTGCCCTCCAGCTTCCTCCATGTCTCTGTCCTTAAGGAAGTACACTGTTCCCGAGAGCTCGCCAGCTGCAGGGGCTTCTGGGCGCTGGACTTTGAGCCTGCCTCTCTGTGACTGAGGCCCTCGACTCTGGGATGGGAGTGATCATTGTCCTTACCTCAGAGGCCCGTTGTGGGGTTTATAAGACGGTGTGTGTTGGCGCCAAGCGTGGCTTGTAGCAAGCGCCACGGGGGCGCCATCATCACCGCCATCCTCGGGAAGCATGGAGTTGGACATGGAAGATGATAAAAGTGAGGTGCTGAATAGCATTGGGTGGTCTAGGGTCCTGTCCCTTATGGTTCACACACTAGTCACATTATATTTATTATCTTACTGGGCCCTTCTCCTTCACTTCGGAAAGAGAGCCCAGTCTTTTCTCAGGTTTTTTTGCTCAGATTACATGAGACTTTGTAGTTAATAACTTCCTTGAACTGGGAAAAATAAGAGGTGCAACTGTGGGAACAAATGGAGGCCTCTCCACCCTGGTGAAAGGGGAGGAAAGAGTTGCTTCTGGAGAGGAAAGAGGGAGGCAGAGACGAGAGGTGGGAAGCGAGGTCCAGCTCTGGGCAGAGGAAGTCAAGAGGTTGAGGGAAGAGATTTGTCTGATCCCGGTTACCGTGGCAGGTGGGGGAAGTGTCCAGCACAGCTGTGTGTGGGAGGGACAGTCAGGTGTACCCAGGGAGGCCATTGGGTGGGTAGGAAGCAGAGGCCAGTCCTCTCTGCCTTTGTAAGGTGGCCCCAGTGGCTCAGATGTCGTTTTGCTCCTGTAGTCTGCGACTCCTGGGTATGGCAGATGTCCTGTTGAGAGAGAGGGGCAGGCATTGAGCAAGACTAGGGGCGGGGTGGGGCCTGGGCCAGGAACGGTGTAAGCTCCTGCTTTTTGCAGGTAAGAGACTCCTGGTTTTTGCTCAGTTTCCTATTGGAGGGATCCTTACTGATCTGGAGTGCTACTTACACATTAAAGATGCTGATCTCTTTCTCATCAAATGTTGAAAATATTTTTTCCAGTGTGTTGTTTGCTTTTTAAGTGTAGCTTGTATTTTTTTTTGACATGCAGAAGTTTTGAATTATGTTGTCAAATCTTTTGATGTTTTCATATGTTTCTGATTTTTTTCATTACGCTTAGACAGTCTTTCCAAGACTGGAAAAATATGCATCCGCTTATTCCTCACACATGGGCGAGTTCCTGCAGTGTTCTTGGCACTGGGCGGGGAGCTGCCTCTGATGGAACCTGAATTCCACAAGGGGGGCAGACCAGACACATGTCAGCAAACACGCAAAGTCCTGTTCGCCTTCGTTTTCTTCCAGGGGTTGTTTTCTTACTGGTTCATGGTTTGCATTTAAGTCACTTCATCAAGCCGTTACAGGATGGGGTCTGCCTTGGGACCCTCCCCCACAGAGCATGATGGCCGTCTCTCCTGCCTTCTCGTTCTTCAGATTAGTGTGTAGTTTCCTTACGGCCGAGCTGATTCTCAGTTCTTAGTGTTTCGGTTGCTGTTTTGAGCAGGACCTTTTCGTTGGTTGTGTTTTCTGATGGTGCACCACTGGTCTGTAGGAACCCTCCTGAGTTCCGCATGTTTATTTTGAATCCAGGCGCTTCTCTGAACTGCCTTTATCTCTGAGCATGGTGATTTGGTCTCCTCATTTGTTGGCAGCTATTCTTCTGCCTTTTAGCTCTTTCTGGCCTTGAGCCCTGGGGACTGCCACATCAGAGTGCTGCTGGCAGGTCCCTGTCTTCGACCTCCATGGTGACTCTGGCTGCAGTGTAAGGTCAATAGTCTTTGTCCTGCTGGAAAACGGCCTCCCGTCCCGCACATGTTTGGTGTTTGATAAGGGGGCGTCAGCTCAGGTCTTGGGGGCTCCACATCTGCTGCCCCCCCCCCCCCCCCCCCCCCCCCCCCCCCCCCCCCCCCCCCCCCCCCCCCCCCCCCGTGAGCTCCTTCACACCTCGGCGGCCTCCTGCTGGGGCGCTCATTTTCTCTAAAGAAGCTCAGGCCTTGTGTCCCTGGCAATTATGGCCTTTAAGTTGGGGGTGGTTTCGATCTGTGCTCAGATGTTGTGGCACATATCAAAGGCAGTTTGGGATGCTTCTGTCCCCACACCTGTCTGTGTCATCTCAGTGTGTGACAGCTGCGTGTGTCGAGGCTGGCAGGAGCCACTGTTGCACCCCAGCTGTGGCGAGGTCAGAGCCGAGGGGACGCCAGGCAGCAGGTGCTTCCTGTGGGTCTAACAGGCCGCCTGCCAGGCCTGCGCACACAGCTAGGCCGTTTCTCCGTGGTAATGGAGGAGGCTGAGGTCAGCGGGGCTTAAGTGGGATTGTTCTAGAGCAAGAGGAAAGGGAGTGTGACAAGAAGCGATGGCTTTCAAGGGGGTGGTTTAAGTAGCAGTCAGCATGCAGTGTGGCATGCCCAAAGCTCCTCCCCGTCTGGACAGTGTGCTGAGTGCATTGTGGACGTGAGCTCACTGAACACTCAGGGCCCCCGGCGGGGAGGGACAGCTTCGGCGCTGCCTGGCCAGTGCCTCTGCCTGGTCTTGGCCCAGGCTCTCCTCTGTGACGCAGTCCCTCCCTGGCGGCACCCCCCACCCCCCCACCCCACTGAGACCCTCCAGAGCCGTGACACTAGGTGAGCCCCTGACCGGGTGGCCTGGCAGTCAGTGAGAACTGACAGAGGTGGTGGGGTCACCCGGCCTCATTTTGGCTTCCTCCCGGCTCTGTGGCCTCACCCTGTGTCCCAGCTTTAGAAATGAGGAAACTGAGGCCCAGAGCTTCAGTACCTTCCTGAAAGCTCCCTGGCTGGTGGCCTGCCATGCTGTGATTGCACGCAGGTCACTGTGGGCCCTTGCAGTTGCCCCGAGGCTGTGTATGCTCCCCCTTTCCTTTGGACCTCCCAGCCACCTGCCCCGCGGTCCTGAGCACCAGGCGTGGAGGATGTTGTCACGGTCCTCACGCGCTCCTTCCCACGCTCAGGACTCCTTGCTCCGGCTGAAGGACCACCGGCAGTGTTTTGAGTGCTCCGACGTGGCTCTGAACGAGGCAGTCCAGCAGATGGTGAACGCGAGTGAGGCCGCGGCCAAGGAGGAGTGGGTGGCCACGGTGACCCAGCTGCTGCTGGGCATCGAGCAGGCGCTCTCGGCAGACGGCAGCGGCAGCGTCCTGAAGGAGTCGTCCTCTGCCACTGGCCTCATCCGGCTCACCAACAACCTCATCCAGGTGAGCGCCCCACCCGCTCCTTCTTGCTCTGCCTTGCCACAGCAGGGGTGTCTGTCTGATGTCCCCCTTCGTCATAGTTCACCAGCTTTTCTTGTGAGTTAGGTACCCCAAGGGGCTACGTTGGCTTCTCTGGCTGAAGGAAGGTGGGTACGTCAGGTGGTGAGTGGCTGGCTGTTCACTGGCTGCAAACCTTCCTGGAGCTGGTGGGGCCTGGTGGTTGGAGACGGTGTAGCACTTGGCACCGCAGGTTTCTTCTCGACCACCCGTTCAGAGGGCAGGAAGCAGGCCTAGCGCGGGAGGCTCTGGCCTGTGTACGGCGAGCCAGAGTCACAGCTAGGGCGGAACCCAGGCCTCCTGTCTTCTGCGGGGCTCTCCACACCCCCGCTGTCCTGGCACTCGTAGCTGAGGGGTGGCCGCAGCACTCTGCATTGTCCAGGCAGGCTTTGTGACAGGGACCCTTCCTCTGAGCCCCTCTCTGCTCTCTCCTGACAATTCCCACTCAGGCTGTCAGCAAGTTCTGCCGTGTCTTCATCCTTAACACCCCCGTCCTTGGTTTCTTCCTCTGTCTTCACTGCTCTGCTTCAGCCCGGGCCAATGCCATCTTGCTTGAACTGTGGCCGCATGCTCCCTCCAGTCCTGCCTGCCCACGCCCCCCCCCCCGCCCCCCCCCCCCCCCCCCCCCCCCCCCCCCCCCCCCCCCCCCCCCCCCCCCCCCCCCCGTGACAGAGGCGCTTTTCTAAAATGGAAAGAGGGAAGTGCTTCTCCCTCACTTTACCCTTCATGTTCCCTCCAGGGTGCCTGTCACCCAAAGTGCACTGATCCACTGGCCCCCCTCCATCCTTATCTTTCGTGTTCCGGGCCACCTCCGGGGCCTCCGTCTGCATCTCCGGCCTCTGCCGTCGCTCCCGGCCCTCTCTGGGGATCGGGCACACCACAGCCACTCACCTGGAAGCCTTCTCTCGAGGGCTGTCCTCCGCCTGTCCCCACCCCTCTTCGGCGACTGCACTGCAGCCCTCAGTTGCTTCCGTCACAGCCATACTGATCTGTGGCTCTCGTGGGGCTTGTCTCTGGCTCTCGTCCCCCTGGGCTGGCACCTCCCCTGTGCCCTGTTCCCCTCTGTCACCCTTGTGTCTGGCACAGGGCCCAGCACACAGTAGGAGCCGCACATGGCATGAGAGAGGACGGTCAGAGCTGGCTCCCCCGAGGCCCAGGCATGGCTCTGTTGTCGGGCTCTGTGGCCCTGTTAGGTGACCCGATGGGTAGCTGCGGTGTCAGCGTTCCCACACCAAACAGTGGGGATGGGCCCCTCCCCCTGCCCTAGCTCTGCCCTGAGGATTCACCCTGGGTTGGGGGCACTGGCCCTGCTGTGACATTGCTGTCCCCACCCCCCAGATCATTGACTGCAGCATGGCTGTGCAGGAAGAGCCCAAGGAGCCCCACGTCTCCTCAGTGCTGCCCTGGGTCGTTCTGCACCGGATCGTCTGGCAGGAAGAAGAAACCTTCCAGTCCCTGCGCCACCAGCAGCAGCTTCAGGGCCCAGCGGACGAAGGTGGTTGGAAGTGGGCTCGGTGGGGGTGGTCCTTGACCTGTGTGTCCCTTGTCTCCTGCCTGCGCCCCAGGGCCCTGCAGCCCTTTCCAGGTGCTGCGAGTGGGGCTTAGGTGACAAGAAATTTTTGTCACTTGGACAGAGGCAGAGGCTCCCTTAGGGAGCTCACTGTGCAGGGGGGTCAGAGTCAGTGGGCGTGTGAAGTATTTCCTATCTGGTGCAGGTGTCAGTGCAGAGGAAGTGACAGCAGGGTGATGCTTAGGAAGGGCGCCGCCGCTGCTGTGAGAGGCCCCACGCCCGCCGACTCCTCTGGCTTCCACAAGAGCCTGGGAGATGGGCCGCCGTGCGCTGGCCCTCGCACGTAACGCCGCACCCCACGGCTCCTGTGTGTGGGGGCCAGCGAGGCGGGGTGTGCACGTCTGCAGTGGGGCAGTGTGTTCCGGATCCCAAGGGCACTTCTTGGCTGTGTGACCTTGGGCAAATCATATAACCTCGCAAGCCTCTCTTCCCTATACCCACGCTGGGAGTAGTGGTGCCTGTCTCGGAGGGCTGTTCCGAGGACAAAATGGAGTAGCAAAGCCATCACTTGCCATGGCAAATCAGTGCAGGCCCGTGGGGGTTCTGAGTGCAGAGTAGTCACTATGAGTAGGGAGGCTGGAGAGGGCGGGGCCAGGACCCTTCCCTGGAGATGGCACTTGAGCCGTCAACACAGTGGCACCAAGTTGCATAAATTACACCACAGTAACAGCTAGGTGGCATTTAAGCAAGATTGTCTGTAATTCTACCAAATGATTTTTTTTCCCCTTTGGCTTTCTTGCATTTTCTGTCTAAACTTGGCCAATATAAATATACTTCGTCTATAGCTGTGATTGTAGTACACATATTTAACTAGCTTAAAATTAAATATATTGGTGTTCTCCCTCAGTAACTTGAAAAATCAGAAAAGTGGAAAGGGTGGAAAACCAACCCTATTCCAGGGGCCACAGAGCTGACAGGTGGCACTTCCCTTCCCCTTGCTCTCTGGTTGCCTGCTCCCCCGCCATCTGTCAGCCCCTCCCCACCTGCCAGACCTCGTGGGTGAGGTGCTCCGGGCGCTGACAGCGGGGGGGATGGACTGGAACACCAACAGCGCCAACCACGGGGCTCGCCGGGTGGGGGTTGGGCCGAGGCCTGAGGGGAGAGCAGGGGCGGAGGAGGACACGGGAGAGAGGGAGCAGCATAGACACAGGGGACACAGCAGAGCTGGGCCACGCGGGGTGGACAGGGAAGGGCCAGGCTGAGAAGGACGCTAACACCCAATTCCATAAAGCTCCGTAGTCTCGTAATGCTGCTGAGAGGCGCCCTGCTTCACTGCTGAACTGGCTGCAGGTCACAGGTCACACTTCAGGTGAACCTCCTGCACACCTCCTTGCTTCTGCTAAACTGATATTTTAAAAATTAATTTCTAGGGTGAATATCTTTAGAGCCCTTGACAAATAGTACCTCTGTATTTTCCAAAAAGGTTTTAGTGAGTGGTGAACATTAAAGTTTACGACCGTAAATGCTTATTATTTTTCTTATGAAGATAATACAAAAAAATACCCTCCTAGATTAAGGGTCTCCTTTCCTCCAGATTAATTATGCAAACAAAATAGTTTTAAAAAAACTGCCAGTACACAGACAAGAAAAGGGGGTCAGTCAGATGCCATAAACTGAAAATGGAGGCCAAGGAAAGACATCAAAGATGCTGGTGGACTGGCGGCGGGCGTGGCTCCTGCGCCTCCTCTGCCCTAAGTAAGAGAACCGAGGGAAGATGCTGAGTTGACAGTCCTGGGATTTATTATTAATATCCTCATTTGTGGAGAATGGACTGGTAGGGAAGGCCCTCTGTTTCTCCCTGGGCCTGGCAGAGACAGGAGGGGCTGCTGAGTCCTACCATCGTCCAGTGACCAGACCGTGTCGAGGGAAGGAGCCCAGGGACGAAACACAGTTCTGTCAGGTGGGAAGGGGCCTGGTATAGGATGTTATCACATATTGAGACACTGAGACTGGCTTATTGGGGATCGTTACTTGTGAAAGGAAGGGGGAGGAAGCAGGATGGGGCAAAGGGAGAAGTCCAGCTGTGATGCAGGCCTGACAAAGACTGGGCTCCGAACAGGGAGCCCTGGAGCAGGAGGGCCCATCCAGGTTGTTGGACCAGGTTAGACGGAAGTAGCCAGGCCTGTACATTCCCACCTTTCTGTCACTGGGCGTGGGCTCCCGCAGCAAGAGCACGGCCTGGGCTGAGGGGAGTCTCTGCAGATGCAGCAGATCCTGAAGGAACTGACAGCTGAGGGCTGCCTGCTGACTGCGTCCTCTCACCAGGCAGCAAGTCCTGCCTTAGAGGACATCTCAGAGGAGAAGACAAAACGTAGGCCCTCCAGCAGTGACCATCTCAGCCCTAGCCAGGGCCCTCCCTTCTTCTTCCTCTGTAGACACAGGCCCCGGGAGAATGGACTGAGAGCAACACCTCCTTTACAGTTAGAGCTTTGAGGAAAGGCCTTACGTGGGACAGTGCCCCGGAAAAGTCATTTACGATGTAGTGAGGCACTTGGTCGGGGGGAACCACCTCAGCGGATGGTAAACAGCAGCGAACGAAGTGACATGGCAAGTGTTCTAACACTGAAGCCCACCCCCACCCCACAGCGGGGACAAAAAGGAAAGGAAGCATGTGCCGTGCAAAACAGATGAACTCCGAAAACAGATGAACTCAGTCTGGGAGAAAATATGTCCCAAGAAACAGAGGCACGGGCTCTGTAAATAATTTGCACAAGAAAATGATTTATTTAAAACACTTGTGCTGCCTGGCTGGTGTAGCTCAGTGGACTGAGCGTGGGCTGGGAACCAGAGAGTCCCGGTTCGATTCCCAGTTGGGGCACATGCCTGGGTTGCGAGCCAGGTCCCCAATGAAGGCCATGTGAGAGGCAACCATACATTGCTCTTTCTCCGTCCCTTCTCCTCTCTCTGAAAATAAATAAATAAAATCTTAAAAAAAAAAACAAAAAAAAACACTTGTGCTGATAAAGTGACCTGGAAAGGAAAATTGCGGAACGAAGGGAAAACACCGAAAACCGAATCTCACCATTATGAACTAATAAACCAAAACAGCCAGGAGCAGAATGAATGCCACGGACAAGAGTGGATGTGACTGAGAGCTTAGCACACTGGGGAGAGGAGGGGGTACAGAAGGCAGAGACGGTCCGGGGTGAGGGCGAGTGGCGCTCTGGTGGAAAGACGTCAGCATTGAAACTGAAGAAGCAGCGATCCAGTATTAATACAGGAAAAGTTCCCTGAATTGTAATAAAAACGGAATCTTCACAGTCAAAGTGTGTGGTCCCTGAGGCTCATTTCAGGTTCCTTCACGGCAGCATGTGGGGCAGTTGTGGTGACATCTGCGTGTTCACACAGCCCTCAAGGAAAGCCAGTGTGGCCTAAGCTGTCCGGCCACGTAACTTGTAGTTCAAGTGTTAACAGACATTTACAGACAGGGGTTCCAGCTCCTGTGAGTGCCGCTCAAACACACTGCTGGAGGGTGGAGCCGGTAACCAGCATGCGTCTGGATGAAAAAGCCCGGGGAAGGGACTAGTGATGGGCACCAGAAAGCGGTCTGGGCTAGTTAAGGATGCAGAACAGAATGTAAGCATTACAAATAATGTACACCAAAAAGCTGGGGGTGGGGGAGAGAAGGAAGTGTCACCGAGCTGTAATTCATCTGCATAATAGTCATTGCATGCTGTAGAGATGGGAACCGGAAGACGAGTTAGAAAACCTAACAGCTTGACCTTCTTAATGATCTTGAGACCTTTTTAAACCAGTGCTTTTCATGCTTCAACTTGGACTGACCAATAGAAAAAAAAAGAAACAAATTTCATGAAAGAATCTTTATTCCACTGGGTGTGATTCCCTGTAGTATTTTCTGTTCTAATGTATTCTATCCTAATCCTCTTTAAAAATGTTAGTTACAAGCCCGCTAATGGGTTATGGCCCAGTTTCAAAAATACCAAGGGATCTTTGAAGAAACTACTAATAGTTCTAGTGGTGAACAAACATTTTACTGAAACATGATAGTTTTTTTCTTCTCTAATATTCAAGTAGACCTAAATATAAGGATTTTTGATTTAAGAAATGGTGTATGTCGGATGGGTTCTATTGTTATAAATTATTCACTTTTTCCAAAAAGTCTCATACACGCGGAGAAAGATGCTGCCAGTGATGTTCACCAAATGTCTACTTAGCGAATGAAGCATTTCTTCTTTATACTTTACTGTATCATTTGAATTGCTTAGTAAAGCCAGTCAAGTCATTACTTATTTAAAAAGACAAAAAGCTAGAAAAGGAAAGAAAAATCTGCAGCCCCGTCACACGTACCCCCTGCTCACTCGCTGTCGGTCTGGTCTCTCCGCAGTGACGGCCGAGTCGCCCATGCTCCCCTCCTCCCTCATGCTGCTCAACACGGCCCACGAGTATCTGGGCCGGAGGTCCTGGTGCTGCAACTCGGACGGGGCTCTGCTGCGGTTCTACGTAAGTGCTGCCGGGCTCGCTGGGCCTGCCCCTCCGTGGGGCCTGCTGGGCTTCTCTGACTTGTTGTGCAGATGTGACAACTCAGTTCCCAGGCGGCCTGCACTTGGTGTCCTGTGCGCCTGAGGCTCAGGGGCTCTGGGCCTGGCCCCGAACTGTAGGTAGACTTAGATCCACTCATTGTTACCGAGTCCATTACGCGTTGGGCGCAGGGCCAGGCCTTTAAGAGTGATTTTAGAAGTAAGTAGTGCACTCACCACCTTCTGTTGAGTCCTGTTTTTGCCACGCTCCACTCATCATGCTGGGTAGTAGTTGCTCAGTCGGTAACTATTGCATTCGTTCAATCAGTAAATACATACTTAGTGAGCGAAAATAGACGTCCTTGCTTTTGCCAGCCTTGATTGACAGCTTACTGGCAGCATGATCCCTGTCCCCAAATCAAAACATTGAGTTCAAAGCCAAGCAGCTCTCAGACAAGTCACGGAGCACAGGAAGGGCACCCAACCCAGCCAGTAATGTCTGTAAATAAACATTCTAGTGGAATATAGCTACACCCACATTTATATATTAATATTAACGAGGGCTGTTTTTGCAGTGCAGTGGCAAGGTTGATTAGCTCTGATAGAGTCCAGATGGTCTGGGACGCCTGAAATATTTACTGTCTGGCCCTTTAAAAGAAAAGGTTAGCCATCCTCTGCTGTGTACCCTTTCAGTGAGCATGCCCTCTCCGCAGCTGCTGTTTCCCTCGGTCCTGACCCTCCATCACTGCCCTCTGCTTTCCTCATCACTCCTCACCTGCTAGCATGCCACGTAATTGATTCTGTACTGGTATGTCTCTGTTCCATTGAAATGTAGCTTCCACGAAGGTAGGGATTTTTGTTAGTTTTCTTCTGCTGGATCCAAGTACCTAGCACACACCTAGCCCATAGTAGGTGCTTAATAAATATGGGCTGAGTGAATGAATGAGACTAATGTGTGTGTAAGGCACTGGAGGAGGGCTCGGACACCCGTCTGGCTGGCTCAGGGCCCTGGAGCTGGTGAGTGTGTGAGGCGGGTTCCGGCCCCAGCTGCAGATGCCTGAGTGTCTGCCCCACCCTGTGAGCTTCGAGAGCTGCTGGGTGCTCACCCTGCATCAGCTCCGTGCTCCAGGACCATTTTTGGAAAAATTGTGCCAGGCCGAGTCTGAAACGTTTCTCCGGAATCAGTGGCTCCCTTCTGCCTTCCCGCTCCCAATTAGAGAGTGTTGGGACACCGTTTACTTCCACAGGGTCACCCCCACAAGGCAGTCACCTTATGCTGATTTAGGGGCAGGTCGAGAATGAGTTAGCACCTTGCAAACCCGTGTCCAGTGGGAGTGGCACTGAGAGGAAAGAGCAGGCAGGAGGGGTGACGGGGGGATGGTCCTATTCCTGGGTGTTTTTGTCTGTGTCTTTTTTGGTGGAGCATGAATTTTAGCTGCCAGGACCTGCCAGTGGGACTGCGGGGTGTAGAAGGGGTATGAGCAGTACTGTGTTTCATGGCTCCTAATTTTCCTGCCTCGGGTCCACCTGCAGCACCTTCACCGCTGTGGACACGGCCCTGCTTGTTAACGGCACCCTCTCTCCGCTCAGAGCAGCCTGGCCGTCCCAGAGCCCTCTGCCTGCTGCACTCTTCCTCGGGGCCTGCATGGCTGGCTCAGCTTTCCTTCGTGCCATGCGGGTCTCAGCTCAGAAGGCACCCTCTCAAAGAGGTCTTCCCTGGCCCTGCCACTCTCTGTCCCGTTGACTGCTGGGTGGCCTTGCTATTTGTTTCTGTATCCTCCGTCCCTCCCCCAGCAGGTGGCACCCTGGAGACGGGGGACCTTTAGAAGTCTTGCTGTCTGAAGCATCTCTAGGGCCCCGCCCAGTGCCTGGCGTGGATGGCTGCCCAGTTGATGTTGATTGAATGAATGAGTGACCAAACATGAAGACAATCACTCACTGACCCAGAAGTGCTTGTAGAGTGCTCCTCATTCTGGGTGCTGTGGAACTTAGGGAAGGGAATGGTTTATTACTCCCTCTTCTCAGGACCCCAGGTTCCTGGTCTGCAGGGAAAGGACTGTGTCCGAGAATGCTTTGTGGCCAACCTAGGAGACCTTTGTGTGCATTGTTTTCCTGCACAGAGTGAAAATGTTCTTGGGGGGGAATCCTCTTGGATCTCATGTTGAGTGTTACATTTCTTTCCATACGTTCATTTTGGATTCCTGAATGCTTGTCCACTCCTCTACGCTCAGCTCACACAGCCCCTCTCGTGCGCAGCCTGCACTGACTTGTGGCCAGGCCCTCCTACACTGTGTCCCATGTGTCACCACCCAGACTGTGCACACATTAACCACCTGCTGTGTTTGCTGTAAACTTGTCTTCCAATAAAGCCAGAATGTCACAGGAAGGTCCCCTCCATCTTCAGTGTTTGTACATTTATTGAAGAGTTTGTTCTGTCCGCACTGATGTGTAAGGTCCCCTCATATGCGCGAGGATTTGTCATTGGACTCTGTTCTTTCTGTTGGTTTAGGTGTCTGTGCTAACACCAAGTTATCTCGAAGAGATCTTTTTCTTTTTAAGTTTATTTTTTAAAAATTATTTTATTGTTCTTCAATTACAGTTTTCTGCATTTTCTCCCCTCCCCTCCTCCCCACCCAATCCAAATTCACCTCCCTCCCTTGCTTCCACCCTCCCCCTTGGTTTTGTCTATGTGTCTTTATTTATTTATTTTTTAAATTATTTTATTGTTGTTCACTTACAGTTGTCTGCATTTACCCCCACCCCAACCCCAGGCAAACCCACCTCCCTCCCTTGCTTCCACCCTCCCCCTTGGTTTTGTCCATGTGTCCTTTATAGCAGTTCCTGAATACCCTTGTCCCCATTTTCCCCTTCCCCCTCCCCTCTGGTTACTGCCAGAATGTTCTAAATTTCAATGTCTCTGGTTATAATTTGTTTCTCTGCTTGTATTTTGCTTGCTTACCTCACAAGCGTCTTGGCTGTGACTGATCTGAGTTCCCCGGTAGCTGATCTGGCCTCGGCACCTTCTCTCATGAGTCCTTATATAAAACCCCTTAACATTTCATATAGTAAAGGCTGAGTGATGATGAACTCCTTGAACTTGACCTTATCTGAGAAGCACTTTATCTGCCCTTCCATTCAAAATGACAGTTTTGCTGGATCGATTATTCTTGGTTGTAGGTCCTTGCTTTTCATGATTTGAAATATTTCTCTCCAGCCCCTTCTTGCTTGGAAGGTCTCCTTCGAGAAATCCGCTGACAGTCTTATGGGAATTCCTTTGTAGGTAACTGTCCCCTTTTCTCTTGCTGCTTGTAAGATTCTTTCCTTATTCTTGACCTTGGGTAATGTTATTATGATGTGCCTTGGTGTGTTCCTCTTTGGGTCCCGCTTCTTTGGGGTTCTCTGAGCTTCTTGGGTTTCCAGGAAGCCTATTTCCTTTGCCACATTTGGGAAGTTCTCATTCATTATCTGTTCAAAAATACGTTCAATTTCTTGGTGTTCCTCTTGTCTCTCTGAGAGATCTTGATTCTTGCTAGGATTAGTCTGCTTACATACCTATTAATCACATTCTCTTGGCTATTCTTGATGCTTTGCTCTTCCAAAACATTGTAAGATTAGTCAGGAAAAGTTTTGTGAATCCCCTCCCCCAGTATTGGAATTTGATTGGAATGGCATTGACCTCATTATTTTTGGGGGGAATTGCCATTTTTATGTGATTGAGCCTTTCCAGTTATAATACTATGTTTATAGTATCTCTCTCCATTGGTTGAGGTCTTATATTTTCATGCCCCTTAATGTAGTTATATAGTTTCCTCCTTAAGATTCATATATGTTTTGTCAGATTTATACCTAGGTGTTTTTTAGTTAGTGCTACAAATAGATATTCAAAAATAAAATTTTCCATTTTGTTTTTGTAGACACATAGGAAAACTATTTTTTAAAAAGATTATAGTTTTTTGCCCTGGCCACATGGCTCATTTGGTTAGAGTGCTGTCCGGATACTCTGAGGCTGCAGGTTCAATCCCCAGTCAGGGCACATACAAGAGTCAACCAATGAGTGCATAAGTAAGTGGAACAACAAATTGATACTTCTCTCTTTCTCTCTCTCCCTCTCTCCCTCCTGCCCTTTCTCTCTCTCTCTAAAAATCAATTAAAAAAAAAGTTTCTCTTATGCACAGCTTCTTTGCTTATTGTTTTTATTAATTCTAGTGGGTTGTAGATTTCTTCAATTTTCTATGTGGATAGTCATATTGTTCACAAATAACTGTTTTTTCTCTCTTTTTGTAAACCTTTATAGTTTTCTTTTTTCTTGTCTTCTTCTCTTGGCCAGGGTTCAACAAAACTTTCTCTTTTTTTTTTTTAATTTTATTTTTTAATTTTATTTATTTATTATTAGAGAGAGGGGAAGGGAGGGAGAAAGAGAGGGAGAGAAACAGCAATGTATGGTTGCCTCTCACATGGCCCTCACTGGGGACCTGGCTTGCAACCCAGGCATGTGCCCTGACTGGGAATCAAACCGGGACCCTTTAGTTCCCAGCCCGCGCTGAATCCACTGAGCTATACCAGCCGGGGCCAACAAAACTTTCTGTAAAGAGACAGATAGTAAATCTTTTAGGTTTTGTAGGCTGCAGGCCTCTGTCACACCCACTGAGGGCTCCCACTGTAGTGCAAAGGCACCCATAGATAATACACAAAGACGTGTGTAAAAATGTGTGCGTATTGAAATTTGCATTTCATGTTTCAGGTGTTACAAAGTTGTACTCTTCTTTCGATATTTTAAAATCATTTAAAAATGTAAGCCCCGGCTGGCGTAGCTCAGTGGATTGAGCGCGGGCTGGGAACCAGAGGGTCCCGGTTCGATTCCCAGTCGGGGCACATGCCTGGGTTGTGGGCCAGTCCCCAGTGAGGGCCATGTGAGAGGCAACCATACATTGCTCTTTCTCCCTCCCTTCTCCTCTCTCTGAAAATAAATAAATAAAATCTTAAAAAAAAAAATCATTTAAAAATGTAAATGCTGTTCTTAGCTTCCAGGCAAGAAACAGGCAGTGGCAGGACTTGTCCCATGGGTCACAGTGTGTCACTTCTTATCTAATGCTCTCTCTTTTGATTGGGCAGTGGCGGTGGGGATAATTCTTAAACTATTGTCTCTGTTTCTTTAGTGATCATAATACAGGTCCATTTAGATTTTCTCTCTTAAGTCAGTTACGTTTTGGAATAGCGTCCACATAAGCATAAAGTTGTTTTTGGTGTTTGCTTATGATTTAAAATGGCTCTGTGCTACCCCTAGTTATAACTCCTTTTTCATTGCTGAAATTGTCTTTTCTCCACTGCTTTTTGAAAACCAGTCTTTTCTGAGGTTTATTTAAATTAATTTATTTTCAAACTATCAGCTATTGGTTTATTGCTCTATTTTTTCTTGCTTTCCAGTTCATTAATTGCCACTTTGATATTTATTATTTTCATTATTATTATTAGATTTACTTTGTGGGTTTTTAAAAAAAATTGGTTTTTCCTCTTTTTTTAATCTTCTCTTTTTGGGATATACTTTGTGTTTTTTCTAACTTATTAAGGTGAATGATTACTTTAGTGTTCACGCTTCTAATACATGTATTGAAGGTTATGTTTTCCCAAGTACATTTTTAGCTATATGCCATAATTTTGACATTCGGTATTTGCTGTCTTTATGTAACTGCTTTCTAATTTTCCTGAATCGTGTTGAGAGGATGTAGTCTGTATCATCTAGTCATTGGTACTTGTTGAGTCTTGCCGTTTGCATAGTTTTGGTCAAGATCTCATGGATGCTTGAAAAGAATGTGTATTTGCTAATAGGTAGGCATAACAATAGCGATTAGATCTGCTGTCCATAGATAACACTTTTTGGCTGTGTGGTTTGTTCACGTCCTCTGTAATCCTCACTAATGTTTGGTGTGAGAGAGTCCCTCAGCCCAAATGGGATTTATCATCTTACATTATAACTTTGCTTAATTAGTTGCCCTCCATTCGAATCTGAGCTTCTTTTTTTTTTTTATAATAATGCCATTTCTTTTTTTTTTTTAAGATTTTATTTTTATTTTTAGAGAGAGAGGAGAAGGGAGGGAGACAGAGAGGGAGAGAAACAGCAATGTAGGGTTGCCTCTCACATGGCCCCCACTGGGGACCTGGCCTGCAACCCAGGCATGTGCCCTGGCTGGGAATCGAACTGGGACCCTCTGGTTCCCAGCCCGCGCTCAATCCACTGAGCTACGCCAGCCAGGCCCAAATCTGAGCTTCTTAAAAGCAGACACTGTGGCCCTGGCTGGTGTAGCTCAGTGGATTGAGCATGGGCAGGGAACCAGACGGTCCTGGTTCGATTCCCGGTCAGGGCACATGCCTGGGTTGCGGGCCAGGTCCCCTGTGAGGGCCATGTGAGAGGCAACCATACATTGCTGTTTCTCTCCCTCTCTTTCTCCCTCCCTTCCCCTCTCTCTAAAAATAAATAAATAAAATCTTTAAAAAAATAAAAGCAGAGACTGTGTTGCACTGTGCGTTCACATAGAAAGGTGCTCAGTAAATATTGAGGAGCAGATGAATAGCTAAATAAATGAGTAGGAATTTCTCAGAGGGCATTTAATATCTCCTTCTAGCAACCGGCAGAAGCGGCTGGGTGTGTGAAAGGAAGCCTGCTTGGCAGCCCCTGAGAAGGCCGCTCCTGGAGCTGGGTCCAGAATGGCTCCCATGAGGGTGCCAGGCCCTTTTCAGAAAATGGGCTGAACAGACCCAGCCTCTCAGATGAACAGAGTTGATAGAGTAGTGGTCATCCTGGGACCCCCCTCAGGCATCTCTTCCTGCCTGCTCGCTGTAGGTGCGGGTTCTCCAGAAGGAGCTTGCTGCGTCCACGTCTGAAGACACGCACCCCTACAAGGAGGAGCTGGAGACAGCTTTGGAGCAGTGCTTCTACTGCCTGTACAGCTTCCCCAGCAAGAAGAGCAAGGCGAGGTACCTGGAGGAGCACTCGGCCCAGCAGGTGAGGCGCCGCAGCGGCCCGTGGCCCCCACCCCTGCCGGGAAGAGTGGAACTCTGGGAAGCAAGGGCTCCGCGCACTCCCAGAGGAGGAGACATGCGGCTGCGGATCCCGAATCCCGGGTCAGAGCTGTATCAGGAGGACAGGAAGATGGTCTGATGTAATCCGACCCTTGCACCAGCGGCTTCTTAAGTGTTGACTAGTCGCTCAAGGATGCAGCATGGCGATTTTTAATAGCTTTTCTCTGAACAATTTGGATGCTATGAATAATTTCTTAGAGGTTTTTCATTTTCTGTGGTTTTGGTTTGCAGAGCACTATTGGGAGCATTATGGCTCAGCAGTGCTGCCAGTTACCCTCTGACCTTAGATTTCACCCCTGAATGTGCGCTCCTTTGGGCAGGGCCCTGCCGCGGCTGCTGCATGGAATGTGCAGCCACCCAGGTCCAGAGCAAGCACTTGGCCAGTGTTTGTCAACCACGTGACCGATGGGGTGGCTGAGGTGAATTGAGGGTCAGTGGCCTACAATCCCCGCCTTCTGGCCTGGCCACATGAACGCACCAAGTGCAGCCTTCAGTCTGCAGCATTTTCTTCATAAAGATCAGGCTTATGCCGTTCACTGTTCTGCTCTTCATGCACTTGGCTTTGGGGGTTACAGAGGGCATGCCGGTTTTTCAAAGTATATGGGACTTGTCTTAGACTGTGTAACACGTGGTGACCTTCGACACTCCCTTTCCTTGGGAGAACATTCCCTTTGTGCTTTGCCTGGACCACATGATGATCGGCCTTCTCTCTTTTTTTCCAGGTGGACCTTATATGGGAAGATGCCCTGTTTATGTTTGAATATTTTAAGCCCAAGACTCTCCCTGAATTCGACAGCTACAAGACCAGCACCGTTTCTGCCGACTTGGCTAACCTCCTAAAGAGAATCGCCACCATTGTGCCCCGCACAGAGAGGCCGGCCCTGAGCCTGGACAAAGTCTCTGCCTACATCGAGGGGACCTCGGCTGAGGTAGGGGCTATTTGTCTTACCTTCTCTTCAGCACTGCTGCTTCTGTGCCTGGCTCTGCACCAGCAGCCAGGGCTGTGGGAAGAGCGAGGGTGTGTCCTGTGCTGATGTGAATGGCCCTGGGTTTGAAGCATCAGTGGTTACATCTGAACACTTGGCTCTACCTCCCCTTATTTTTGCCCACTCACCTGCCAGGTGCCTTGCCTCCCAGAAGGGGCTGACCCCTCTCCTCCGGTGGTGAATGAGCTCTACTACCTGCTGGCCGATTACCATTTTAAAAACAAGGAGCAGTCCAAGGCCATCAAGTTCTACATGCATGACATCTGCATCTGCCCCGACAGGTGAGTGGCCAGGCCAGTGACCTTGGTGTGAGGCCAGGCTGTTGGGGCAGTTGGGGTGACTGCGGCTCAGCAAGCTCTTTCCTGCATGGCACAGAGGGCAGGGATGAAGGAATGACAAGGTGGCTTAGACCCTACGATTATTAGGAAAGTCTCTCCATAAAAAGAAACACAATGGTTGCCCTGGCTGGTGTAGCTCAGTGGATTGAGCGCGGGCTGGGAACCAGAGGGTCCCGGTTCGATTCCCCGTCAGTGCACATGCCTGGGTTGCGGGCCAGGTCCCTAGTGAGGGCCATGTGAGAGGCAACCATACATTGTTGTTTCTCTCCTTCTCTGTCTCCCTCCCTTCCCCTCTCTAAAATAAATAAATTAAAAAAAAAAACTTAAAAAAAAAAGAAACGCAATGGAGAAAGCCCCTTTCTGGAGTACCCCTGGCATTGGCATTGGGATCAGAGAAGGTGTCCATCTGGGTCCTGAGCTGCAGGGCAGGGATGTGCAGCCTGGCCCATGTGGGCTGTGTGCTGTCCCCTTTCTAGTTCCTGTTCTGGGAAGTTGGCTGATGTGTGCTCCTGCTTTCATTGCAGTGTCTTTAATCACGGTGGCTTTCTCATTCTCGGGGTGGGGAGTAATGGAAACACTGAAGTGGAGTTCTCGTTCCTTGCTCCGATGCAGTGCGTTGTTGGCGGCAGCGATAGTCACAGTGGTGAGTGTGGTAGAGCCCACTGTGCGTCAGGCCCGTGCTTCCTTCCCACGGCGCCCTGGTCGCTGTGTATTAAAGTATGGTAACTGGCCTGCTCGGCCTGAGGTAGCCTGCTAAGCTTGATTGAGCGGGCATATTTTCTCATGGCTGCCACACCTAGGGGGGAAACCTTGGGTCAAGGTCAAAACAAGGCCACCCTCTGTGGATGACCTGCCTCTGAAGGGTCCAGACTAGCATCTGTCAGCAGCCTTCCTGGAAGTAATCAGGGCCCACCCCATGGTGGTCACCTTGAACCATGGGTAAGCCACCTTTTCCACCTTGTCAGGACCCACCTGGCCATGGGGATAAGGGGCTGGGACCTGAGTGTAGAAGGCAGTTTTCAGGACTTCATAGCTTGTGGCAAAGTTTTTGACCCCTTTTGCTCAGCCAGTGGTTTCCTCCAGGCAGGGGGCCATATGTGAGTGGCCTGGGCTGTCTTCTCCTTGGTCACTGGGGACCGAGAGCAGACCAGCACTCAGGCTGGCAGAGTGTCACTGTGCAAAACAGCGAGGAATCACCTCCTGCACTGCTGCCTCCACATCTGAAAAGTGAGGGTGATCACACTCACCTTTCCTGGCGTGGCACCTCTCACATTACAGTCCCTCAGTCAGCAAAGCGGGAGTTATGACAGCCCAGCTGGGCCTTCCTCCAGCCCGCACGCCCAGCTGTTTGTGGGGTGTCGACTCAGCGGGCCCGGCCCACCAGGGGCCCTGCCGGAGAAGTGGAGTGTCCTGTGGGGACCTGCCCCAGAACCACGAGGGGCTTGGTGGCCTGGTCCTGGGCCTCCTTCATTCTGGCCCTTACAGGCACGCACCAGGGGAGACGGACCCAGTCTCGTCTTCTGTGCCAGCCAGATTGGAAGTTTGGGTGCTGGTTTTTTTCTTTACGTCTTCTGAGATGGCTAGGTGTAAATGAGCCCACAGCAGATGGCTCAGTGGCCAGTGGAATGTTCCAGTGGCTGCGCTTGTTGGTGGTTCCTGTGGGAACATGGTCTGCGAGGATGTGAGGATGCTGGTGACGTGTTTTGTTTGCACCGTGTTCACCAGTCCTTTTCTTGCTGAGCTGGAAGTGGCCCACATTCTGGCCAGGCGCTTTGTAGAGTGGCCTTTGGAGGCGGGCTGGGCCTGGCCCCCAGTACAGCTCACCCCACTGCCACAGTGCCAGGACTGGGCCTGCCCCGTGTGGGTAAGAGCCCAGCACACGGGCTCTGGACACTTCCTCCCTCTGCAGTCACGGTGTCACCATTCCTCAGGGTCTCACTGTCCCTTTAGGTCAGCCCTCTCTGAGCGTGGGCTGTGCGCTGCTCTGCTAGACCCAGGAAACCACATCAGAATAAGGCTCTTGGTAGCACACAGAGGAGCATGTTAAGTTTTGTGGCAATGTGCCTGTGTTCTCGGTGACCTGTGTTTGTGACAGGAGGTAGCAGTCTCCATTCTGGTGTCACTGCAGGCACAGGGGCACATGCCCCAGTGGGGTCTCTTCCCCTACGCCGAGGGTAGAGGGAGTTGCCGAAGGCCCTCTGGAAATCAAGAAACTCCCCAGTGTGACAGGAGCTGGCCTGGTCAGCAGTCCCTAACTCAGTTCCCAGCATCTGAAGGGGAGCTTGACACACTTACCCCCTCGCTCCCTTCCCCAGGGTGACCTCAGCAGAGCTGGGGGAGTCTTGGGGACCCTGTATTTCCAGGCCTCTGAGGAGAAAAGGATACACTCGGTAACCCCACACAAAGGGGAAGGCCTTTGTTTTGTTTTGTTTTTTATATAATTTTTTTTTAAGATTTTATTTATTTATTTTTAGAGAGAGGAGAAGGGAGGGAGACAGGGAGAGAAACAGCAATGTATGGTTGCCTCTCACATGGCCCTCACTGGGGACCTGGCCCGCAACCCAGGCATGTGCCCTGACCTGGAATCGAACCGGGACCCTTTGGTTCCCAGCCCGCGCTCAATCCACTGATCTACACCAGCCAGGGCCTGAAGGGCTTTGTTTTTGCTGCCCTTCTATCACCGCTCATCCATCAGGCCTCCCTTGTCCGCACGTTCTCGTCTTCGGTGCCTGGAGTGCAGCAAAGTGCACGGGAGCCTCACAAGTTCCCTCCAATCTTACCGCATTTTGGGGACTGTCCAGTACTTCAGAAATCGGTCAGCCAGCTTTAAAGTTAGTGTAGACATGGGTTAAGAGTTGTCAGCGTGTGGAGGGTAGCATCTACATGTGATGGCTGCCTTCTCTGTTCTCGGTGCCAGCACTTAGGAGACTCCAGACTCGCTCAGGTGCCCGCAGTCATCTGGGCCATTCTGTGGCCATTCACCCTCTCTAAGAGGCGTCTGCATTCTCACCATCAGTTTCTTTTGGGTGACCTCAGGTCGATAGACTCAGCTATCACATGGTCCCTTCACACCCATCGCACTGCTAGGCACTGCACTGGAGAGGGTCCAGAGGGGGATGGGGTTGAAGCTGGGTGGCCGCGGTCTCGGGGGTCGTGGCTGCTCTGTGCTTTTGGTCAGGGAGTGTCCTCAGGGCCGGCTCTGCCAGTGCAGGGTTAGTTAAGGTCATAGCTGGATGCGAGCCTTCCTGTCGCCTTGGGGCCAGTACTTCAGTGCCTTGTAGAACATCCCCTTTCCTTTCCATCGGAGACATTCTGTGGGTAACCCCTTGAAGTCGGGGAGCAGAGTCCAGGAGCCCGTCTGTGTTGGTGAGCGCAGTTTGAGTAGGGAATCTCTTAGAGCAGTTACTGAGTGCTGGTAAGGGCCCTGAACTTAAAATGCAAGTCTCATGGTGTCCCAGCCGCTCTTCTCTTAAGGTAGGTCTTCTTGGCCATGTCTCATGGATCATAGAAGGAGCCCAGAGACATGATTGGCACAGTCATGGGGTTAGTGAATGACGGAGCTGGATTTGGGGGTGGGCTCCCAGGGTGGCTGTCCACTTGCTCTCCAGGCTGCCGTGTCTGCGACGGCTATAAGGGCGATGGTGTGTTGACTGGCGCTTTCGTTGGGACCACAGGTTCGATTCCTGGGCAGGCATGGCCCTGGCCCGGGCCAGTCGCATTCAGGACAAGCTGAACTCCAATGAGCTGAAGAGTGACGGGCCCATCTGGAAGCACGCCACGCCTGTCCTGAACTGCTTCCGGCGGGCCCTGGAGATCGACAGCTCCAACCTGTCCCTGTGGATCGAGTACGGCACCATGTCTTACGCCCTGCACTCCTTCGCCTCTCGCCAGCTGAAGCAGTGGAGAGGCGAGCTGCCCTCCGAGCTCGTCCAGCAGGTGAGCAGGGGCACCGTGGAAGGGCTGCCACCCAGCTGTCTGACCGGAGGCCCTCGGGTCGGCGAAGTTCTGTCCTGGCCCTTCATTCCTTTCGTCCTCACGGCCATGCTGGGAGCTCGTGGATGATTCTCCCTGTGAGACTCAAGCGTTGGCCGGTGCCAGCTTGGTCCCTGGTCTGCGGACACCCAGTCTGGTGTGGGCAAATTCAGGGCCAGCTGTGTGGCCTGAGGGAGGAACTTGACATTCTGGCTTTGGCTTTGGCTGTGAATGAGCTGCCCATTCCTTCTTCGTGGCAATATTTTGACAGCCAGCGTCTCCTCAGCCCCTCTGACTGGCCAGCTCTGGCCACGAGATGAATGCAGTGCTGCACAGAGGGTGCACCTCCTGCTCTGAGGACAGAGCGGTGGCGTGAGGGTGTCTAGCAGAGCTTCTGAAACAGGGAAGATCCTCAGTGGCTGTTCCTCCTGTCCCTGTCTGAGGTGTTCTGACTGCCGCGCCTATCAAGGACAGGGATACTGGCAGTGCGTCCTTTATAGGAGGCTCCTCATGGTGCCAGATTGGTCCCATGGTGGGGGGAGCTTTTCGCAGGCACCCTTCTTTCCTCAGTGGGTGGCCGTGTGAGCCCCAGTGGCAGAGCTGGTTGGCCAGAGGGCTAGTGACTCGGTCAAAACCACACAGCTGCAGAGCCGGCGGAATAGAAGGAGCCCATGTAGACGGCTGCCTTTTGCTTGCACAGATGTGCCTCGGAACCCTATCTGGGCAGGTTGTGATGGAGTCTGCTGCTCTGTGCCGTGTTCGGCCCTGTACCATGAGTCTTTCTATTCTCCCGTGTGCCACCCAGGGTTGGCTTCTGGGTTCCTAGGGGTATTTTTCATTCCCTGGAAGTGTCTAGCTGAGTACTAGGGGCAGCGCTAGGCCTCCTTGTGTCAGCCCCAGGGCGATTGCTGCCGGAGATTCGCAGAAACAAGCACCCACTGGACCGGCGTTCACAGGGCGCCTCCCCGGGCACGGACGGAGAAGAGGTGCTGCTCTTCTGGGCTGCGAGCAGTGCCCTGCCAGGGCCTGGTGCCCAAAGCCTCTCCCTTGCCTTGGCTCCTGAGATGAGATAAGAAGAGGCTGCAGCCTCCCTCCCTTGAGCTGGGACCAGGGAGACGAGAGGCCGGAGACCTGGGGTGCTCAGGACAGCCGCCTCCGTGTCCCACACAGGCAGGGTTCAGCTGCCCACCCAGGAGCTCAGGGATGAAGGGACGTGGGTGCACCTGAGAGCTGACATCCTGTGTGGATGGCACCCAGGATGCTGACCCGGCGTCTCATACAGGGATGGGAAAAGTGGTTCTCTGAGTTGGGAGGCCCTTAGCAGCTGACTCCGTCCAGCAGTGTCCACCTGTAGTGTGTGAGACGGCAGCTGGAGGTGCTGCTCTGGCGCACAGGCTCCGAGTCAGCGGCGCTTGGTGGGGGGGTTGTCCTGTGGGACCCGAGGGGTGTACACTCTCTCCAGTGCTGTGGAGCTGGGTGCTGGGTGCATGTCTTCTCCAGCTCTGCTCACCCACCCTAGTGAGAGGGCGAGAGAACAGGGTGCTCACCACCTGCAGTGGCGGCTCTTCTCATCCTGTTGGCTCCAGTCACCCGGCCTCCACAGGTTGCTGTGGCAGAGCCGCTGTTGGCTCGGTCCTCCTGGAGTGAGGGCTGGCAGCCCAGGCAGCCCCAGCCCCAGGTTGTCTCCCTCTCCCGGGCGCAGGCCCTCACTGCAGCCACACAGGTCAGAGTTGGGGTCTTTAGAAGGGTGGCAGTAGGTACGTCATAAAGGCATGCACTGTTAGATACAGCAGGGGAAGGTGGAAGAAGGAACGTGGAGTTGACATGAGGGGACCCGGGTTTCAGTCCCGCTCTGTGCCTTACTTGATGTGGGCTTCTGAGGAGTCCCCAGGCTTCCCCACAGCGTCCCCGTTGTGAAATGGTGATAGCAGTTCTGTGCCTCTGGGTTGTGGCGAGGATTACCAGTTTGCAAACAAGGCAGCAGGGCTCCCTGCAGGATGAGGCATGATCCTGTGCCGGTTCTGGCCGTGCAGCTAAGGCCGGCCTGGGCTCGTGGTCTCGTTGCAGATGGAGGGCCGGCGCGACAGCATGCTGGAGACGGCCAGGCACTGCTTCACGTCAGCGGCCCGCTGCGAGGGTGACGGTGATGAGGAGGAGTGGCTCATCCACTACATGCTGGGCAAGGTGGCCGAGAAGCAGCAGCAGCCGCCCACTGTTTACCTGCTGCACTACAGGCAGGCTGGCCACTACCTGCACGAGGAGGCCGCCCGCTACCCCAAGAAGATCCACTACCACAACCCGCCTGAGCTGGCCATGGAGGCCCTGGAGGTGACCCTGGGCTGGTCCTGGGTGGGGCAGCCGCGCGGGGGCGGGCGGCCTCTCTGTCTCCCTGGGGACGGGGCACGCGGTCCCAGTGACTCCCCTGCCACCTGCCGGGGACTTCTCTGTGTGTAGCAGCTTTGTGTGTAGTTAAAGCAGCCTTTCTCTCTGTCTCAGGGGTGCTTACCGTCCTTTCCCGGAGAGTGGGCGTTTCGCTCCTACCTCCCTGAAGAAAATGGTCTTCCTTCATTAGCGCACACAGGTTCCGAGAGCCTGCTCGGTGACACCAGTGTGGTGCGGCGTTCACAGCCTGCAACCTGGGGGGGGGGCACCCTGCTCCCCAGGTGCCAATGAGACAGCTGAGGCCTACCTTGGCAGGACTGAGACAGGGCAACAGCCTGTACTCCTGACCCCAGATTTGGGCTCTTCCGCTGCTCCCCAAGAGCAGAGAGCACTCATTTACTGCCTGGATTTGCTGTGTTTTCTGGACCATTTCAAATGATGCTGTCACTGGTGCTCACGGCAGCCCCTTGAGGCAGGTTGGGTGGCCGTGACCCCCACCTTCTGCAGGGAGGAGACTAAGGCCACCAGTGCGGATCCAGATATGCTTGGCCTGGCCCAGGACTCTGCCTCCTGGGCCCAGGGCTTATTGGCCTCGCCCTTCCTGAGGCTGCCTGCCCAGCTGCCCCAGGACTCACGTGCCCAGCTGCTTGGAGTTTGGGGCAGAATCTGCTCACTTAAGTCTTCTCTGTATTTATGTATTTTTTCTGATTAGAAAATGAACAGATATTCATAGTTAAAACATATTGAAGAATCAACAACTCGGAAGTGTTTACAAACATAAAGTTCAAGTCCCCAGTGATTCTAGTCCCCGCACCCCAGTCGTGCCTGTGTGCAGTTTGGGCAAGTCCTCGTCCTTCTGGATTTCTTCCTGTTAACATACAGATGCGTTATTGTTTTGTGGGCTTCCTTCTGTGCCCTGTGCCCTGGGGACTTGCCCCTTCCTCATGGGTTTGGCCTTCTCTTCCTCCTCTTCTGCGACAGGTGCAGGCAGGGCATGGCCCTGAACACATAGCAGGGGGCACTCAACTGAGTACAGTTGAGCAGTGAGGGGTCGGGGGTGCCGACTGCCCTTGGAGCTGGCAGTCCTTGTATACCTACAGTGGCCTTCCACGTACTCCGATTTGCAAACGGGGGTTTGAATTGCACAGATCAGTTGAGAAAAATCCACATATATTTATACCTGCTCAGTTCAAACATGCATCTTTCGAGGTATTTCCAAGGGCCGTTTAACATTGGATTGACAATGTCCTGTTGCCCAAACAGGTTGTACCGATCTGTGAACTTGTATGTTTTTCACCAACCTAGCTCATGTCCGCTTTTAAATATTTGATAATCTTGAGAGCAAGCAAAAAGTCTCATTTTTTAAAATTTGCCTTTTTAAAATGACTCGTGCCCAGCGGTATATTGCATCTGTTTTGGGGCTGTATTCGTGGGGGAAGGTTTCATCTGCAAAACTTCCTGTCGCACATGTCTTCACCAGTCAGTCCCCTGATGGCTGTCACCCACAGCCCAGGTCGCCATCCTTCCCTGTCACAGTTCTTTCATGCTTTCACTAGGGCTTCCTGTGCCTGTCCTTGGAGGGGCTTCCATTAGGGGATGGAAGCCTGAGGCCCAGAGGACAGCCATGACCCGTCCTCAGCCAGCAGTGGGAGCGAGGGGCAGCTAGGCCAGTCCCCCTGAGCCTGGGCTCTCAGGAGGCCCCTCCGGACAGCACTGGACCCCTCTGGCAGTGGGAGGTGCCCCAGCACTCAGGAAAATGACAGCTCTGTTTTCCTTCCATGGTTTTTTTTCAACTTCCAGCCTCTGCTGCTACCTGATAGAACCAGGGGGCAGGCAGGATGGGGTCCCCGTGGTACCCAAGGACTTCCAGATGAGGAATTAGTCAGCTGTGCAGACTGCCTTCTCCAGGCATACCACACTGGCTCTCAGGAGCGGGTGCTCAGCTAGAACACATGTATATCTTGCTTTAAAAATGACATTTCTCTTAAGAATTGAACCTTGCCCTTGTGAAAGTTCCCCTCTGCTGTGGAGCCCTCATTCAGAATACTTCACCTGCCCCTCGATGAACTCTGCCAGTTGGACACTTTGCCCTCCACAGGTGGGGCCACCTGGGCACGTGGGGTGCTTCAGAGATTTCCTCCACCGGAAAGTGGAGCTGCTGGGCTACTTCCTCTGTGTCCACGGGTGGGCTGGGGGGAGGGACCCTAGGTGGGAGCCCCTCTGTCTGGGCTGCCCCCTTGGAGCGCTGCGAGGGTCAGACCTCCAGGCATCTCATTTGGGTGGGTCCTCGGCGACATCGCTTGAGAACCACCTCTGGGTGACGGGAGGCCGGTTGCTCTGGGCCTGTGGCCGCAGTGGTTCTCAGCCCTTGCGGCACCCCTTATGCCATCTGAAGGAGTGTATGTCACAGGTGGGAGCTTGCGTTACATCTGCACCTGGGAAGGTCAGGCTGAGTTGCTTGTGGAGGTGCCTGTGTGCTTGGGGGCAGTAAAGGGCAGGTGACAGGGTGGCCCTGGGTTGCACCTGACCCTGGGCTTTCTCGCTGTGAGGCGTTGGGCAAGTCGCTTCACACATTTGTGAGTGGGTTGGAGGGGGTGAAGGAGAGCACAGGAAGGCCTGACTGGTACAGCAAGTGTTCTGGGCAAACTGGGTGGGGCTTCTTGAGGCCTGTGGTACCTGGCTTGCCCAGGCGCTGGGGCACAAACAAATCCAGCCTGCTCCTTGCCTCAAGGAGTCCATGGTCCAGTGAGGAGACAGGTGTGGGAACTCCTTTTTTAAAAAAAAAAAAAAAAAAGATTTTTTATTTATTTTTAGAGGGAAAGGGAGAGGGAGAAGAATATTGATATGTGAGAGAAACCAATTGGTTGCCTCTCTCCATGTCCCTAACTGGGGACCTGGCCTGCACCCCGGGCATGTGCCGTGACCAGGAATTGAACCGGTGACCTTTTAGTTTGTGGGACAGTGCCCAACCCACTGGGCCACACCAGTCAGGTCTGGAAGCTCCCTTTCTTTGGGTGCCAGAGAGGGACATAAAGAGGGCGGCGTGCATTTCAGTGGGAGGAGAGGCCTGTGAGCAGAACCGAGGGGTGGTTACTCTCATTATCCTATCACCACAAACCTGGGCTGGAATGCTGGTAGCCTGCATCCATATGAATTGTCAGAGCTTGCTCCAAGTGAGTGGTAGACTGGCTAGTTTAAAAGCTCATTAGAAAAGATAGTGTGTGGCGGCCCGACTTCCCTGTCAGGGTCCCATTCCCTGTGTGGCTGACTGGCCCACAGAACAAACCCCAGCAACTGGGAGGGCTGCTCACAACCGAGCGTCATCCCCCCAGGTGTACTTCCGGCTCCATGCGTCCATCCTGAAGCTCCTGGGGAAGCCCGAGTTTGGGGTTGGTGCCGAGGTCCTGGTCAACTTCATGAAGGAGGCTGCGGAAGGACCCTTTGCCAGGGGCGAGGAGAAGAATACACCCAAAGCTTCAGAAAAGTGAGTAGCACATTCTCATCCAGGCAGCCTGTCCCCCGTGTACCGTGATGGCTCATTTATGGCAAGGTGACATCCAAGGGATATTGCCGAGTAAACCGGAGTTTGCGGAGTTTCTGGATCTCACCTGGAGATTTCCAGTGGCTGGGCTGATAGACATTTCTGTTGAACTTGAGAAGGAGAGGCTGAGTGTGTTTCCAGACACCCACCCTGCGAACACGCCTGGTCTACCCCCTCCCCGCCAGGCCAGGTCCTGGAGAGAAGCTGACTCCGTCCCCTCGCCACTGGGCACAGCTCTGCCCTGTGCAGAGCACTGTGGGAGAGCAGTTCTCGCGCTGCTGACTCTTGTTCCTGGGTCCTCATGGGCGCCTCTGAGGGCCTGGTCTACTGCCCATTTGTCCAGGAAGCTGCGGGAGGGCTGTGAGAGGCTTGGGCTCTTTCTTCGGTGTCTGAGGGCTTGAGGACACTGGGGCCCTGGTGTGGCTCCCTCATTGGGCCTGGGACAAATCCTGCCCCACCCCCGGACCTTTTCTTGACTGAGTTGTATCTGTGGGTACCCATATCCTGGAGCTTCGGCTCAGCTCGCCCCACCTCTGGACCTCTGCCTGGCCGGGCACCGTGCAGGGCACTGAGTGTCTGTGGGACCAGCACCCAGGCCCTGTCCTTGAGGACAGGCTTGTGGGGGAGATGGGCCCACCGTGGCAGGTCACATAGGTGGACGCAGTATGCCCCAAAGTTGTAGATAATGTATTTTTTAGTCATAAAGGGCCCCCAACTTAGTGATGTTGTCTCTTATTGATCATATTTCTTTTTCAGGAAATTTAAGTCATACAAATGATACATGAATATGTTCTGTTAAGTAGTTATAGAAAATTCTAGCAGTTTATAAACATGGAAAAACCAACCTCCTCTTCTCCCCCGAGTTAGCCACTGTTCACACTTCAGTGTCTCACATGGTGTTCTGTGCATTTACACACTTCCCTGCACACACACAGTTACAGGGTTGGTTTTACGAAAACAAACTCCGATAACGGGCCTGGGGCCTGGTGCCCAGAGCTGGCACCCGCTTACCCCATTCTTTCTAACGCCTGCCCACGGTCCGCGGCTGCTGTTCCGTGGGGTGGCGGCCCCTTGTTTCCGCGACCATCCCCTGCATCTCAGGTGTCCCTAACTCTTGCTCAGTAGCACTGCAGCAGATCCTTATGCTTATGCGAGTGGGTGTTTTCTCTGTCTGGTCAGAGATAAGCCTGTCAGCCCTGGGCGTTACCCAGAAGGACACTGACTTGGTGTGCAGGGTGCTGGGGGGGCATTTCTGAGGTGGGCCTCATCAGGTTCCCCGCAGTCCCCAGGGCCCAAGACTTGAGATGCCTGCAGAGTCCCGCCATACCTGAGGGCTGAGCCTGAGTGGGTGTGAGGTGGGCGGTTCCTTTGATGCCTGGAACACCAGCCAGAGGGGTGGGGGGAAGTGCATGGGAGCAGTGGGCCCTGGGAAAGGTGGCTTGGGGACAGCTTGGAAGTGCCCCACACCTGTACACATCCTTCAGTGCCATGTGGAGATTCTGACCTGTACCCCAACCCTCTGCCCCACAGGGAGAAGGCCTGCCTGGTGGACGAGGACTCCCACTCTTCAGCTGGGACACTGCCGGGCCCCGGAGCCTCCCTTCCCTCCTCCTCTGGCCCAGGTCTGACATCCCCACCTTACACAGCCACTCCGATTGACCACGATTACGTCAAATGTAAAAAACCCCACCAGCAGGCCACGCCGGACGGTACAGTCCCTGTTCTCCCTACTGCCAGCCCAGGGCGGCACGCCAGTCGGGGGTGGGGGCTCTGGGCGATGAGTCGCTTTGTTTCGGTGAGGGGGGTGCTGGGTCTGGGGTGACACGGGCAATGTTGTGGCTGTTCATTAACCTCATGGACTCACGGTGATTCTGTGCTTCCAAGACATGCTCAGGGTCGCCACCTGCCAGCTCACTCACTCACCTGGGAGCCGGGGTGGGGCGGGGCATGCTGAAGCACCGGGCCTCTCTGAGCCTGCATTTTCCCACCTGCAAGATGGGGCCGCTGAAGAGCAGCTGGAAGACTCCACGGGGCTGCCGTCTGCCTCTGTGGGCGCCTCCAGCGGCTCCTGTGCGGTCAACTGCGTTACTGCAGCAGCCCTTCGGATGGCCCCGGGAAGGCTGTGACTGCGCTGAGTCTGTCACCCCTGGGAATCCGGGTGGGCTGGGACGTGTCCGCGGGGACTGTAAATGGCCATCCCATGTGAGGTGGGGCAGGTGGCGACCGCTGCACCACATCCCTTACTAACATTCGGAGGCTCGCATGCTGACCTCATAGCCCAACTGCTTCATGTCCTCCTCACGTCTACGCGATGAGCTGTGTTTGCTGGGATGAGCCGAATCGGTGGACCCAGAGTGCCATTGAAGCGGCGCCTTGTGGAGCTAGTGACAATGCAGAAGACACCCAGGTCCCTTCATGTCGCTCATCTCATGGCACCGTGGGGAAATGAGATGAGCCTTCCCTCGCGCTAGGGGACCCCCTAGCTGTCCAGTGCTGGTTCCTGGAAAGTACAGGCATCGTGGAGTGAGCAGGGTCGAGAGCAGGCTTAGAGAAGAGCTGGCGAAGGATGACAAGGTGGCAGTGCTCAGCTAGGCCAGGGGAATTAGGTGATCTGAGAGGCAAGGAGACTGGCAGGTGTCCCCTCTGGGTCCGGTTTGGCCCACAGTGCGTGAGAAAGAGGCTGCAGATCCAAGTGTGCGCTGCGCGATTCCGCACCCCACTCACTGCCCCAGAGGGCTGGGCAGAGACGGGAGTACCTGGCCTGCCTGGTCCTTATGCTTCAATCCTGCAGGCATTCCCCAAGTAGGGTCCTTCTCCCTTCTGATTTAACTCAAGTTAAATAGGAAAACTACCCTGTTCCCAGCCTTTTGCTCATGAAAATATTGACAAAACACATTGGACGTGAGTGCTGCTCCGGGGATTTGTTTCCGCCCAGCACTTCCTGTGAGGCTTGAGTGCCCTGCCCGTTTTCAGGAGAGAGGACTGCTTCTTGCGGTTGTCCCAGCTTGGAGCCGGCGCCCTCCTCAGCCCTGCAGGCCTGAGCCAGACTCAGGTGGCAGGAGCTGTGCTGGGCTCTGTCGGCCTGTAGAGCGGGGCGGGCCTCCTCTGGTGTGGGCACCCCACGGGGCGGAGGAGGGAGGCGGGACTGCCTTCGAAAGGGGCTGTGACGCCACCTGGCCCTGCTGGCTGCCCTCCACACCCCCCCCCCCGCCCCTGTCTGGTGCACACGTGTGCACGAGCTGGCGGGGAGCAAGAGTACCGCTGTGACATGCCCCGGGGCCAACACAATGGCTATTTGTTGTAGAAGTTTGCAGAGGGAGCCATACAAGTGGGTTTTCAATGGCTGTAAACAGATTTTCCCCCGAAGTGATTCCGGTCTACAATGTAGAGCCGCTGAGACCCCGCGGCCCGCCTTTGCCTGGGCCGGCACAAGGGGCCCGAGCCTTCTGAACCGGCAGACCCTGCCAGGAGCCAGTCTGCCACCCTCTGGACAGGGAGCCAAGTGTTAGGACTCCCCCGGGCATGGGTAGAAGACTCTGCCTTAGAGCCACCTCTCCACTTTAATGTGCCTTTGCTTCAAAACCAGAAATCAGTTCTTATGTGGTGTAAGATTTAGAAAAATAGCTCCAGGTACATGTAGGCAGCTCGACACTGGATAACGGCACCGCAGTAGGACTCAGATTCACCCCTGAACCTGCTCCACCGGCACCCTTGTGCCACCCATCGTAGGGCGGGGAACTTCCTGCAGCTCGTCCGCGGCTCTGGTCCAGACCCCTTGGAACTGGGCCCCAGATGCCTCCGAGGCTCTGCCATGGCAGGGCACCCACAGCTAGGCAGAGGGGGGCCCTTAGCCAAGCCGAGACACAGAGACAGGGGCCAAATTAAGCCATGGGCTGCTGGTCCTGGCGGCCCTGCATGACCACTCCCGCCTGCCATCTGTCTTGGGTTTCCTCCACTGCGCTGAAATCCTTTGCACTGACGCTTCCTGACCTGGAAAAGAAACTCACATGGGGAACACGTTTTGACCTTCAAGGGGCTTTCCAATGGTTGCGGTTCACACGTGTTCAAACAAAGCATCATGAGCTTTCTGAACAAAGTCTATACCTCTCCCCACGTGCAGGGTGCGCATGTGCGTGAGTGTAAGGAATCGGACCCTGCCGCACAGCAGCGCCCGTGTGCTCTCTGTTGGGCTCTGGGCCAGACACTTGCGGTGTGGTAGCATGTCCCCTCCTCACTGTTGCCCTGTCGGCTTGGCCGCGTGGTCTGTGCCCACAAGGGAGCCCAGCTGAGGGCAGGTGGGTGCTCACTCAGGCCCACGTTGCTAGTTGGGGCAGAGCCAAGGGAGAGCTGGGGTCTGTCATTCTACCCCAGGCCAGGGTGAGGCTACCACAAGGGGGTCCCTGTGTCCACTGACCTGAATGAAGACTGGGCCTACGTGCACGTCCCTCTTTGTCGGGGTTTTGCTGGTGGCGGGGCCATTAGAGGATGCCTGGTCCACATCGGCTCTGCTGGCCCTTGGGTTATGTCCACAGCAGCTCTGCTGGACTGGCCAAGGCCTTTGCTGTCTGCCTGCTAGGTTCCGTGTCCCCTCAGAAAGCCAGAGCCAGAAAGGGCCTCCGAGGTCTGAGCTGAGCTTCTGTGGGGTTCTCTGGCCTGCCTTTGGCCATGACCGTTCAGGTGTCTATCAATACCGTGTCAGGTGCCCAGGACAGCCTTGGTCCCTGCAGCAGGCTCTTAGGAGGGGTGGCAGGTGTGAACCAGTGAATAACACAGCTCAGGGTTGGGGTGCAACCGAAACTGTCCCAAGAGACCTGGCCTGGACTCTTGGTGGGGTGGAAGACCTTCCTGTGGAGGCAGAGCTTAGCTGGGATCTGAGAGGTGTGTCAGCATTTCCCGCAAGGGGCAAGGCAAGAGGGACCAAGAAAGGCTAAGAAGAGTGGGGGCTGTAGGGGCTGGTGTCCATGGTTACAGGATGCCCATCTGGCCCCGTTTACAGCATGAGTAGAGCTGCGCTGAGCCCCCAGTAGTAGGGAGTGGGCTAGGCGGACCTTCCAGGGGAACCCAGGGTACCTTGTGCCACTCCCGTGTGCAGCATCCATCCTCACCTGCCATGCTGTCGTGGTCTGTGTCGTGTCTTGTCTGTGCTCATTGTCGCCTGCTCGCCCGCAGTGCTGCCGTCAGTATTGCCCGTGCTGCCCCTAACCCTGACCACACTCTGTCTCCAGGCTTTGTCTCTCTGCTTGCACTGTCACGGCGCGCTTCAGGGGGTAGCGCAGACCGCATGCTTCGCCCTCAGTCCGGCTGCCTGCTCCCCCGTGACCGGGGCGCCTCCGCATCTGCTGGTCCTGTGATTTGGAGACTGTGTGTTCGATGTGCTTGGCTTCCGCCCACGGCCCGCCTTCCCAGCTCCCAACAGACCCAGGTGCAGCAGTGGCCTCCCTGCCCGCCTGGCAGGTGTCTCAGTCCTATGTTCCCATTGCTTTGCTCTTTCCTGCTTTAAAAAAATAACAGAGGCGACAGACTCTAAGATACCAAGTTATCTCTGCAAGGACAGGTGTGTAAAAATACAATGTAGGCGCAGCAGCTGCGAGGCCACGAGGGAGGAGCGGCAGGTGGCGGTGAGTGCTGGAGGGCAAGCCTGGCCTGGTTTCTGCTCACTGGCCCCCCTCCCCGGGAAAGCAGGGGAGCTCATGGCGGGCCAGCTGCGTCCTGTGGACAGACCCCCTCGCAGCGGGAGGGACTCCGAGTGCAGCTCGGTTTGTCTTGTGTGTCCCGCACAGCATGGGGACTGGTTGGGGCCAGGGGTGGGGCTGCGAGAAGGCAGAGCCAGTCACCCGCTCTGTACTCGCCTTCATTCTTACTTTATAAAACCTCTTCATGGAGTTTATTGAGTGCCCGCTGTGTTAGGGATGGAAAGGGGCACCAGGGGAGGGCCAAGATTAGGGCGCCCGGATCCCTGCCTCCGGTTGCATCGGTATGTCCCCAGGCGGTGTCACGGGGCAGTGGTTGGTGCCAAAAGGCAATGCCGTGAGCTGGCGCTGGGGTTTGATGGGTTGGAAGGGCTTGCTGGAAGGTACGGGCCTTGAGAGAGGCCTTTGGGCCGTTGCGGGTGGTGGACAGTAGGAGAAAGACACGCAGGGCTGGTAACGGGTAGGCGGAAGGCGACCTGGAGAGGAGGGGGCTTGGGAAACCAGCTGAGCCCAAAGGGGCTCCTTTCCCATAGAAAGGAGGGAGAGTGATGTGGCCAGAGCATCGCGCTCTCTTTTGACTCTAAGTAAGGCAGGTCCTCCCAGTCCTCTCTTTGAAGAGCCTTCCTGGGAACCTCCCCGGATAACTGGGCGGGCTCTGGGCTCTCGCGTGATGAGAGCTGCTCTTCCCCTGACGTTTGTGTTATGAGGTGGCCTTTGGAGAGGGAAATGGTTGAAGCCTCCCAAAGCCCTCCCTGGTCGGTGCCTTGCCTGGCTGGGGGAGCAGAGTAACTCGGGGCGAGGAGCACGCCGTGAGAGGTGCACAGTGAGTCCAGGTCTCCTCCCTGCTGAGCGTCAGGGTCCCGGTGGGGCAGGGCCACTGGCTCAGCACGCTTGGGCTTCGGGGTGCCTGGTGCTGCTGTGTCAGCCCTTGCTGGCAAACACAGGCAGAGAAGGGGGAGGGGGTGAACGTGGCCCTTCAGTGATGCCTTGGTACCCGCCTGCTGCTGCCCGTGTGTCTGCCTCTTTTGGGAACCCCCTGGCCCGTGGTGTCTCTCTCGAGCACCTGCGTAGCCTCCTCAGCCCACAGGAGGGTCCCCCCCACTCCTCGCAGCCAGTGGACCTGTCCTTTCCCAGTGGGTATCAGGGGCCAACTGGGGCAGATTTGTCAGGGTGACAAAGTTCTCAGAACACCAGTGCCACCAAAGTTTCTGTTGTTAGAAACCATAGTTTTCTAGTTGGCAGAACATCTGTGATCTAGTCAGAGTTGCTACAGTTTTTGATGACACAACCATGTCCTTTTCCTCAAACTTTCACTGAACCGAGTTGATGGGACAAATGGCTGTGAACTCTTTCTGGCACTACCGCTGGAGCAAACGGAGACGCTCAGTGGAACTCATGTCAGGAAGCATGTGACTGGCTGAGAGCGCCTGAGAGTGGCCAAGGGGTTTGAAACAAGTCAGACCTGAACAAAAAAGTCCTTGGAATACTGTCACTCTCATGCCGAGGGGGACGGGCAGCATTTCTGTCACCAAGCCAGATCCCTTTCCCTCTGTGTCCTCAGCTCTTACTGCTTTGCAGTTGGCCCTGCGGGCCCCACTCTGTCAGAGGAGGGTGCCTGGGCTTAGAAGCAGGTGGTGTCCTCAGCTGTTGGCTGGCAGATGCACATCCCTCCAAGGATTCAGCAGAGGGGCTGGACTGGCCCAAAGGCATAGGAGTGAAGTGTCCCAGTGATTAACAGTAAGAGAGTGAAGTATTTATGATCTTACCACAAATACTAGTGAGTGTGAGCAGGCTTTGTGTGGGCAGACTTGTAAAAAGACATTCTTAAAGAAGGGCAGGGCAGGCTCTGTAGCCAGTCTTCTTTCCTGCTGGCCTGGGGCAGCTCCCCAGGAAAGTCAGGGCCCGGGCAGCCGCTGTGGTCCTGTTCAGTGTGGGTGTTTCCCCACCCAGCCCCATGGGAGGTCTGGCTCTTCGGCTAATCTGGTTCTCCTACACAGAAATGTCCATCTATCTCCTGCTCTGCCTCAGGACCCAGGGGCCAGGAGAAGCCCGGCCTAGGTCCTTTTGCGGACCTCCAGGTGGTGGCTGCCACAGGACGGCAACCGCTTCTGCTGGCCTTGCCTTCCCGCTCTGACCTTCCTCCACCAGGCAGGCAGGAGAATAGAGGATGCTGCCGCCAGGCTTGGCAACCTTTGCCTGCAGAACATCAGCAGACCCACCTGGTTCTTGTCTGAGCACAAACAGAGCTTTGGGTTGGGGTCCAGGGCTCTTTGCTTACTCAGCCCAGGGGGGGCCTTCACCCCATTCTCCTAGAAGTTTCCCCATCCGTGGCCTTCCCTCGGTCCACCGGCCTTCCCTTGGCAGTGGACCTGGTGACCTGAGAGTTGACACACTACAGAGGAGTCTTCTGGGAATGGGGAGAGGAAAGGGGTCATTGGTGTCCTTCCCTTTCCTTCTGCTCTGCGGCAGAAGCCCCCAGGCAGGAGTTTCCTGTCCCGGGCTGATCTGGTCACACACCCCAGTCCAGAGAGCCCTCTGACCTCCGTGTCGCTCCCGACCCCCCTGCTGCCACCTGCCCAGCCAGCTCCTCTGGCTCCCGGTTCTAAGGCTGGCCCTGTTGTCCTCCAGGAGCTGCCTCCCAGCACCGCGAGCCGGTCCTCATGGCAGATCTCACCCACCGTCTGTGGTCTCACTGAGGCCCTTGTTTAGCTGCACCAGGGAAGGTCTCATTTACCAGGAGAGGAGGGAAAGGGTGGGGCCCCCGGTGCCCAGGTCTCTAGAGTGAATTTTTAAGAGCTTTTGATTTTTCTTTCACCCTATCGATGTAAGAAGAATGAAATGTAGCCCTGGTTGGCATAGCTCAGTGGATTGAGCACGGACTGTGAACCAAAGGGTCGCAGGTTTGATTCCCAGTCGGGGCACATGCCTGGGTTGTGGGCCAGGTCCCCAGTGAGGGCCCTGTGAGAGGCAACCACACATGGATGTTTAAAAAAGAAAAAAAAGAATGAAATGTAGGTTTCTTTTGATTTAACTTGCTTCTTAGTATTTAAAATCAGCATCATTTTAAATAGCCTTGAGTCAACACTCCCAAACACACAGGACCTGAAAGGATTAGAGAGAAACTTGGCCATGGGCCTTCCTAGTCCCTGTTAGTGGCTTGTTGGCAGTGATGCTCTTGTCCTCTGGTTCACAGGTACGCACACCCCCAGCAGGAGCCTTGGCCGCACCCCTCCCCGCCCCCTTGGCTTCACAGGCCTGGGGAGGAAAGGGTCACAGCTCCAGCCAGGGCGCCTCAGAGCGCAGCCCCATCTCTGCAGGGCTGGCCCAGCAGCCTGCAGGGGGTGCCGTGCCTCAGGGGCGTGACACTCACCTGCTTGCTCCTGGGGCCTTCCAGACCTTTTCCCTTCCCTTCTGAGCACCAGCCCTCCTCAGGGCTTCTTAGGTGCCCTTCATCACCCCAGGACAAGGGCTTGTCCAGAATCGCCACAGTGCCACCCGGGGCCAACGCTCTATGTGCTTTCAGAGGGTCCGCCATGCTGGGTTCCCACACATGTGTTGGAAAGGTTCCAGGAGTGGGCGGCTGCAGCTCCCGTATGTGCCAGGCCCCTCAGCTGTCCCACGTCCTGCTCCTCTGCCATAGCTGTCGCTGCTGTGGGCATTGCTTTACAGAGGCTTGGCAGAGGCCTCCCCTGTCAGGGGAGCAGACACCCCAAAGTTCGGGGCCACCCTTGGTGCAGTCTGCTGCCTTCGCTGCACGCTCAGTGCACGAGAGGTCCCCTCCCCTAGCAGCACTGAACGGGCACCAGCACGTTGGGGAGTAAATATCCGCTTGCTTAAGCCAGTCCCAGGATTTCGTAATGACACGCTGGATCCCAACAAATTAGCAGCTCTTTCAGGCCCAAAGCCCAACAGCTTGTGGGCACGCGAGCTCACCAGGCAGCCGGCCAGTTCTCGGGAGGCCTCCCAGCTAGGCTTGCTTCCTGGACGCTTGCCCCACGGTGCGCTGCTCAGCCGCGCAGCGACTTCACCTGGAACGCCGCTGGCTCAGGAGTGCCTGCCCTGGCCCGATTTCTTTCAGCTTCACAGGCCGTCACTGCCGTGGGCCAGGCACCAGGCCAGGCCCCTGTGGGGATCACGTGTGTGTCAGCATCAGAGGCAGGAGAACAGCGACAAACATGTTGGAAAGTGTCAAGGGGAGGTCTGGACAGCCCAAGTGGCCCATCTGGGGTTGGAATGCAGGTCTGGGCCTGCTGAGCCCCGAGTGCTGCAGTCGGCCCGTGCGGCCTCTGGAGCGACGGGCGTCATTACCAGCCCTCCGTTATCACACCGAGAATGGGCGGCACCTGCCGCTTCTCGACTGGGGACTTGGGTGTGGGACTGCTCGTGAGGGCTGCAGGCCTTCCTGTGAGCCCTGGTCAGTGCTTATGGAGCCTGGGGAGGTCTGGCGAGTCAGGGAAGAGCCCCTTACTGACTACGAGGCAGGGGGGTCCGGCTGGGTCCCTGCTCCCCACTGGTGGGACGCAGAGCTTCTGTGTGGGTCGCTTGGGTCTCACACGCACCTCACATGCTAGTTTCTTATGCCTCATCAGCTCAGCTGGCGCGGATGAGCCACAGTCACCAGGCAGAGGACACTGCAAAGGCAGCTGTGGAGGAAGGCTGTATGGGAGGTCGCTGTCCCCAAACTCTGGTCTGTGACCGGGTGTGAGCGACAAGGGCAGAGCTGTGGGCTGCCTTTGGGGGCACGGGCCTGATTCTCGGTGTTCCCCCGTGCGGGCAGGCCCACTGTGGATGTTCCGTCATGTCAGTGTGTAAGAAGTGGTCCCTTCCCATCGCCACGGTGCTGCCCAGGCATTGTCTCCAGTGTGGCGTAAGCAAAGCCCTCTGCCCCTCAGAGCTCAGTCTCCAGATTGTCAAGCGTGAGACGTGAGAGATAAAATAGGTTCAGGTTCTTGGAGGTAATAATAGAGATAATTGCGCTGACACTTTGTGAGCACTTACTGTGTATCCGGCCCTGTTCCAAGCTCTTTACCTGTCCTAACCTATTTAATCCTCCTAGCAATTCTCTGCAGTGGGCACTGGAGTTACCACAGTCTCACGCGTGGGGAAACGGAAGTGTAGAGAAAGTGCGGCAGCGGCACAGGCTCGCCCACCCAGTCAGCAGCGGAGCCGCCTGCGTCTCCCCCCAGTCCAGGCTTCGGGCTCTGTTGAGACGACTTTACGTTTTGTTGCAGCTGTTTTGCCCACCAAGCTGCTCCTCCCAGTGGACCCTGGGGAATTGCCTGTCAGGTGCTCATGCCTCACCCCAGACCAGCTTTTCCAGGTGTCCAGGCAAAGGGTTAGAGGACCCTGGGGGCCACGCTTAACGTTTCCCTGACTAGGACGGGGTTTACCTGTTGGAGGCCACACAACTAGTGAGTGGCATAAGCTTTCTTCATTCCTATTTTATTTTATTCTCATTTGAGAGAAAGGGGAAATGGGCGTGGGAGAGAGAAACATCAGCTGGTTGCCTCCCACATGTGCCTGGACTAGGAATCGAACTGGAGACCCTTTGGTTATGCAGCAGCACTCCAACCAACTGAGCCACACTGGCCAGGGCACCGTGTCTTATTTTTAAGGATAACATTTTATCTATACCATTGGTTTATTATTTGTACCTCTTTTAAAAAAAAAAGACAAAAAGTACGTTTCTAAGTGATCACAGCCTGCCTTCAAGTGATATGACATCACTTCCTGTGCAGTGGAAGAACCCCTGTCTCTCTGGGTTTTCATCTTTCCACTTTCATGTATATTCTGTGTGCCCCCAAAGTGTTGCTGCTGTTTGCGCTTTAGACAGTAGTCAGTATTTTAGAGAAATTAAAAATATAAAAAAGAATATCTTTTGTATTTATCACTTCTTTATTTCTAAGGAACTTTACTTCTTTAAGAACTTTTTTAAAAAAATATTTTATTTATTTATTTTTAGAAAGGAGGGAAGGGAGGGAGACAGAGAGGGAGAGAAACATCAGTGTGTGGTTGCCTCTCACATGGCCTTCACCGGGGACCTGGCCCGCAACCCAGGCATGTGCCCTGACTGGGAATCGAACCTGCGACCCTTTGGTTCGCAGCCCGTGCTCAATCCACTGAGCTACACCAGCCCTTTAAGAACTTTTTTTAAACATTCCTTCTCACTAACTCAGCTCTCATGTCAAGGAACCCTCTGTTTCTCTTTGTCTGAAAGAGTCTCCTCTTTATTTCTGAGCAGGGCTTTCTCTGGGCATCGAGTTGCGGGGTGACCTCGTCTTTCAGCACTGGAGAGACGTGTGGCTCGCGTGGTCTATGATGAGACGTGTGCCGTGATTCTTCACTCTGTCCCTCTGCGCCTGTCTTTCTCCACCTCAAGGTTTCCTCTGAGTCTTTGGTTTTCTGCAGCTTGAATACCATGCAGAGGTGTGGTTTTTTTTTTTTTTTTTAATGTGTGTGAAGTCCTTGATCTGCCTGGTGGCCTCTGAGGGTCTTGGTGATTTGACGTCTTTCATTAGTTTTAGAAAATTCTCAGTCATTATCTCGTAAACCATTTCTTCTGTTTCTGTCTCATTTTCTTCTGGGGTTGCAATCAGTATGTTAGGTCATTTGGATGATCTGTTCTGATTTCCCTCACTCTTTCTCTCAGTTTGGATTATTTCTACTGACCTATCTTCAGATTTTTATTACTTTCCCCTCATCTGTGTCCAGTTTGCTAAGAAGCCTGACAAAGCCATTCTTTGTCTCTTTTACTGTGTTTTTTTTCCCTTAATTTCTCTCGTCTCTATTTGACTCTTGCTTGTAGCTCCCATTTCACTCCTGAAGCTCCCCATCTGCTCCTGTATGAGTCCACCTTTGCAACTAGAGCCTTTCAACATATTCATCATATTCACGAATCATATTAATATTAGTTATTTTAAGTTCCCCATCATGTAGGTCCAATACCCAGGCCATCTCTGAGTCTGGTTCTGTTGATGATTATGTCTCTTGACAGTGTTCTGTTCTTTTTTGTGTGTGTCTCATCCTAATTTTTATATTGAATACCAGGTACCGTGGGTAGGACAGAGAGACTGAAATAAGTAATATTTACGCCTGGAATGGGCTTTCCTCGTTTGTGTCCAAGCACGGGAGGAGGGGTAGCTGAGTTAGGCTAGTCAGCAAGTGGAGCTCGGGCTGGTCAGCAAGTGGAGCTCGGGCTGGGCTTTGTGGTTGCTGCCGCTCCCTTCAGTGCACCACCAGCTTCAGATTGCTCAGGTGTTTTTTTATGCCTAGCGTGGGGGCTTGTTTGCTAGAAGGTGTTTTCAGCATTCCATTTCCACCTTCTCTCCACGTGCTTGCCTCTCTTCCTGCAGGAGACCGCTTTACATGCTGCTCACGCTTGGTAGCCTGGAGGAGGGGGCAGGGTTGGTTCTCTGTTGTTCGGTTCAGCCTCAGACTTAGTCTGGCTCTGTCCCTGCGTGTCTGGAGTGGGTCTCTCTCAGTGATTTAGTTCCTCCCGCAGTGGGGGAAACCTGAGTGTTTGGGCCCTGGACGGTTTCCTGTCCCTCCCTCGGCCGGCTTTCTCTTTTCCTCTCCTCTAGCTGCAGTAGGTCTCCGCCTGTACCCCGGAGGCCACAAGGTTTGCTCCCCTTCCCTGGGTGGCTTAAGGCTTTGCTCCTCAAGGCAGAACGGTCCAGCCAGGGCTTTATGCCTTCTCATGCGGTGGCCGCTCCCCTTCTCCAGGCCTGCACCCCAGTGAGGTTTTGAACCGTCCCCCTCCCGGCCCTGACCCCGCTCTTTCTCGTCAGCACCTGCGCGGGTCCGAGGAGAGGCGTCAACAAGTAGGTTCCAACCTCCCTTGTGTCTGCGATGCCCAGGAATCTGTGCTCTTGTGCTAGATCGTACTTGGCCTTTAGCAGCTGATGAAAAGTTTTTGCCGAATTCTTACCCACTTTAGTTGTATAGGCCTGTTATGTTATGTGGCAGAAATACTACATAATGATGTGCTACTGGGCATCTCTTCCCAACTCCGTGTTCAACATCATGTTGGAACCTTGAAATCAGCCATGATGGGAGTGTGTACACCACAGAAATCAATAAATGCTACAAATGAGGGCTTTTCCCCACTGAGAGCCGGTTGTTAAATATTTACCAGGACACTATTTTTTGAAGAAGCTCCCACAAGGTGGAGCTTGGTGCCTTTGGTGAGTGGCTCAGGGCTCAGCAGTGTCGGAGCGACTGTGTTTAGGCCGTCTCCTCTGCAGGGCAGTCCCCAGGCCTCCGGCAGGGAGACTCACCTTGGGGAGGCTCCTCCAGGCTGGAGATGGTGGGTTCATGCTGCCGCCCTCCCCCCGCCCGCTTCTCCCCGCAGAGCGGAGCCAGGACAGCACAGCCGTGGCACTCTCAGACTCCAGCTCAACACAGGACTTCTTCAACGAGCCCTCCAGCTCGCTGGAGGCTTCCCGGAAACCCTACGTTGAGAAGAGGCCGCCCGTTCCCAGCTCCCAACCAGGACCAGCCAGCAAAGACCTTCCAGGGGCCTCAGAGGAAAGAGGTATGAAGACCGGACTCGGGGAATCAGAACTGCTTTGGTGTCGGTCGCAGGCGGGGCAGCGCTGCAGAAAGCAGGCTGTGGAGGGGCCCGGGCCCGGCCTGGCTCTCGTCCTCGTGCCTCCGCCGGCTGCCCTGGACCTCGGCTGGGCAAGGTGCTCACCTCTCTGGCCTCCGTTGTTCTTCTTGTGGATGGGAGTGTCCCGAGGCCACTCAGGACACTCCCAGGGTCGTGAGGATAAAACGAGATGGCCCGGAAGGTGGCCGCATGGCCCCTGGCACATGGTGTGCACCCAGTGGCACTTGTCGTTGCTGTTATGACCTCCACTGTGGCTCAGAGTGGGAAGCCACATCCGTGGCATGGCACGGGTGCCCCTATGTTTCTCTTGATAAATGTTTATTTAAAAAAAACTTTGGATCCTAAATGTCACAAATGTGTTTTCTTTTTAGTCTGAATCATATTAGGCTTATAGGGAAAAAAAATCCCCCCTTTTTGGGGGGGAGTAGGGCTGATTTTATTCTGGGGTATGCCCTGTTCTTTTGGAGTCCCCAGGTCCCTTCTGTGGAAATCAGTGCCCAAAGTCCCATACCCGGGCCTGCGGGAGTGAATGCAGACCGGGCGCCCTCCGTGCTGCTCTGGGGCCAGACTGGCTGGCCATCCGTGGCCTGTGAGAGCTGTCCCTCTCTGACCAGGGCCAGGGCACACAGGCTCACCCAGCAGTGTTGACTACAGTTCAGACCCAGGCTTGGGGCCCTGTCTCGCCACCCTGGAAATAAAACACTCGGGCGAGTCCCATTTTACAGGTGAAAAACCCGAGACTCGGTGCGGAGCAGGGACGTGTCCGCGGGTGATCTGTGCCCGCAACTGCACCCCATGCTGCCTCTCGGGGTGGGCTGCGTGGGCAGGTGAGGCTGATGATGACCCGGCTACCCCAGTGTCCGGGGCCTGGCCCCAAAGAGTCACTGCCCAGACCCCCAATGGAGGAGTCACGGCCCAGGAGCTTGCACGCAGTCGCGGCAGCGTGGCAGAGCTGCCCACACTAGGGATGGCCTCTCCCAGCTCTCTGCTCCTCACCAGGCTCCCCTAGCTGGCCTCAGATAAAGGGGGTGAGGCTGTGCATGCCCTGTTGAGTGGACAGAGTGTCCCCATTAGGATCAAGGGGACATGGGACAGGCCATGGATTTCCCTGCCCCGGGCCCCCTTCAAGAGGTACGGCCAACGCGTCCTCGCTAGGCCATTGGGATGCTGTCCCGCACGTTAACATTCCATGGCTGCCGGAAGCGCTGCTGGGGGTTGGTTGAGGAGGGAAGAAGCGACCCATGCTCCCAACCCTCAAGTGCAGCGGCTGTTCACATCAGTCGTAAAAATAAGATTATTTTTACTAGTGCACAAGTGAGGCCTTCCACCTGGGGCCCATTGAGCAGCAAACTGCTGTGGGTGCTGGTGTGTCATCACAGGCCTCTCCCCGTGCCTGGGGAAGCGAGGGAGCCTGGGGTGCTGCTGAGCAGAGAGGGGTCAGCCTTCTCTGGCCCAGCCTACGCAGGCCTTTCCAGACGTGTGAGGAGCACGCTGCCCTTTCCCTCCTCCGTTCAGAGCCAGTGCGCTAAGCAGATAGTGTGCGGGGCCAGCCATTGGTGAAGGTTAGGAGGGAACGGTTACTGCTGCAGCTGGTGGGCTTGAAAGGAGCCATTGTGGGTTCGCGCCTCCCCCTGAGCCCTGCTCTTCCTGGGTGGCGTGGTTGACGGGCTTGCTGTTGGGAGAGTCGTGGGGCCTGAGTGACCTCCTGAGCTCCCACGAGAAGAGAGGAGGTAGGACCTGTCCCTCAGTCGTTCAGTCAGCTTCTCACGGCCCCCAGGCCCTGTGCTAGGCTCCAGGCTGCAGGGCAGGGGCAGACACTCATGCAGACACTGGTGGGATCAGTGCCAGCGGGCAGGTGTGCCCAGGACACACTTTGCACACACCACCCTGGGGGCTGGGAGGCCTAAAGGAGGAGCAGACACTGCAGTCCTGAGGGCTGAGAGCACGTGGGTGGAGACGGGGGCAGGGGGACGAGCAACAGGGAGCCAGATGTTCCCAGTGGCTAGTCACAAGTAGTCACAAGGCGTGAGGCCAGGAGGGGAGCTGGGGGGCGACAGGACCAATAGCAGGTGGCGTGTCCTGGGAGGAGCCTGTCTTTGTGTTGGCAGCCAAGGGGGACGCGGGGTGGACTCAGTGTGAGGGGAACCTGGAGCCTCGCTCCTTGCCCGGTCTGCACCGTCCCAGCCTCCTCCTGGCTGCTGCCACAGTGGAGGGCAGTCAGGGGCTCAGCACATGGGACACACCAGCACCAGAGCTGGTGCCAGCCTGCTTCTTGGCCTCCTCCAGGCAGTCTGTGCCCGAGTCCTGGGTGCCTAGGGGTCATCTCTCCCTTGACGTGCTCCCAGCACCTTCCTTCCATCCCTTCTTCCCCTGCCTGTCTTCTTCTGCAGCCCCTGTCGCCCAGCCCAGGCTCGCCTGTGCAGCCTGCCCTGCTGTCCTGGTGGAGCCGTCCCGGTGTCCAGGCGCTCAGGGTTCACACAGCCCAGCCGCCACCCTGGAGAAGGATGTTGGGCGGGCTGTGGGCTGAGGGCTGAGGCGCTGACTGGTGGAGCAGGTGCAGCCCTTCCTTTGTGTGCCCACCCTATCGGCTCTATTCTGTGGTGGTGGCTGTCACACCTGCCCTCTCTGCGCTGCTTCCAGGTGCACCTGCACAGGCCCTGGAGGCGGGGCAGCCTTGTGCCACAGTACAGAGTCCAACTGTAACCCCTGCTCTCTGCAGCCTCGGGGCCCCTCTGCTGTGTGCCAGCTGGGATATTCTGTTTCACAGGGAGGAGACTGGGAGCTGCACCAGTCAGCTCACTGAGGTGCCTCCATCGCTGGTGATGGACCACTTAGGGCAAAGTCTAAAACCTAGGTGCCTTTCTTTTCCTTCTTAACTGTAGGAAAACCTGACGAATCCTTGGAGAGCACGGAAGGCTTCCGAGCCACAGAGCAAGGCAGCCAAAAGCCTGTCGCAGAGCCCCCAGCCTCTGCCTGCATTGCTGCCAAGTCCTCGGCATCTGCACCCACCCTGTGGGACGGGAGGAAAAGAGGGGACCTTGCAGGAGAGCCGGCGGCCTTCCCGCAGGGACTGCCAGCCGGCGTGGAGGAGCAGCGCCAGTTCCTCACAGAGCAGTGCATCGCCTCCTTCCGCCTGTGCCTCGGCCGCTTCCCCCAGCACTACAAGAGCCTCTACCGGCTGGCCTTCCTGTACACCTACAGCAAGACCCACCGCGTGAGTGGGTGCTGGGGGCGGGCGCCGGGCCGCACGGGCGGGAGAGGGGGTGAATATTCCTGGGGTTCGCAGAGCAAAAGCAGATTGGAGCTGCTAAAGGTCTTGGGTGGCATTGCTGGCAGGGATGGGAGTGGTGATTGCAGGAGCAGGGTCAGTTCCAGAATGGTCAGCTTCCCAGGTGAGAGGTGGTGAGGGCTGCAGGCTGCAATGAGGGTTCGCAGGGAGAGTGGGCTCGGAGACTGCTCCCACAGCGGGGCCACAGGCTTGGGTACTTGCTGCGGGTGAAGGCTGAGGGCCAATGCAATGGGCGCCTCTCCTCTGACCTGGGAGTGTCTGTGTAACGACTCACACCCTGCTGTCAGGCCCCCTTACCCCGGCTGTTCTCGGTCATCCTCACATGGCCCACCACGCACATTCTCGGGATGCAGAGAGGCCTCCTCCTCTCTGGCCCAGGGCCTTGCTTGCACTGGGCCCTGTCCCCTCTGGTGGTATCTTGCAGAGGCCTTCTTGCCATCTCCCTGCCCCTGGGCTCCCCTCTCTGGTGCAGCTGCCAGAGCCATCTTCACAGCCTTGGTTGCAGGGGGCTTGGTGCTGACCGCCCGCTCCAGCTCTTTTTGGAAAGCAGGTGATGGAGCAATTCATAACAGCTGCGCCCCAGGCTTCAGAGCTGCTCCGGGTTTCCCAGCCAGACCTTTAAGCTGGCATTTAGCACTTGTGGCACGTTATGCGTTCTTTCACTCTCTCCTTGCTCACCCAGGAGGGACTGTGAGACAGTGCCCTGGTTGTGGTCTCTGTCCCCTGTTGAGCCTCATTCAGAGGAGCAGCCAGGTTGAAAACATGCAGTTGAGTAAATAAAACAAATACATTGTGATAAAGACTACGGCGAAGATAATGGGGTGGCACATGGAGGTGGGGGGCCACCGTGGCTCCTCAAAGGCACCTGTTATGTTGAGACCTTTAGGGTGGCCATGGGCAGAGTGGGGGACAGTGGCGGGCTGCAGGAGACAGCAAGCAGCCTGGGCACGTGGCAGGCCTGGGTGAGCAACCAGGCTGAGGGTGAGGGCCATTGAAGGCCACTGAAGGCTAGGGTGGCAGGAGCAAATAGGGGCGGCACTGGTCTTTGCTTTGTCTGGCTGCCTCCTCAGCAAGGTCCAGGCTGAAAACCTCCTCGTCCCAGAGGCCCCTGCCGGCCCCTGCCAGCCCCTGTCGCTGGTGTTTCTGTGGGACGTTTGAAGAACTTCAGGAAGGGCAGTCGGTCAGAGAGACGGGCGCTGGCCTGACACTGCTTATACAACAGGAAGTTGTCACTTGGCAGCAGTCCGTCTGGGGACTAGGCACAGGTAAGTGCCCTGTTGCAGGAGTGACTGCCAGCGCCCTCAGTGGCCTGGTTGGTTTTCTCAGGGCAGAGCAGGCGGAGCTGCTGTCGTCAGGCCTGGGGCTGGGTGTGTGATCTCCCGGCTCCGTCTCTGCCGCAGGCCGTCCGCCTTTCCCAGCTGCCACTGCTCATCCTGCTGCCGGTGCCAGGCTGGAGCCTGGCCTGCTCGCTGCCCGTCCCGCACTTCACAGCGGAACTTACCTCTGGTCCCACCTTTCTGGACCCAGGCAGATCTGGGTTTTAATAAAACCCCCTCAGTGGCAGACTGCGGGGTCCCGTTGGCTGATCCTTCCTTCTTGTTACCGACATGCACCAGCACTGCATTGGGAGCTTTCTCCCTTCCCTCTTTCGGGACCAGCAGAGCCCAGGGCAGGAGCTCTCACTAGTCTGGGGTGGAAGGGATGCTGGCAACCGTCACCCAGGCCTTTCCTGCCTCGGGCGTCCTCCTCTTCTGAGGCCCCCCCAGGCAGCCATGCGGCTCCTGCCAGGCGTGGTTACTCTGAGTAGGACAAAGTGTGGCAGGTTGCCTTCTCCAGAAGCTGAGATGGAATTTGGGTACAAGATGCCTATTAGGGATGAGCCCTTGTGGAAGGGAGGGGGAAGGCGGAGGGCTAGGTGGAGGGAGAGCTGAGCTATGATCCGGGCCCCACAGAGTCCCTGGTGGTCAGCCTCCCACTCTCCCACCCCCACGAAATGGCCCTCATCTGAGCGGGAGGGAGCCTTTGCAGGCAAATGGGGCTCCTCTGATCCCAGATACTGGCTGCTGTCATCACAACCTGTCCCCTCGCTGGATGAGTTTTTAAAAGTGGAAAACAGCATGCACATCAAAAGTAAAGAAAAGCAGCCCGGCTGGTGTGGCTCAGTGGATTGAGCGCGGGCTGGAAACCAAAAGGTCCCGGTTCGATTCCCAGTTGGGGCACATGCCTGGGTTGCAGGCCAGGTCCCCAGTGAGGGCCATGTGAGAGGCAACCATACATTGCTGTTTCTCTCCCTCTCTGTCTCCCTCCCTTCCCCTCTCTCTAATAATAAATAAAATCTTAAAAAAAAAAACCTTATCCCCCCCCAAAAAAAGTAAAGAAAGACATTCTCCTGGTCGCAGTCCTGCCACCCTAAAACAAGAGCAGTTTGCGTGGGTGTTTCTTCCCAGCTCTTGTATACACACACTGCTTTCTGTTACTTCTGAGGCTCCTGGAGGTGAGGACCATGTCCTTTCTGTTTTGCATCTGGGTACCTGGCTCAGGGTCGGTCACGCAAGCGTGAGTGACAGTCTGGCGTCAGTCCAGCAGCCTCACCCAGGCCCGGTCACTGCACTGGCCCCTGTGCACGTCAGAGCATCTGTGCCCACAGTTGGCCATTTAGCGCTGTCTGTGAACATCTGCCAGGTCATTTTGGTCACCCTGTGATGCTCTCCGACTGACCCAGCCACCCCTGGTAGTGGGGACAGAGGCTGGCGTGGCTGGACGTCAGTGTTCCCAACAATGCCCCCCAACCAGATGTCACATTCTGTGTCTGTGGCTCCTGTGTTAGCTGTGTTCCCAGGTTGGGATCCTCGGTTTTCTGAAATGGAATGCTGGCCTTGATTCCACGAAACACCCCTCCCTCATGCAGCAGCTCTGCCTGGGTGCCGGGCATGCTGTGCTCTCTGGAGGCCACCTCAGGCCTGGGTCCTGACTGTGCCCCTGATGGCTCCTTGGTTTGCTCCATTTAGACCTGGCTGAGTCGTCGTTGCCACCCCAGCCTGAAGGGCGGGTTACTGGCTCCCCTGAGAGCCTGAGTGAAAGCTGACCCTGCCGGGGATGCTGCCATCCTGGGGGCTGGGCCCTGAGTGGCAGCGTGGCCACAGATCTGGGGACACTACTAGTGTTCTCGGTGACTAATGCAGGACCATTAACTGATAAGCAGCCACACACACACACAGCTGTTTGGTAACAAACACTTCCCGCTGTGTGTATTTCACAGCCGCACATTGCTTCATGAAGTCCTGTCTTTACTTTTGCCTTCTCGTGGCTCAGTGGCTGCCAGAGCATCCATCCTGTGTCTTCGGAGAGGCCCCAGGGCTGTGGGTGGTCTTTCATAGGTACCCCCAGGTGAGGATCTGCTCAGTTCAGAGCTCCTCAAGCCTCTGCAGAGAAACTGCCTTCAGGGTGTAGAGCACTCCGTGCTTAGCTGCTGGCGGTGGTATTTTGTGGGAGGGGAGGGAATGTGGGCTTTGAAGCCTGTCTTACCTGGGTTCCGATGCTGGCTCTGTGTGGGAACTTGCAGATCTCAGGGCTGTGGACTCTTCCTGCTCCCACAGAATCGTTGTGTCAACAGGGTGCGGGTCAGGGTGCTGAGCAGTACCCCATGCCCCGGCCCTCAGCCCACGGTCCTTCTCTTCCCTCTGGCCTCCAGCCAGGCCCAGTTCCTCTGTGTCAGCATCTCCCATGCCTTCTAGACCCTTCACTGGCCCTTCTCAGGGCTGGGTCTTCCCCTAATGGACCCTTGATGTGCCCGCCCTCCTGCCCAAGGTGGGTTTCTGCACACAGGCTGGCTGCAGTGCCCCGATCGCCAGGGACACCCAAGGTGTGCTCCCAAATGCTCTGCACACCCTAGACAGGGAACACTTGCACTGATGGCCTAAGGGCCCTGAGTCTCGCTATTTCATCGCGTAAAGTCTCTGGGATCATGGTCTTCACCAGGACTTCGAGCCCTGGATGCAGTTCGTCCTCATAAAAGCCTGACTCTTTGAGCCTGCGGGCAGCCCAGGAGAAAGGTCACGTGGACCAGGACACCTCTCATCGTGAGGGTCCTGGCCTTCACTGATGGGATCCAGGGTGGCCCTGCCCTGACCCCCCCTACCCACTGCCCACAGATGTTGGGGAACTGAGCCCCTCCACCTCCTGCTTGGAGGGATTTAGGACAGAGTGGTTTAGAAGATGGTCCCTGGGGCCCCTCTTGAAAAAGAACAAACTTGGAAGATTCCACCTTCCCAATTTCAGAACGTACTGTAAATGTATAGTAATCAAAACAGTGTGGAATATTATTCAGCCTTAAAAAGAAAGGAAATCCTAACACACGCTGCAGCGTAAATGAACACCGAGGACGTTGTACTAAGCAAAATAAGCCCGTCACCAAAAGACAAACGCTACACGGTTCCATTTACGTGAGGCACCCAAGTGGTCAGATTCAGCGAGACGGGAGCGCGGCCATCGCCTGGGTGCTGGGCGGGGAGAAGTGAGCTGTGTGATGGGCACCGAGTCCAGTTTGCCGCATGAGAAAGTTGTGGAGGCGTGCGGCGCGCATGTGCGCGACACTGCCGCGCTGTGCCCTCAGAGACGGCTGTGGGGCTGCGGTTCTGTTATGTGCTTTGTGCCACAACTGAAAATAAAAACCGTGTGGAGCTGGCCTCATGGTGGACGTGCAGGTCAGTGGAAGAGAATCGGGAGTGCGGAAACAAGCAGTGCATCTGTGGGCCATTGATTTCAACAGCGGTGCCCGGGTACGCCAGTGGGGGCAGGGCGGTCTTTGCCGCAGACGGCGCTGGTGTGACTAGACAGCCTCCTGCAGAAGAGTGAAGTTGGACCCCCTGCTTCACACCATGTACAGAATTAACTCAAAATGGATCAAAGACCTAAATTTCAGAGCTAAACCTCTAAGGCTCTTGGAAGAAAACAGGTGTCAATCTTCATGACCTCGAATTAGGCTGTGGTTTCTTAGATACAACACCAAAAACACAGGTGACCCAAAGAAACTGGACACCATCAAAATGTAAGACTTTTGTTCTTAAAGGACACTACCAAAGTGAACAATCTGTCTGACCCAGGTCCTTTACCTGGTCAGGTGGGGTGGATGCCCAGCTTCTTGCTAAAGGCACGTAGCCGCTGATGGTTGCTTTGAGGCTGACCCAGGAAATGCTCACCAAAAGCCCAGTGTATGTTGGGCCTGGTGGCAGGGGCTGGGGGGCAGCAGAAGTAAGGCCAGCCCACCAGCCCCCACCCTCGGGATCATGGCCAAGCACAGCGGCCAGACAGCAATAGGCTGCTGCTGGTCAGGGTGTCAGGAGCAGGGCAGTGAGCCACAGGCACCCGGCACCCCCAAGCATGGCGGGAGGGAGGAGGAGAAGGGCCCGTTCTGCGGGAGAGGCTGCCTACCTGGGCCGCAGTGCACGGCCTGCCTGTGGGCCCTGGGCTGGGGCTCTGCCGGGTCGTCTAGCACCTGCACTGCTCACGTCAAGGCTTGGCCTTTGGTCAGCTGGTGCTCGGCCAGAGGGCTTTCCTCTTGCCCTTGAGGGCAAGCCTGAATCTCATTGGCCATGTTGTGGGGTGGGGTGCAGCCCACCTCTAGCTGTGTGGATTTCCCCGCGCCCCTCCCCCCCCGGGCTGGAACCGCTGCTTAACCCAGCTAGCACTGAAGTTGTCACCAGGAAGTGGCGCTCAGGGAGGGTTGTTCAGGAGACTGAGGGTGTGAGATGGTCAAGAGGCTCGTTAGCCTGCCCTGATCGCGGCCTGGAGCCAGGGACAGGTGATGAGCTTCACAACCCGTACCAGGCAGGGGGACCAGGCATCATGAGGGTGTGCCAGCCACAGGGCAGGCATGTCCACCTCCCTTCAGCCCCTGCTCCCTTTCAGAATGCGGAAGTGGCCCTACTGCAAAAAGATGCTGTGCCCAGCCCCATGCAGAAGCCTCGGGCCACTGCCGATCCCAGCCAGCCTTATGTGGTTTGCAAAATGAAAACTCAGTATTTTTCTAAACTCAGGAATGTTAGCTATGCATTTCTTTTTTATTGTTTTTTTAAGTTATATTTTCTTGATTATACTAGTGCCATTGGCCTGATATTTTCCCCCTTTGCCACCCCCCCCTTCAGTACCCGCGCTCCCTCAGGCAGTCCCCCCACCGTTGCTCACATCAGGGGTCATGTGTGTAAGTTCACTGGCTTCTCCATTTCCTGCACATTTCCTTACATCCCCACGGCTGTTCCGTAACTACCTGTTTGTGTTTCTTAATCCCCTCACCTCTTCACCCAGTCCCCCACACCCCCTCCCATCTGGCTACCATCAAAATACTGTCCGTTCCTATGATTCTGTCTCTGTTCTTGTTTGCTTAGTTTGTTTTTTAGATTCAATTGTTTATAGATTTTTTTTTTTTTTGCCATTTTATTGTTCACAGTTTTGATCTTTTTCTTAAATAAATCCCTTTAACTTCATATAATAATGGTTTGGTGATGATGAACTCCTTTAGTTTTTTCTTATCTGGGAAGCTCTTTATCTGCCCTTTGATTCTAAGTGATAGCTTTGCTAGGTGGGGCAATCTTGGCTGTAGGTGCCTGCTTTTCACGACTTTGAATATTTCTTCCCAGTCCCTTCTAAACTCTAAAGGTTCTTTTGAGAAATCAGCTGATGGTCTTATGGGAACACCCCTGTAGGTAACTAACTGCTTTTCTCTTGCTGCTTTTAAAATTCTCTCTTTATCTTTAACCTTTGGCATTTTCATTATGATGTGTCTTGGAGTGGGCCTCTTTGCATCCATCTTTTTGGGGGCTCTCTGTGCTTCCTGGACTTGCATGTCTATTTCCTTCACCAAATGAGAGAAGATTTCTTTCATTATTTTTCCAAATAGGGTTCCAATTTCTTGCACCTTCTCTTCTCCTTCTGGCACCCCTATGATGTGACCATTAGACCTCTTGAAGTTGTCCCAGAGGCCGCTTATACTGTCCTCATATACAGCCTCAGAAGGCCTCGTAATGGACTGGTCCGGGAGGTGGGTTCTGTGAGCCAGACTGCTGGGCACCGCCAGAGGCATTGGAATGTCAGCCACAAGCTGATCCTCCAGATGCATCGGATCTCAGAGGTTAAAGGCTGGGGCTGCGTAGTTCACTCTTAGTTTCTGCGTGTGGAGCCACGTGGCCCTGTGCTCCTGACTGGGGGCCTGCTCAAGGGTTGAGGACTCTTGCTGCCCAGGTAGCCCCTCTCCTTTGCTCACTTCTGCTTCCTCCAGGTAGCGGGGGCAGAGGAGGGTGCCTCAGTAGGCAGGAAGCCCCATCGCTCACTGCGAATGGCTGCAGCATCCGTTCCTGAGGCCCTGGAAAGGACTGTGAATTGTGGAGGAAAAACTGTCTCAGCAAACTGCAGCTGCTGCTGCCTGACAGCCGCTGAACCTCAGTGAGAGGGGCCCCAACATGGCCCTTGGTGTGACCCCTGCTTGGGCACTCCCTTCTGGGGGTGGGCTGTGAGCGAGAGAGCAAGCCGCCTGAGTGCCAGGCCAGAGGAGTCAGCTGTGCAGAGGGCTGTGGGTGGCACGTGCCCTCTTGTCTACTTGGGGCTGTCGCTGCCCTCCTGGTGCGTTAGGATGTCCATGTCCCTCTGGACTGGGCCCCACGCCGAGCCTGCTTACTTAGACCAGGTCGGGCCGCAGCATTGCTGGGTCAGGGCAGCCTTGCCTTTGTGGGGCCGAACCTTCAGCCTCTCTCAGAGCCAGGCCGTGTCCCTGTGGAAGTCAGCCTTGGAGTCGAAGCCAGGCTCAATCATCCGGGCTTCTCCTAGGACAGCGCTTCTCAACCTTTTTCATCTCATGGCACACATAAACTAACTACCAAAATTCTACAGCACACCAAAATATCCTTTTTGCGTATCTGACAAAAAAAATAAAAGAGGTATAATTTTGATTCATTCACACCTGATGGCTGTTGTGTTGGCTGTTGTTTTGTTTTGTTTTTTAATTTGATAATCTAAGGGAGGAGAGATCAGTGACTCTGACTAGTCAGGTATTACATGTTTTAAAAATTCTTGTAGCATACCGGTTGAAAATTGCTGCCCAGATGATGCTCTCCCTCAGGCTCCCCATCCCAAAGAGACCCTCGTATCTGCGTGCCCCAGCCCCCTCAGCTGCGGGGGTTCTGTCCCGTGCTGGGGGCGGAGCAGACCTCGACCCCACAGCAGCCTCGGGGGCTCGTCCCTCTGTGCAGCAGTGAGAGCGGAGACTCAGGTGCACACCCGTGTGAGGGTCCCGGCCAGCAAGCAGGGAGCTGGGTTTGCACTTTTGCCTGAAGTGCTGATAGAAGCAATTTTCTTAAGTTGCACTGACCAGTAGCGAACAGAGTGGGAGCAGGTGGGACAGGCTCGTAGGCTGAGGAGGGAGAGGGTACGCACTGTACTCCGTACTGTGAGGTGATAAAGACCTGGCCCCTGGGGTGCGAAGGCAAGGGAGGGACCTAGCTGGGGGATGGGAGGGTGGGGCGGGGCTGACTGGCTGGGAATGGGGGGAGCTGTGGAGAAAACAAGTGGCTGGCATTGTGTAGTCCTGGGTTCCAGCCCTCGCTCCATCCCTGCAGGCCTCTACCCTGTCGGACAGTGTTGTCCTGAGGTGGGGTGAAGGCATGCGTGCCAGGTGCTTAACACTGGTTCTGGCCACAGGGGTCGCTGTGTGAAAGACATTGCAGGGGAAGGGGCTGGCCGGGGGGGCTGGTGGGGAGGGGCTGCGCTCTGGGTCAGTGAGAAGGCCAAGGCAGCCAGGCCCGTGCCCAGCCTCACTCTGTCCCCATACCACCTAGGCCAGCGGGCTCTTGTTCTCACACTGCCAGGTGCCACCGAGAGGCGCCATTGCCTAGACAGCACCTGCCTGAGCCCTTGGACAGAAGCCCCTCCCCCGCAGGCATGCAGGCCCTGGCATCCTGCAGACCCAGCGAGCCCGAGCCCAAACCCAAGCCCAAGCTCGCTGTCTTGCTGGCCGTGATAAGGAGCCCTGCTGGTGTCCTGACAAGTCAGGACCGACCATTTGGGCCAGTGGGGGGCTCCTTACAGAAGGCGGGGCTCTGGGTCCATGCAGCAGCCTGACAAGGTCGGCAAGATGGAGGGGGCCCTCTCTGTGCCCTCTGTGAGGCCATGCTCTCCTGATTCAGCTGTGCTAGGCAAGAAATCAGTTCCAGAAACGCGCCCCTCAGCCAGATGATCAAAGCCAGCAGCCAGAGCTGCCTGGAGCGGCAGGATCAATGTTGGCAGGAGCTGCCACTCATCACCGCTTTGCCAATGCAGCCAGGAAGGAGGGGACTGCCTCCCTTTCCCGTGGGCGCCGTGAGCTGCCCACACACTCACTTCCAACCTACTTCTTGTTTCCCCAGAACCTCCAGTGGGCCCGCGACGTGTTGCTAGGCAGCAGTATCCCGTGGCAACAGCTGCAGCACATGCCGGCACAGGGGCTCTTCTGCGAGAGGAACAAGACCAATTTCTTCAACGTGAGTACTTTGCCTTGTTGATTTCCGAGGCTGCTTGCTGCCACCACTTTTCACCAAAGGCGTGTGAATGGACCCCTGGGTGGGCGTTCCCAGGCTCATGGGTTTGCGGCATTCTCAGAGGGCAGGCAGGGTGGTGTAGTCGAGTGTGCGCCAGACTCGGGAGCGGGTCCATGCGTGCCGAGGGACTTCTGGTATGTCGCTGCCCCCTCCGGGCACCGGTTTGCCCATCTTTGGGGAGAAGCATGGACGAGCTTGGTGCGTTCTCTGGAGCCCCAGGTATTCTGGGGCCATGGCAGGCAGTGGTGAGAGGGGCTCCAGGCCAATGGCCCTGCTCCCTCTAGAGCAGCTCTGTGCGCCCCTGTGTGGTCTGGGCAGCTGGAAATGCTGATTGAAGCCGGGTCTGCCGCTTAAAAACAAGTTTGGCCAGTTGCTGGGCTCTCAGTGCCCTTCCAGCCCTCACTTTCCATGCAGAGTGGAGGCCCACGTCTCAGGCAGGACACGGCCCAGCACCGAGGCCTATCTGCCTCCTAGCCCCGAGGCCCCCTGGGACCTGCCTCTGCCCCTTCCTCGTTCACCCTGTCCTGCACAGAGACGGGTGTTCCTTCATTCTGCTCCACTTCTGAGTCCTCACTGTCTTTCACTCTCTCTCTCTGGCAAGTCACACGGGCCCCCTGAGCTTTGGTTTCTTCTGTATTTTCCCTGATTCCTTGTTACATGTAGAGGACGACAGGTCTCAGGTCTAGAGGGGTGTAGCAGCGGCTGGCTCTGGAAGCGTATGGGCAGGGGAGGTCCCCACTGACAGCTGGCTGGGTCGTGTGACGTCTGGGTCCCTGGCTCTTGTCTCTCGGGCTGTGAGCTTCTGGGGGTCAGGTGGGGCTCTGGAGCTGAGAGCCCTGTGTCTGCCAACTCTCTCTGTATGGATATTCTACAGACAAGTGGGAGATGTAATCTCTAACTGACCCCCATGGGACCAAGGGGTTTACCGTGAAAGAGAAGCTCCCTCCCACCCAGATGCCCGGGCCCCAGCCACTGCCCCATGGTGGTCTCTGTTCCTCGTCCTGCATGTGATGTGTCCTCCTGAGGGTGTCCATCCACTTCTAAGCCAGTGCGCAGAGATGTACACAAAGGACAAAGGACACAGGCTTTGCCCCTTGTTTTGTTTTCACTTAGTAGTGTTTGTTGGGAAGTGTTGTAGAACTTGCTTGTTCTTTTTAATAGCTGCATGGAACTCCCAGCACGCGATGTCCCATGATTTACCTACCCATCCTCTACCGACGGGAGTTTATGTTGTTTCCAGTCTTTTGTTACTACAAACGATGCTTTGTGACACATCGTCGGGTGCATGTGGCAGTCCACCTGCAGGATAAATGGCCATAGACCGCTCCTGGCTGAAAAGGCGGGGTGCCCTCGAGGGTTTAGTTGACGCTGCGGATCCAGCGCACACCCCTGCCCTCAGTGACGCTCTGTGCCTTTGAACGCTCACGCCTGCTGGTCAGCAGGTGAAGGTGCTGTTGTGTCTCATTCGTTGTCGGGGGGGGACTAACCGTGACATCTTGTCTGCGGTTTTCATGTCTTCTGTGCAGTTTCTACTCATGTTCGTTTTCCTATTGGATTATTGGTCCTTTTCTTATGGAGTTATAGGAATTCTTTATATATTAATGAAATGGACCCTTTGTCAATGTTTTGCAGACTTTTTTTTTTTTTGGCAGTTGCCAAACTAAAATTAGAGCCAGGAAAGTAGCTCAGTTTCCCTGAGCACCTGGGTTACTTCCCTCATAAAACGGGCTCCCATTACCTACCTCGAAGAGTAATTGTAGGGGTCAAATTAGATAGTGGGATAATGTCTCCAACTTGGGATCTGGCACCTGGCAGGTCCTCAAGAAAACAGTTTCCCTCCCCCCCTCCCCCGTTGTCGGTGCTTTGCCCTTGAAGACTGTGCGGCGACCCCCGGCTGGAGTGGCTCATGTGGGTGGGCGTTGTCTTGCAAACCAAAAGGAGGGGCACGTGCCTGGGTTGCATGTTTGTGGTCCCCGTTTGGAGCGTGTACAGAAGGCAACCAATCAATGTTTCTCTCCCTCTCCTTCTCCCTCCCTTACCCTCCCTCTGAAATAAAAAATTAAAATTAAAAAATTAAATTAAAAGAAAGACTGTAGTCGTGTTGGAAGGAGAGACCCAGCAGTCCTCTCTCCCTCGCAGTGAAGAACACGGCCTTCCCGTGGGGTTTAGGAGACTGCACCTCAGGCACCTGTGCCCCTGGAGCACATCAGGGCTGGTGGCCAGGTTCTCTGGGCCCCTTCCCCATTGGGCTCGCTCCTCTGGTTTCCAGGGCCTTCCAAGCAGCGAGTCCTGCAGAAAGACAGTCAGGCCGTGCCAATGGGAAGGGAGGCCAGCAGAGGGCCGGGTGGGCCTGCACAGGGCAACACTTCCCCCACAGTCAGAGCCCCTACTAGGCCATGGGCCACGCAGCCTGGGCTGGTGCTTTGGGTGTTAGCTGTATGTTCCTCTGTGCTTCCCAGGGGCCCTTTCCCTGCCCGAGTCCTGGACACTCTGCTTTCTTAGCTCTTCTCTTTGGAGGTGGGTTGGGGCTCCTTGTGCTCCTTGAGCCTGAAAGGTTAACCTCCGGGCAGAGGCCAGACACTCGCACCTTCGTTTGTGAAGCACCTGCAAGACCAGCACTCCAGCTGGTTGATGGCAGGAAGGCCCTTGCCAAACCCCCCACCCCCAACCCTGTCCTTGCTGCTGCTGCAGGTGGACCTCCAGAGGGGACACTGCTAGCCAGACCTCGCACCCAGCACACCAAAGTGTGACCCTGCACCCTCTCAGCTCATGAGTCTGTCCAGCAGATTTTACCAAGCGTGAGGAAGCGGTTTGCTCCCTCGCTTACGGAGGAGCATTTAGGGTAGCCGCTGGCCGACTGCTGCGGTGGGGTGGTGTCTCTGACAGCTGGGGCTGGAGGTCAGGCTTGGCGGGCTGGTTCTTCTCCCTTCCAGCGTGCGCGGGGGTTTACTGCCTGCGGTGTGAGCAGGGACACAGGCAGGAGGCAGCCCCCGTGAGGAGATGCAGAATGGGTGAGGGCAGGGTCCCTGGGTGCCCTGACCTGCCGCACCCACCATGCTGGGCCTCCCATGCTGCCCGGCTTTGGTGTCACACACCCAAGGCGCCGTCTGGGTGTCCCCTCCACCCCCGGGGCACAGGCTGGGGGACCCTCCTAATATTTTTCGTGACACAGTTCAGATACACCGCAAAGCCCAGGCCCCGGTCAGCCCATCCCAGGCGCCATGCCCTTCTCAGAGGGACTTCCGCCAGCGGCCGGGCTTCCCTCTTTCTCAGGTGGGCGTGTGCGTGATCAGACAAGTTCGTCCTGCAGCTTTAAAGAATATGCCCGTGTGTGGGGGGAGGAGGGGATGCTTTCTGGCAACTTGGTTTTGTCACTGACACTACATGTGGGAGAGTTTCCCTGTGAGAAGTGCAGGCCATCTCACTCCTTGCAGCTGCCACCAGTAATGCTGGTGCGCTGGCCACAGTCCCCTTGGGTGGGTGCGTAGGTGGGGCCAGCCTTTGTGCTCACGAGCCGGTGCAGCAGGCCTCCCTGCACAGGTGTCTTTCCCGGGTTCCTCTTACGGTCCCTGGCTCCCTGGCCTGGTTCAGAGGAGGTGCCCACTGAGCACTGGTGGATCGTTTCCGTTCGTGTCCTCTGCCTTAACAGATGGTCTGCAAGCATGTTCTTCCGGTTCAGTCGGTGTGGCTGATGCCAGGCCCCTGCCGTTGGTCACTGGAAGGCTCTCAGTAGAGCCCCGTATGCAGATCCCTTCATGCAAGGTCTCTGTAGGGTGCTGTAGAGATGCGGGAGAGATGGAGGACCCTTGAGGAGTCTTGGTGGGCTGGAGGCGGGGCTTCTACTGGTAGGGTGGGCCAGGAAGAGGCAAGAGGAGGCCAGGGTTGGAGGCCCCCTCAGAGGAGCGTCTCAAGGCTGGGCCGTGCCTGAGGCAGGGCTGGCCGAGCCTTCATGGGGAGTGTGAAGGATGAGTGCTGAAGGGCAGGTGAGTATAACGTGGGCCTTCGGTCAGCTTTCTGGATGGGAGCTCCTTTCACAGAGGGCCCCGCAGCAGCAGAGACAGGGTGTGCAGCGGGTCCCAGCAGTGCGGGTGCACGAGCATTTGAGAGAGAGAGAGGGATGGACCCGGTGCATTGCCCGTCCCACCGCTCCCAGCCGGACTGAGAGGGAATAGCTCCCACCCCACCCTTTCCTCTGCCATGGAAAATCGCTGATTGTGGGCTGCCTGCCAAGCAGGTTGGAGCTCTGGACCGGGCCTCCTGCTCCAGAGCAGGGCAGAACCTCGTCGGAAGGCCCCCTGCCCCAGCCCCCTCCAGCCAGGCAGAAGAGTCGGGTCTTTGCTGAAACAGAGCCAGAGTTGTTGGACATTGCTGCTGGAGGTCCCGCGGCCCTCCCTGCCCCAGCAGGTGCCTGTCCGTATGCAGTTCACAGCATTGGGGCAGGAAGGGGGTGGGGACTGGGAAAGCATGGAGGCCAGGGTTGGGCCTGGGGGTGTTCAGGAGACAGTGTCATCCCTGAAGGGGAGACGGGGAGCTCTCCCTCCCTGGGCAGAGGGGCCAGGAAAGCAGGCACCAAACATAACTGGCTTGGTGGCTTATCTCTTGAGTGCCCAGAAGCTTCCATGCCTTCCTGGAGCAGGCATGCACACCTCTGGGCAGGTGGGCCCGTGGAGCTGGGCTGCTTTGGCCAGGGTGAACTTTTCTCCCTCTCGTCGTGGATGCAGAAATGTTCCCATAGTAACCAGGCTAGAGATGGCTCTTCCTCCTTCCCCAAAATGTTTGCTTATTTTAGCAAGCAGGTTTTTTTCTTGTTTCAACCCAGTTTCCAGCCACTGTGAAAGAAGCAAAGGGAGCTGAGGCCGGCTAGCATCGCTTCCTGTTTCTGAGGCTGTGCGGGCTGCAAGCGGCTGTGGCCTGCGTGTGAGGGAGCGGAGGGAGGGGCTTGTCTGCTGCAGCTCCGCTGCCCTGCCTCAGTGCCTCCTCCACAGCCCCTCCCGCCCCCAGGGGGGGGTCTGCCTGCAGCACAGGCGACCAGCTCTTGTCCTGAGGCACCTGGGAGCAGGTCCCTGGGCCCCAGGGTTTCTGAGAAGAGCACAGATTTGGGGCTAAGGCAGGCTCGGCTCTTGGCTACTCTGCCTCTTACTCAGCCCCACACAGGGCATGGGGCTGGCCATAGGCAGGAAGGTCACAATAGGTGGACAGAAGTCCTCAACACACACTTAGTACATCACACAACTTGTCCTTAGGACCAGAAAGCAGCCTGCACAGAGCCTGATGGGCTCAGCTGTGGGTCCCAGCGGTGCATCAGGACGGTGCTGGTATCAGAAGGGGCGTGGCGGGAGTCGGGGTGGTGGGAGCCCCGACTCTTGCCTGACTGGGGTCCTCCAGAGACTCCAGGCCTGTCCTGGCTCAAATGGGGCCACCTGAGGTACAGACGTAGCCTTCCCTGCTCGCCACGTGGACCCCCTTCTATGCGGCCTTGCCTGGCTGTTGGTGCCTGTGGGTGTGCTCCTTCCTTCTTGGTCACAGCTGTGCAGGGCTCCACATCTGACCAGTGTCCCATAGCTTATCTCCCTGCCCTCTTCCCAGCGGGTAGTGGCTCCCAGTTTTCCACCAGTACAAAAACGCTGCCTTCCCTGCTCTCCCTCCTCCCTCCTCCCTCCTCCCAGGATGCATGCCTGGAGCCTGAGGCCGGGTTACAGGCCCTCTGCACCCTGGGCCTCTGCACACTGCCAGGCAGTTCCGCAGAGCTGAGCCTGGCTCCCTCCCACCGCACTGCTCTGCCCCCTCTGGCACTCAGAGCAACAGACCACTTTCATTTTGACCCGTCTGCGGGGGACCAAGGTGTCTGAGCCCCTTCCCACACCCTCGGCCAGTCCCTTTGTCTGCCCGGGGCCCTGGCGAGGGCGCCTACCTGGCAGCCACCACACGGGCCTGGTGGTTCTCTTTGTCATGACTTTGCGTGGCTTACTTATACTGATGCGAGTTACAGTTGTCACAGCCATCTTTGTGTCGCATTTGTGCTGCGCCACCCCCAGCTCTGGAGCCTGAGGGCTCACCGAGGGCCCATGGTGAGAGGAAGGGCCCCTGCTCACTGGACAGCCGACCGGGAAGAAGGGCAGGTCTCTAAGCCCTGAAGCCCCCAGCACCCACCCTTTCTGCAGGAGTCAGTCATCCCCATTCTACTCTGACTTGCCCCCAGTTGGCTGTGTGACCTTGTGGGAGCCCCCCCCGCCCGCCACGCGGTAAGCAGATGCCAGGCATTAAGGAAGGGGCCTTTGCAGAGACTGGCAGGCAGCCCAGTTCTGACCCTCATGCATGGCCAGCCTGAGACAGTGCCCATTGTGCAGACCAGACCTCAGCCAGGGCTCCTCTGCCCCTGGAGAGAGAGAGCCTGTGGTCCAGACAGAGGCCAGTGGTGCCAGGAAGGGCACAGCCTCTGGTGCCCCGGGCAGACCTCATCTAGAACAGCATTGCCATCGCCCTCCTGACGCATCCTCTGGCATGGTGCCCAGCAGGCAGGGCATGCCTGGTGACCGCGAGTTTCTTTCACCCTCCAGCGTTCCCTGGGACAAGGGACTCTCAGAGGCAGCGGCCCCAGAGCAAGGGGAACAGGCGTCATCCTGGCTTGTGTGCCCGGGAGCCCAGCCCCCGCCAGGCCCTCGGGTCTGTGCCTGAGACAGCTGCCTCCTGTTGCAGGGCCAGGCTTGGCCCTTCCCTCCCAGCCCCTTTCAGCCCCCGACAGGCACGGTGCTGTGGGCCTGTGGGAGCTGCCGCCTCACTCACACCCACCCCAGAGCTGAGTCACTGACACCCGCCCCCGGACACCAGCCCCACGTTCGGGGCTTTGCAGGAAGACATCAGCAAAGCCCAAGGCACGACCCAGGGATGAGGTGTTGGTTTCCACCCAGTTAATTATACCCCACACCGCCTTAAACAGTGGCATCTCTGTGCTGCCTGCCAGCAGTGAACCAGCCCCAGCAGCATCAGTGATGGGTGCCCCGCCTGGCCCTTGGGGGCCCCAGTGCAGCCCCTCCCACTCTCCCTCTCTGGTCAGGGCTGGGGACTGTCTGCATAGGAAGTGCCCAGTCGGCAGCAGACCCACACCTTTCCCGAAGTTGGTCCCACCCATGTCACCTTCTCTCCACTCAGGACCGCTTTTAACCACTTCACTGTGCAGCCCTGCTTGTCCCTGTGCCTGCGCTTCAGGGAGGGCGCTGCAGCAGTGTTAACGATGCTCTGTGCCGTTAGTCCCGTTTCATGCAGGTCCCTGGAGCCACGGTGCCTAGGCTGAGGTCCCACAACCAAGTTATGCTGGGGGGAGGAGAGGGCGGGACATGAGCCTCGCTGTCTAGTGCTGAGGCCCGTGGGTGGTGGCCGGCAGCCGCATGTGAGGGTGGAAAGCCAGGGATCCGCTGACTCCTGCCCTGGGATTGGCACAGTCATTTCCCAAGTAGGAGTGTTATCCGAATGGCCCATTGGCGGGATGGGAGGGTGGTGTGGCAGTGAGCAGGGGCCCTGGGCGTCTAGCCCTGCCCCAGGTTGATGGAAAGAGGGGCCACATATAAACCAGAGCCGCCCTTGGGGGCCACACTGCACTCCCCACTAACTTGGGCACTGGGCCTGTGTGGGCATGGCCTTGAGTGCCTGTCGGACTGGGTCGCGCTACCTCTCTCTAGTAGAAACCCCCAGGCCCCGCCCCCCCCAGGTGCTAGGGCTCCTGAGACTGAGTGCCACACAGTGGCCGCCATGCTGCCAGCCGGCTGTGCCTGGCCCGCCTGGCCCTGTGGGGTCGGGGAGGGGCCGCTCACAGCAGCAGTGGCAGCACTGGCCCCGTTGATGGCCCTCACCAGGAGCTTTGCCTGCGGTGCCTCCTCTGGTCCCCCACAGCACATCTGTGAGGCTCAGGGAGTCCGTTGTCCCCCCGTGCCACTGGGAAGTTGGTACCAACAGGTGTCTCCAAGAGCCTTTTTCTGCCCTCTCCCTCCAGGCTGCTCAGAGGCTGGGCTCCTCCCCTTAAACAGCAGAGCTCGTGACCCTGTTTTCAGGCCCGGCTCCCAGACCCCTTCCTGGCTGACTTGGTTGCTCTGGGTTCTGGGAGAGGAGTGGACAGGGCACTTGCTGAGTGTGCTCCTACAGCAGCAGTTGCCGGCCGGGCCCGGCGGGAAGCTGGCTCTTTCAGACCCCCTTGAACGAGGAGCAGAAGCTGAGGGAGTGGCCCGGTTCTCACAGGTAGCAATGGCCAGGCTGGGACTCAGTCCGAGTCTGTCTCACGCCGCCGGGGCCCATGCCCTTTCCTGCTATGTCGGTGGGTATTCAGGGGTCCTGTCCAGCCTCTCTGCTCCATTAGTGATGTCTGCGGCGTGTGCATGGGGAGGGGCGGGAGGAGTGACAGACTGCCCTCCCGCTCTGTTCCCCTCCTTCAGAGGGTGGAGTCCCTTGCCCCTGCCTTCTCTGAGACTGTCTAGTGGTGAAGCACTCTCTGCTTGGCCCTTGAGCACTTTGGCCCATTTAGTCTTCCATTAAGCCATGAGAAGCCCACTCTTGAGGGACACCCAGGTCCCTTGGTAAGGTGACCAGGTGAACAGTGACTGTGGAAGCCCAGAGCTCATGGTGGGTTTGCGGTAGGACTGGGTGGGTTGGGAAGATCACTGGCACATGGGGATGTGGTTAGGTTTGTTGAAGTCCCAAGGAAGTCCCTACACGCTTGGGCCTCCCTTTTGGAACCTTGCCTGACTGCCCACAGCCGTTGGCCTCCCTCAGCCTTTTAAAGCATGCAGTTTGGGACCGTTTGCATGTGAGGACTTCCCTCTGTGCTTCCCTCACAGGTTTGGTTTTTCCGTTCACAGTGTCAGTGCGTAGCCCCGCCCCCCCCAAGCTTAGGCTACCTTCTTTTGATCCATTCAGTCCTGCCCATGGCTGGCCGCCTCCGGCCTGTGTCAGCCCCACCGTGCCCAGCCATTGCAGTCACTTTCGCACGTGTGTTCTTCAAGACCCCCGGGCCCAAGTAAGCCCCCGCCCTCCTGGAACTCAGACCCCATGACCTGAGGGGGAGCAAAGAGTGTGAGGAAGGCTGGAGGAGGTACCTGCAGGCAGAGCAGGGCCGGGCTTCCCAGCACAGGGAGCAGCGTGGGGGCAGAGATGGGTGCTGCGTACATGCAGGGCCGGGTGCTGGTGTGGACCTCCCCAGAGGACAGAGGGGCCAGGGTAGAGAGGTCTCCCAGACTCCACTCTACGACACAGATGTACGGGGCGGGGGGCCCGGCTGGGGTAGGGCTGGGAGTGCTGCTGACCTGCCACTTCTTGGGGCCGCACTGCACCCAACAGCTCATTGAATCCTCATGACCCCTGACCTGTAGGCGGTACCATTATCAGATGAGGAAACTGAGGCCTGGCCGTACCCCAAGTCAGCCCCTGAAACGGGATCTCGACTCAGAAGCCATGTCAGCTTCTAAGGTGGGAATCAGCCTTAGAACCAGCTCAGGGGCCATGGAAATGGCAGCCAATGGACAGGCCCCAGAGACAGGCCAGGAGGGACCAGGGCATCCGTGGGGTGATGGGCAGGGCTGTGGGGGTGAGGAGTGTGGCAGAGGCTCATGGGGGTGGACCCAGGGAGCCTGGCCTGGTGCCCAGCTTTGCGCCGGTGCACCAGGGCCACCATCCCATGGGTCCCTGGTGGGGGCCGGGGCCTGTGTGTGTGGCTACGGGCCGCTGCGGGGCCCCTGCCTGTCGTCCCAGTGTCTTCCCGCTGTGGCCTCAGTTCCTGTGCACCATCTTCTGATTCGCAGAAGAAATTGCCTCGGGTTTACTGTGGCTGTTCATCTAGGTGACCGGGGTGCCAAGTCACCAATGGCCACGGACAGTCCCTCCCCCGGCCACTGAGGAAAGGGGCTCAGCCCCTCCTCGGGGGCCCACGGTGGATGGCAGTGACTGTGGCAGGTGACCCAGACTCCCCTTCTCCCCCTCAGTAAGATCAGAGTCGTGCAGCAGCAAGGTTCAAGGAGACCCGGTGACGTCACGGTGGGAATCAGAGGACAGGAAAGAAGGGAGAAAGTTTAAGTTGAGGAAATGGGAGCTCTTTGGCAGTAGTAGGAACTGCTGCGCAGGCGCTATTTTTAGCCTTGCTGAGATGATCTACGGGCCAGTTGCAAAAGCAGAGTAAACAAAAGAATCATTTCAAGTTCTCCAGGGAAAAAAGGTCCAGTTTTTAAGTCTTAAAAAGGTTACCAAATCTGTGTGGCTTCTTAACTTGTACCCAGACTCTCTTGCCTTCCCCGTCCTGGGCTCTGCAAGCATCACTAAACTTCACAGATTCCAGCTTGCTAGGATCGGGTGCGGCGTGGAGCCGGTGTCTGAGGTCTTCTCTCCCAGGTCCCTGCCTCCCTGTCTGCAGGGACAGTGTGAGCCTGAGAGGCAGCAGGTGGGGTGGGGCCGATTCCCGCCCTGGAAGCCGTGGTGTGTCCGTGTTCTCACCCACGGGGCTGTCAGAAGCATGCAGGGGAACAAGGCAGGACTAGGCCCCAGAACGGCCCGGCCCCTGCCCTGACAGATCACAGAACAGCCAGGAACCCCCACCCAAGCCAAGCCACCCTCAATTAAACAAACAAATGTAAGCAGGCTTAGATGGTCACCTGGGTATGCATTCTTCTCTGGCCACAGGAAACAGTGTCCACCCCCAGGTGTGGATTCACCGCTGCACCATGCAGTCCTGCAAGGGCGTGCGGAAGCCCCTGTGGTCTGCACAGCCGTGACTTGCCCTGGGTCACGCAGCCTGTAAATGGCAGAGCCCAGCCTGGAGCCCAGGCCTGGGACCCCGCATCCTGCGGGCAGCCTCCATGCCAGAGTTTCTGGCCAGCCCAGGGGGCCCTGGCAGCGTTTGTGTACACTAGGGTGCTCAGTCAGGAGCTCTCTGTTTAACATTCCTGAAGAGAAGAACATTTTTCAGGGTGGACTGCTTTTCCCACTTCAGATTATTTTTCAGGGGCTCGCTCTTGGAGTAAGTGGCCCTGCCATGTCTTTCTGAGGCACGTACCTAACAGGCTCAGCTTGGAATGGGTCTTCTGAGCTCTGTCCTCCTCGGATACCACCCCAGGCTCCCCATGTGGAGGGGCAGCACCCTGAGAGCACAGGGGGAGGCTCACTTCCGGGAGGAGGGAGAAAGCATGGGGCCTTCCGGGAGGCTTTGGGCAGCGCGGAGTAGGGCAGGCAGCCCACTCAGACCAAGGACCCGAGGACGGGTGGTAGCCACAGGAGAGAGAGGCTGCAGGAGGGCTGTGGCTGCTAAGGCAGCAGGCCCCGGGGTGGGGGGCAGGGGCTGTGGGTGCCCCATCTCAAGGCCAGGAGTAAGAGGGGCTTCCTGCCACGCCCTTGCTGTGGCAGTTGCTGGAAAATGCGCCCTTTGGAAAGGAGAAGGCTTGGCAATGCCAGTCTCTGCTCTGTTCACTCAGCCCAGCGTGGGTGCTCACTCCAGCTTCGGGTCCTCCCTCTGCCCCCACCCCCCAGCCTGCGGGAGGCAGTGGGTGCAGCCTGGCTCCTAAGCGGAGGTGGGAAGGAGTGTCAGTGGGTGTGCCTCTGCTGAGGGGCGGGGGCCACAGGGCTTGTTTCCATGCCCAGGATCTCGGGGATGGCAGGCCCCTTCCCGATGCTCTCCCGTTTACTCCGCCCGGTGGCCCAGTGACGCCCATCTCGCGGTGAGCAAGCCAAAGCCGACAGTGACGGTGGCACAGGCCAGGGTCCCTCAGCCCGTGAGGAGCAGAGCCGGGCGGTGGAGAGCAGGCCTGCACCCATCCCCATCCCCACCCGCACCCAGCCTACAGGATTCAAGGTCACAGCCCAAGTCAGTTCACACTGCATGGCCACAGTGCCCAGGGCAGAGAGGAGGGAGCCTGCAGGCACTGCTGTGGCTGCCCACCTCCGCCCTGGGCTGTGTCCTGGTCAGCTGGCCCCATCTAAACCCAGCAGGAAGGAGGGGCATTCCTTTACCCTGTGTGCAGACGAGGAAACTGAGGGGCAAGTCCTGGTCCCCTGAGCCAGGGTATAGGAGTGCCGTGTCCTCTGTGAGGTGCCGCACAACCACTCAGACTCAGTCTCATCCGCGATGTGGGGATGGGAGCGTCCAGCATGTGGCACCCAAGCGCCCTGTGGCCCCAGCACTGCTGAGGTGGCTGTGAGCCACACGTGTGGTTCCCAAGGAGCGGCCTGGGACGGTGCAGACATGGCCTGTTGCGGGTGCGCCCCCAGCAGAGTGAGCAACTGCCCCGCCCTGGGAAGTCAGGCAGGGTCCCCAGGTCATTCAGGAGGGGCCATCCTGCCGTACCTGACACTTGCCACAGTGCTGGTGACTGGTAGGCTGTCATCCCCCTTTAACAGTCTCATTGTGGCTCCAGAAAACCCGCCCAGACAATAAAAACAGCAATAGCGTCCCTCCCCCAGCAGAGAAAATTCTGGGTGTGGGGGGTGGCGGGGGTAGAGGGCACCCGAGAGTCTCAAAGGGGTCTGGCAACAGGGTTGGGGGCAAAGGGGAGGACAGGGCGTGTCGGGTCACCTTCGTTACCCATCCACCTGGGCTTCTGGCCCCTGGTCTTCCCTTTCCTTCCCTTCCCTTCCTTGCCAAGGCTTCCTGGGTGTCCCCTTGGCAGATCTTTGGTGACGCTTAGAGAGGCAGCCCTCGTCCACCCTGAGGCACCCTAAGCTAGAGTGAAAGCCCCCCAGGGAGGGTGGGTTTCCCGACTCAATGAGCGTGGCCGTGGGAGCCTGAGTGGGGGCCCAGGAGGCACCCCCTGCGGCCCAGCAGCGGACATTGTCGCGGTTGTCTGAGATCACGGGGCCGCAGAGTTTAGTCCTCCTGTCCACTCCCTGGTCCCAGCCCCATATGACCTCAGTTTTCCCATCTCCAAAGGTGGGCCAGTGGTTTTCCAGCCCTTTTTCCAAAAGAACCGGTTCTCACCGCCCCCCAGGCAACATGAAAGGACAGCCGCTCCAGCAGAGACAGGAAGGGCAGGGCCCCAGCGGCTGTGGCTGTGCCCCCACCCGTCCAGGCTCCCTGGAAAGAGGGGCATGAGCCCGGAAGAGGCTGCGGGGGTCTCCGCTCTGTCCCCAGTCTGCCGCACAGACAAGGCTGGCCAAGGTCAGCGGCTAGACCTTCTTTCTGGAGTGGCTTCATCTTGGGAATTTGTCTTTCTCCCTCTCTTTTTTTCCACTTTTCCTATTTGGAAAGTTTGACCAAGTTGCTTCTGAGGGAACAGCATCAGGTTTGAAATCCAAACCAGAGCTTTGGGCTCCAAGAGCTCCTGCCTGGTTTCCATAGAGATGGGCCGTGGACTCCCTCCCACACGTGGTCTCCCACGCTCTGCCTTGCTCTGCTGGTGTGCCCTGTCCCCGTGCTTACCCTCACCCACCTGTGAGCCTCAAGAGATGCCCCCTGGCCAACCCCAGGCCCTGCTCCTTGCCTGGCTCCGCCCAGACAGCTGGGTGACTTGGGCAAGCCAATCAGTGTTTATAAGGCTCAGTTTCTTCATCTGCAAAGTGGGGCTGACCAGGTACCTCTCATGGTTATTGGGGACCACAGGAGATGTTACCACCACATGCCCTGGGGCCACTGTGTCCAGGAGGGACAGGAAGACCCCTGCAGAAGGAGGAAAGAGAGGCCAGGTCTGGGCTGCCCGGGAAGGGACCTTGTGGATAAGGGCACATGAATGACGGGCTTACAGGGGTCAGTGGAGGAGGAGGTCAGTGGCATGGGGTCAGTTGGGAAGGCCCTTTGAAGGAAATGCAGGAATTTGGTTGATTGAAAGCACAAATCTTGCAGCGCTAATCTCTAAATACAAGAATTCTAAAATTCGAGTATGTTGGAACAGGTGCCCCTCCCCTTGGGGAACTTTCCGTGAACCCCAGCCCGTGACCGGTGGCGGCGCAGACTCAGACTGTCCAGCAGCAGGAGCACGTGGCGGGCACTGGCAGCCCAGCCCTGTGGCTCAGCGCCGGGCTTTCTGTCACCCACCTGGCCTGACTCAGGGGACAGGAGGAGAGCCTTGGGCTCAGGCCCAGGCTCCTCCAGGCTCCTCGTGTGCAGAATGAATGCAGCCCTGGCTCCGGGGCTAGGGACCCAACAAGGCAGCGCTGTGGAGCCCCTTGAAATGGAAAGCTGGCCCCCAGGGGCTGCCGGTTAGGAGCCCTCTCCTGGGAAACAGGAGGGAGTAGCTGTGCTCAGGGGCCCGCAGAGCGGTCCGAGGGTGGGCTCAGAGCCCACAGCTCTCAGCTCCACTTCCGCGTGAGGTTGGGTATGAGCACCCACCCCCGGCCCTGGCCCAGCACCCTGAGTGTATTAGTTACTGTGTGAGCCTCGGAGTGTGCGGGTGCAGGAGGGAGTATCTACCAGCCTCAGCAATCGGAAGTCGGGAGGTGGTCGGGAGCACTCCTGGAGGCCTGGACTGACCTTGAATTTGGTCAGATTGTAGACAGACGAGGGAAAACCTAGGGAGGCAGTATGGGATGTCGTCACAGGCTAGAGGCAGGTGATGGTCTTGAGGGCCACCTGCATGCGTGGTCAGCAGGCCGGGTCTATCCTGTGGCAGCGGATCCAGGGGATCCTCGGGGTCCAGGCTGGGTGCTGTGCTCGAGCTGGGAGCTCTCAGAGCAGCAGGCTACACAGTGTGAAGGTCAGGCCTGGGGAGAGGCCGGGGCTAAGCAGATTGTGGAGGATGTTGGCTAGGACCGAGAGGATCCCATGTCTAAAGGCGTCAGAGGGGAGCCCGGGGAGGGTATGTTCTGGCCGTGGAAGCCGTCAGACGCACGCTCGCGGCAGCTCCGCGTGGCTCTGCTCGTGGGAGAGCGCGTGTCTGCAGTTAGACCGGTGCCGGTATCTGCCTGGGCCAGCCTGGGCCAGCCTGGGCATCCCAGGGATGGGGGAGCCTCTCTGAACAGGTGGCCCCACTCTTGGGGGATGGAGCCCGTCCCGCTCCCTCACTGCGTGGGTGCGGGGCTCCTGTGCTGTAAGGGGGCTGCGCATCGCTGTAGAGAGCCGGGGGCGGGAAGAGGTGGTGGGTGTGGGCCTGCTTGGGGGCCTGACCCCCCACCCCGCCGGAGGGTCCTGTGTGAGCATCACCGCCTGTGCCCTGAACTCTGGTCCCATCACTCCCCCCGCTACTTAGCAGGCCAGCCAGAGACCAGAGCCCCCCTCTCCACCACATTCCCCAAGGCCATTCATCAGGGACTGGGGGTCAGGCAACAGGTGGGCTGCCCTAGTTTTCTCACTGTGCGTGCCAGGCCTGGCTTTTCTGGAACGTGGGGCTCCCCTCCTGAGATGAAACGGAAGCAGCTCAGCTGTCCTGCAGAGTGGACTATTCTAGAAGCCTAGATGGCAGCTCTCATTTCCAGCCCTGATGTGGGGGCGGGCTTAGAGGAACCCAGCGTCAGCACCCTCTTGTTCCGAGGAGGCTCTCGTGGGCCCATCAGGTTACACCCCAAGTGCCAGCTCAGCCTGAGAGGCCTCAGGGTCTGGCGGCCTCCCTCCGCTGCCCCGCCCATGCCTCTGTAGCCCCTCTCTCAATGGAGGCGACGTGCGGCTCCGTCATACACACTAAGTTCCCATTGCCCTCCACGTGGTCTTGTTGGCAGTCCCTGGTTATAACAGGCCACCCACCTGTCTCCCTCCCTGTGTGGGGAAACCCCAGTCCATCAGCATCCAACCCTGATACCTGCTGCTTCTTCCCCAGGAAGCTGCCTTATCCCCTGTCCTCATCCTTGTTTTTTTCCCTCTGTGGCCAGCTCTGCATTTGAACTCTAAGCTGGGCTGGAAGTGCCAGGTAAGCTGAGCTGACATTGGCTGTGGCTGCATCGGTGCCTGCCCACAAGAGCCCTGGCATCCTCTGCCTCGTGACGGCATGGGGACGTGGGCACAACCCTCTCTGTGCATCCCTTTCCCTCTCGGTGAGGCACTGGTGGGAGCGTGTGCACACCAGGAACCCGTGCCAGTCCCCGTGGAGCTGAGCATGGCATGGGCACAGCTGTCTGCTGAGGTGAATGCTGTCCTAGATGGAGGGACAGGGGTCCTTGCGTTGAGCCTGGCTGTGCTTCCTGGGCAGGTCACTGCCCTGTTCCACCTGCGTCCTCAGGTATGGGTAAAACAGGCTAGAATAGCGACCCACTGACTTCAAAGGCACCGTGCAGCTATGGAGCACAGTCTGGACGATTTCTGAGAACCAGAAGCCCTCGCCTGTGAGGATGAAATGGGGCGGCAGCTGGGGGTCTGTGTGCCTGGTGAGGAGGGGCATGTCTCACTGTCTTAGTGGCTGGGGAAGGAGACGAAGCTGGCTGGATGGGGCCATAAGGCCCAGCAGTCTCCGGCTGGCGTACTGGCAGCAAAGAAGCTGTGTCCCACAGCAGGGAGGCAGGCGAGGAGAGGCAAGCATGTGCCTCCAAAGGAGCTGGCAGCTCAGTGCCAAGGCAGGAAACCCAGACTGCTAACTCTGCGAAGCGTTCTTGCCGTCCGTCTAAAAGGCAGCATTGAGCCCAGCCCTGGGAAAGATTGGGGTGAGGACAAGTGGGGACACAGGTAACAGTCAGCAGAAGGGAACCAGGAGCGACCTGTAGGTCTGCGTTGGCTCAGGTCTTGAGAAGGGGTGGCTGCAGAGGGTCACTGGAGCTGGGGTCGCCTTCGGGGCCGCTCAGCCAGCAGCACCCCGGGCAGCAGGCCAGCGCTAGGGTCTGAGCCTTGGTGTCACAGGGGCAAGAGCCCACCTCCGCCTGGGGCAGTGGCCTGTGGGGTGCTCGCCCTCTCAAGCCATGTGAGCCACAGGTCAAGTGCACATTTCCAAGGGGGCTGTGCTGTCAGGGGGGCCGGGAGAGGCACTAGCAGGGCCCCTCTGCCCCTCTCTGCTGGTCCACCTCAGGCAGAGGTTTGGGGACATGTACACATTCGTCCCTGTTAATCTGGGTTCCACACCCAGGTCCATGGCATGCCTCTTGACCTTGGAGTCTTCCTTCCACTCGGCAGTAGCACTGGATGACAGCTTCTGCCCCACGAGCTATTGTCACCCTTCTGGCTGTTCCTCTCTTGACACCGACACCTTGCAATAGTTCGGACTTCGCCCTCTGACCCCACTCACCCTCCTTGCCCCATCAGCCTCTGCCAGGGGCTACTCACGTAAACCAGGCTATGATCTTCCGGTCTTGCTTTCTTTGGTCCCTCTTCTGGGATCCCGGGTTGCCATCTCCCGTCCCCCTCTCTGCAGACACCCACAGGAGCACATGTGCATCAGGGAGGCCAGGCCTTTGTCCTTAGAGCAGCAGGCAGTGTGCAGTTCAGAGGCAGCTGCGGTGCAGAGATGCACAGGGTAGCCGGGGGCAGGGGCTGCAAGAAGTTGGCTGCCCACCTTACCAGTGTGGACGTGGGCGGAGCCCTGGCTGGCCTGCCTCCCTGTTGCTTCCAGGGGACGCTGGTAGACAACAGCTGAGGACGTGAAGGATCAGGACTTCCCACGACTGGCCCTCTCCCTTGGGGCTGAGGAGGAGGGCAAGGAGCAGAGAGAGCAAGGCCTTGCAGGTAGTGAGGGCTGCCCAGGGTGAATGCGATGGGAGGAAAGCCTAGGGTGAGGGCAGAGGGCAGGAGGAGAGGCGGTTTTCTTCCCCAACTCAGCCCTGGCCCCCAGCCCCTGTCCTATCCAGAAGAGGTCAGCAAGCAAGGCCCTGGGTCGGGGGGGGGGTTCTCTCTAGGCCAACTACCTGTTGCCCTTGGTACCACCTTCCCCCTCTCCGTGGTGATTCATCTGTTCTGAAGCTGGAGCAAGGAGAGGCGTCTGCCAGGGAAAGCCCCTATGGTGACCAGGTGACATTTTCGTCCTCGGGATGTTTTTCTTACAAGTGATTGTTGAAATATGCTCTGGGAAGTTGAAGGCCAGATGTCCCTTGGAGGCCACGGGCCCCCTGATAGTGTGGGGCTCATCCTGCCCGAGGGTGAGGGGCTGACCCATCCCCACATGTGGGAGAGGAGCTGTTGGGACTTGAGTGATAGGCGGATTTAGAACTCCCTTCCTGAGACCCAGCCCGCAGTGAGTACTCAGCTGGAACCCCTTGTTTTCCTCACACACCCTGTCTGAGCCCAGGCCTGTGCTTGCCCCACGCAACAGTAGCCCCCCTCCCTGGGCTGTGCCCAAGCTCAGGGAGTCCCTGGGCTCTCAGCTAAAACTAGGCCAGTGAGCAAGAGCGATGCTCCAGAGATAGGCTGGAGCATGTAGCTCGGGGATACCCCCAACCCCAGGCAGCCCAGAGCAGCCAGCGCACAGGTTAGACCAGCCCGCCCTGCCTACTGGGGCTCCTGCTGGCCTGTGAGTGAGTGTGGTCAGGGTGGCCTTGCCTCCTGGTCCCAGGCCTTTAGAGCACTACAGGAGCCTCTGATCCCTCAGGCCTTCGGGGGAGGCCCTGAGGTGAGTGAGTGGCTGTTTCTTCTGGGCAGCATCAGAGCCTGTGTCCTGGATGTCCAGGTGCCCTGTGGGCAATTGGTACCCATAGGGTTCTCTTGCATTCGGTGCTGACAAGTCCCAGAAGAGGCAGAGAATCTTTCGGGTGCAAAGCATTTTTGAGGATCTGGTATGTTCAGGCCCACCAAGTCTCCACTTTCACTGCGCTCTTCTGTGACCCCGCAGGGGCTCCCAGAGTGCGCAGGAGTGCTGCCCCCTGGGAGTCAGGGAGAGCGACCTGACCATCCCTGTCCTGGGCCTGTTGGCTAGAGATGGAGATGCCCACATCCTGGGGCTCTGGACGGGCTGGCACACACAGGGCTCGGGGGTACCAGGCACCCTGTGTGCTGGGAGCAGGGCCCAGGAGGCTGGAGACTGGCAGGAGCAGACCTTCTCCCAGGGAAGTCCTCTCAGAGACTGGGCTCATTGGTGGCCTGACACAGCACCCCTGAGCTCCCCTCACTCACCACGGGCCTCCTTCCTGCTGTGACAGCCGCAACCCACAACCCTGGGCTGCCCCAGCCCACCCTAGCTCTGCTTCCCCAAGCTCTGGGTGTGAGGGCTTATGTGCTGCAGGCTCTGGCAGCTCGGGGGCTGCCAAGCATCAGACCTGGAGGCTTCCTGGATACAGGGGCTGGCTCCTGGGGCCACAGTCAGCACGGACCGTGTCTTTCTGGCCCAGGTGTGATGAGCATGTGTTTTCAGCTTCCTGTGTTCTGACTCTGTCTTAGAGGAAGTGGATAAGGTATGAAATGAGGTCATGAGCTGTGTAAGACATAGGTGTCGCGTGTCTGCTCCAGCCCTGGGGACGGCCAGGAGGAATGCCAGCTCTGGAGCTGTCCAGGCCTGGGGGTGGGTCCTGGGCATATGGGATTTACTGCTGTGTGACTTGGAACCAGTGCTGAGCATTCTGACCATCCCCACCTGTGGGTGAGGAGCTGTTGGGACTTGAGTGATAGGTGGATTTAGAACTCCCTTCCTGAGACCCAGCCCGCAATGAGCACTCAGCTGGAGCCCCTTGTGTTCCTCACACAACCTTGGGGTGGCTTGTCCTCATGCTTGTCTCCTCCGTACTTCTTGGAGCCCAGCCTGGCTCTTCCAGCACCTGGCAGGGAGTTGTAGTAATCCTCCAGAGGATGCTGGGACACTACCTCTGTGTCCCAGGAGGTGGGGCAAAGAGTGCAACATCATGACCTGGCTAAAGGACTAGGTTGGACCTTGGCTGATAGGCACTGGGGGCACCTGGCAAGGGTGCATGGAAAACCTCGGAACGCCAGTGGTCTGGAGCCAGCCTGGTGTAAGACAGGTGGAAACTAGCCATCTTGGGAAGATGTCACCTAGACAAGTGTCACCAGGATAGGGGCCAAGTAGATCTGAAGCCTCTGGGTGTGTGGGAGGGAGGAGGGAGCGAGGAGCTTGTGGTGCTGAGGCGGTGAGAGAGAAACTTGTGTTCCGGCTTGGTGCCCAGCTAGGGCTTGGAGCAGCTCTCTGCATCCAGCCAGGTCCCGCCTTCGCTTGGCCTTTCTTGAGCTGGGATGGGAGGAGCAACCGGCATTTGTTGAGCAGTCCCGGAGCAGCCTGCCCCACAGGAAATTGTGGAGGAAAGCGTTGTGTACACACTGGAGCTGTGGGTGCCTGGAGATTGGCCCGCATGCTCTTGGGTGAGACTTTTCCCTTCGGAGCCCATTCCTCATCTGTGGGGTGGGCACGTACCCCCTTTCCAGCATCACAGAGCACATGTGCGGCCCTCCCAACACTGGCCTTAAAGCTGCCGGGTGCTGAGAGGGAGGGGTGCTGCTCCCCCTTTTGGAATGCAGAGTCTGAGGTGGGAGTCCTGAAGCTACCTGGTTTCTGCCCAGCCCTGCCGCTCTCACCTCTTGGCCGGATGCCTGCTCCTTGCTGGGCCCCACAGCCCAGCCAGAAAACGGGGCCCCTTCCAGCTATGCAGCCCACCGGGGACCGGCCACAGCACCTCTGATCTGCCCTCCCCTTCCCCTCCCTGAGGGTGTAGAATTTTACTTAAAAAGTCTTCACTCCAGCTCCCACCGGACCAGCAAGGACAGCACACAGCGGCTGCACGCCTCCTCTGCCCCCTCCACACCCACACCTCTGCCCTCCACAGGGCCCTCCTGGCACAACTCCAGGGGGCGCCATTCACATAACTAACCGCATGCGGGGTGAGGACAGCCCCGGCCAGCACGTGGTTGGCCGCTGCCAGCCCAGCCCTCCGCAGCCCTGGCCACCCCTACACTGCTCTGTCCAGCCTGGCGGTGAGCAGCCCACCGCTGCCGCCGCCGCGCAGGCAGCTGGGCTATGGAGAATTGGCCGACAAAAGTCAGTTGTGCTGCTGGGCCCGCTTCCAGGCCGAGCGAAAGCCCGCGCCCCGTCCGGCTCTGCCCGCCCCGCCCCGGCCCGCTGCGAGTGAGCCTCCGCGGCCATGGCCCAGCGCCCGCACTAGCTCCGCTGCACAGATGCCACAGCGGAGCCAGCGGGTAGGAACTTGCCCGGGGGCGGGGGCCTGTGCCGCGACTGCCTCTCCCCTCTGCCTTGCCGGAGCTCCCCGGCTCGGCCCAAGCGGCCGGCCCCCGGCCCGCCTGGCGCAGCAGGAAGCCCGCGGGCCGCGGTTTCCCGGGTGCTGCTGCGGAGGAAGTCTGCCCGTGGTGGGCCGCGGCACCCCATGCCTCGGGCCGGCGCCCTGCACAGCGTCAGGTAGGCGGAAGGGCGGGCCGGGTGGTGGCGCGCGGGGGTGGACGGCGGAGCCACGGGGGAGAAGCCGCGCAGCAAGCCCAGTCCGGGGCCACAAGCAGGCGCAGGGTGTGCGCTGCGCGAAAGCGAAAGCTGCTCCCCGGGCCTCGGGCCCTACCAACTTCGCGGCGGGCGGCGTGACGAGGATCTGCGCGGGGCGCTCCCGGGGATGGTGAGCGGACCCATCGGTGGGCAGCTGCGCCCCGCGCGGTGCTTCCCCAGCTATAAATAGCTCTGTGCGGGGGCGGGAAGATGGTGCCACGGCTTTGCGGGTACCCAGCCTGCTCGGAGCTCTGAGCCGGGCCAGGACCTTGCCCCGAGCCAGAGTGGGAGGAGGGAGTAGAGGGACGCGGGTCGGGTCACAGGGTGGGGGTGCGGCACCCCCAGGTGGGGCCACAGAGGAGTTATCCGGCGGGCTCCCCGGCTCCCCCGATGCACTTAGTTGTTTGTTGTTTGTCGTCTCAGCTTTTCTCAGGGGGGGGTGTGGAGGGACAACTCGGCAGTTCTGGAAACCCAGTGTGCAACGTCTCATTTGGCGAAAGAGGCTGGAAACGGGCGGGTTCCGACTGCAGGCAAATTGCAGGCTTCCTCAGCCCCTGCCAGCGCTGGGAACTCGTTACCTGTGGCTGGCTCGGGGAATCCCTTGCTTTCGGCAACCCAGCCTGGACCACTTGTGCAGGGAGCGCAGTGGCGCCCCTGGCGGCCTCTGTACAACCCTGCGGCAGGAGAGGCCAGCCCAGAGGGGTTTGCAGTGGAAACTGCAGGACTTCCTGCCCCCAGGGGAGTTTGACCGGGCTCACTCCTGGTGGTGCCCCCAACCTTAGGCTTGGGGCAGGTTGGTGGCTCTGAGTGCTGTAGGAGGGGTACCGTGTGGGGCTGACACCTGGAAACTCGGTTCTGGCCTCAGAGGCCTGAGGGCTCCTGCTCCTGGAGATGGAGGCATTTGGGCCAAGGGCGGGACAGATGCCGCCCTGCCTTCCTGTTCCCTCTGTGGTGGTCACCTCGCTGGGGGTCAAGCAAGCTGGAGGGGGTAGAGCCAGGGAGGCTGAGTTCTGCTGTAGGCTCACCTCCTCGCTGGCAGTGTGCCCTGGGACAAGACTCTCCCAGCGGGGTGTGAGTGAGATCCTGTGTGGGGAAAGCTGGGCGGGTGCCCTGTGAGGAGGACCCTTGGCCCCAGCGGCCCATGTGCACAAGTGCGGCCCTACACACCCTCTCCACCCCTCTCCAGTTGGTCTTGCTGTTTGGCAGGTTCTTGGGAGTTTATGGGTTACTGGTTTCTCCCTAAGACTGTGGAGGACATTGGTATTCTCTCCAAGGCTGCTCCTAACCTCAGGGCCTACAGCCCAGATTCCATCCTATTCTTGGTTGTCCTAGAAACAGCAGAAAGTTTTTGTGCTTCTTTTGGGGCGGGGGAGGCTACCCCAGCACCCCTCCCCACTGAGGGGCTCCCTCACTCTCCAGGGCCAGCCACCCCCACGCAGCTGGTCCGCAGCTAGCAGCAGCCTGCTGCCACAGCCCCACACCTGCTGCTCCTGGGAATGGGGTGCCAGCAGGCTCCCGCCCTCGCCCGCTTGGAGCTGAGTCACCGCTGCAGCCATCCCACGGAGGGGAGCTACAGGAATCCCACTGCTGGGGTGGAGTGGGCTCTCCCTTGGGCGCTCCCAGCACTGTGTTCTCTGTGAACAGGGATGTTGAAGCGGAGAGGCTCTCGGAAGCTTTGCCCACCTGTTATACTGTGGCACATGGGCCTGGCGGGGAGCTGGGGGACCCCGGAAGACAAAGGGCCCAGGCCCTCTCTGCAGGAGTGCACCTGCTGCTGGCCACCCTTGGTCTCCCCTGGGGTCCATCTTGAGGAGAGGGCGAACAGCTGTTCAGCCAGCATTCTTCATAGTAAACCTGAAGGCTCAGACACCACCCGTAGGGGGCTTGATGAGTAAGGGGATCCCTTTGGGCTGACGTGCCATGGCCTTTTAAATGATGGGGACTTTCTGATGTAAGAAAATATGTGTGTGGTATTTACGGAGTTAAAAATGAAGGTGAAAATCGCACGCTCCTTTGTTCCTCCTGCTCAGGACACCCAGGCGACGAGGCCAACCCTAGTGGGCTGCCCACGTCCTCCTCACTCAGGGGGGCCCCCTCCTTGTCTTCCAGCTTCTGCTCCTCCTCGGCTTCTCTCTGGCTCCCCGATGACCCCTCCTCAGATTTCTTGCTCTCTTGGCCTGTTACCGCTTGTGACTGCCTCTTCGTGCCTTCACCCTGGACGGAGACCACCTGTGTCTCTCTGTCCCACTAGTAGGGACCCCCACGGGGGGGGTGTCTGACCCATCCATGTGACCCCAGGCCCTTGGAGTGTACTTGGCTTTCTGTGCAGTTGCCAGGCCGACCTGCCCTGGGGGGCCTGGGAGCCGCTCCTGAGTTGGGCCTCCCCAGCACCCAGGGGCACTCACCTGGGCATAAACTCCCCAGAGCCTGCTTAGACGTGGCCCAGACGCCACACCGGCGGACTCACTGAGAGCTGCCTAGAGCTGCGCCAGGGCCGAGCAGACTGGAGGCCAGGGCTGTGGCTGACCTGGAACACTCCCTTTCTGGAGGGAGGCCCCTGGGCCTGCCGTCCTCTCTGCCTGGACTCTCATGGAAGCGGGTGTTCCTCTTCCCCGGCCGGGCTGCAGGAGCTCCCCGAGACCTCGTCTTGTTTTAGGTTGTGGGCACACCAGGAGCGCAGGTTTTGTCCAGGGGCTGGAGGTGCAGCCCCTCCTGCCCGTCTGCCTGTCCCTAGGCAGCTCGGAGTTCAGGGGACCGTGGTAGGGCATGCCGGGGTTCAGGCCCTTGGGATTGGCTGCTGACCTCGAGAGCGAGGTCATCCGTGGAACCAGCCTGTGGTCAGAAGTCCTAGGGAGGCACAGGCCCCTTGGGATTGGGCAGCTTGGGGCGAGCTGGAGAGGGGAGCGTCCACAGCGTGCGGCAGAGCGCCAGCTGCCCGCCGGCTGCCTGGTCCAGCCAGGCGCCCTGTTTCTCTCCAGAGTGCTGTGGGCGCCTCGCTGCCTTTCCCTCCCAGTTCCTCCACGAGGCACCTGGGCCTGGCTCCCTCAGGGCGCTGCTGGCCGCTCCCTCAGTGGTCACATCCTCCTGCCTGAGCCTCGCGCGCTGCTGGACGTGGACCTAGGTACTGCAGAGTGGGGAAGGGATCCGTGGAATGGCAGCAGGGGACAGTGGGAGAAGCCCAGTGGGGTCCCGGAGGCCGAGGCTGGAGGCCATTCCCACAACAGTGGCGCAAGGGACTTGATTCTGAGGCCTCAAAACTCTCAACTGCTGGCAGAGGCCAGCCGCTTCCCACCACTCTGGGGCCGGCATTCCCACCCCGGCGTGCCCCCTGTGAGGGGCAGCCTCGGGTCTCCGAAGACTGTGGCTCCACACTGAAGTGCTTTGGTGTCACTGTCCAGTTTTCTGTGTCTTCGTTTCTACGTCTGTGAACCGCAGATCACATTGCTGATCTCCTCTTCCTTTATTAGCGTTCAGGGAGGGTGCAGGGGAGACCCAAGGAGGGCAACCCGGCCTCTGTGTCCTGGTCCCACCCCAGGGTCACTGGACAGCCTTAAGCAGGTCGTCTGGACTCGTTTTCCCCTCTGGAGAATGAGAGGCAGGTTGATTGCAGTGCGCACTGTCTGTGCCAGGCGGGCGTGGGAGGAGTCTCTGTCCTCTCCCAGCCGTCCGGGCCCGCCCCCTCTGGTAGGCTCCTGCCCTGGGTCTGAGTGTGGCCCCTACAGAGCGGAGCCTGACTGGGCTGTGCCTCTCGCGCCTGCGTTTCCCAGTGGCCGGGGGGACCTCTGCCTGTGCTCTTGGAGTGGAGGGGAGGCTGTGACTTAACGGTGGGACTGGAGGCCCCAGGACAGCCTTGGGATGTGCTGTCAAGACAGGTCTGAGGCCCGCCTAGCGGAGCGCGGTGCGTCTACTGTGAGACCCACACTGCCCCTGGGTCTGTGGCCTCAGGTTGCCAAGCTTGAGGTGGCCCTGCACCCGGCAAAGAGGCCATGCCCGCAGCCCACTGGCGTGCAGGGCACTGGGGTCCAGAAGGGTGAATGGGCGGGGTCTCCAGCCCACACGGAGGCCGTCAGGGGGGTGTGGACTGGCCAGCTGGTCAGGAAGTGGGGCAGAGGCAGCTCCCCCTCAGACCACAGTGCTCCGGGGACAGCATGGGCTGTGGGCCTGAGGTTGCCCTGGGCCTACCCTCCAAGAGCGGGGCTCTGCTGGGACGTCTGCTGCCCTCCCCTCCCTGGGTACCACCTGCCAAGGTTGTGGTGACTGGAGGCCAAGCCCCATGGCCCTCCTGCCCAGGCACCGGCTCTGCCCTGCTTCCCCATTTATGAGTAGACAGTGAGTGTGTGGGCAAGAACGCAGACTGGCCTACAGCACCCACCCCCTCCAGCGACCCAGCTCTTGGCTCCCTTTGAAAGTCTCCAAGGGTCCCCAGCTGTGGCGACCGGGCCCCACTGTGGGGCTCAGCTTCCGAAGCCGTTTCCTCAAGAGCAGCGGGAGGATGATGCCCGAGACTCAGGGCTGCAGGGGGGTTGGGTAACTTGTATCAGAGCCTGGGGCCCCATGAATTATTCAGCGGTTAGAGTCTGTCTTGGTGACCTCATCTGCCAGCCCAAAGCCCGGAACCCTTCTGATGGGTTGGGGGGTTGGCCGAGATGCTCCCACTGAGAAGCTTGGCACACAGCAGAGCTCTGAGCGCAGTCCCGGTGCCTCTAAGTGCCCTGAGGCCACCGCTGTTTGCCCCCAACGGCCCACCGCTCTCCAAGCAAGCATCATCCCAGCCAGGAGTCGAATTGTGTGCCTGCGGTGCTGGGAGAGGACCTTGGGAGAGGCAGCCTGGGGAGGGTGCTGGGGAGGAACAGGAGGGGGCCTGAGTCGTAGCCCCCAGGCCCCACCTGGCACCAGTACTGCCTTCCCTGTAGGGTGATCCCCATGCCAGACCCTCTTCTGGGGTCCTCTGGCTCCCGTGTGTGTCTGCTCCCCACCTTGTGGTGCCTCCCCCTCCCTGGGAACCCCTGGTTCCCTCAGGGGCTTCCTAGCCATCCACAGGCACGGAGCGGGAAGGCCGTTTTTTCCCGGGGGGGATCGCGTGGGCGGGGGAGTGGAGGAGTAGGACTCGCCCCAGCCACGTTGGGGCTGCTGGTATCCGGGCCCTGGTGTACACACAGAAGCCCAGCGCGTCTGCTTGGGCGCAAAGCTTGTTTGCCACCCTGCCAGCTGGTGACTACGTGGTGGCTCCACCCCCTCAGGCCAGCTGTCCCTGGAGGCCAGCCTCGTGGCTGCAGGAACTTCCTCGGGGCTTACGTTGTCTGTGGTTCTTCTCTGATTTTCTGTGGACGCGTTGCCTGATATGTGCTCCGTCTTCCATCCTTTGGGAGGTCGCTGGTTTACGGTATGCCTGAGTGCTCGAGAGGAAATGGATTGATAGGGAGCCTTTCTGTGAAGGGATCCACACCGTGTCCTGAAACATAGGATGTCAACTAGACCTGGCCCCACGGGGTGCATCCTGGCCCTGGCCCTCTTTGAGGGTTAGCTGAAAGCCCCTCAGGGGCCTGGCTCCTGGGCATAGGGACCCTGTGCCTGCCTCTGGTGATGACTGCAGATGTGCCTGGCCCGTGGAGAGGGTGCTCAGCCAGGCCCCCCCGCCCCACGTGTGAGGAGGGAACACAAAGTCTGGGCTCAGCTGGGGTCCAGCAGTGTGGCCGAGGGCGGACGGTCCCTCCCTGGGACTCAGGTTCCCACCTACACGATGAGCAGGTTCACCCAGCCACACGTGTGTGGGGATGTGCGTGATTGTGTAACTGATGCCACCAGCTTCCTCAGTGGGCAGCATCCAGGGGATCGGGAAGGAAGTGCAGGAAGACGGGTGGGGGCGGGGGGCCAGCCGCGGTGCGATGGGGGCTGGATGGCAGGCAGACCTGCCTCGGCGTGCCTCCTGGAAATGTTGTGAATGAGGCATTGCCTCCCTCTGGTGACCAGATGGCAGCCCCGGCCCCCACCAGATTCCTGGGGAGGCCGACAGTGTCAGGACGCCCTCCCGCACTGCCCCAGGTGAGCCCCCGGCAGCGGGCGGCTCCGCGGGCCCTCAGGGAGCGTTTTTTAGCGTGCTGATGGGCCATTTTGGTGCACCTCCACCTATCACCCTGCCCAGGGAAGGAAAACCAAATAGGTAGATGCCAGGTCTTCCATTGCAGAGCTGGGGAGCGAGAGCAGGTGCTTGGGATCCCTCTCTACAAGGGCCCTACCCATGTCCCCACCATCTGCTAAGGCCACTGTGCCCACCTGGCCTACCCGCAGAGGGCCAAATGTGTGTTAGCTCCGGCAGTGCCTTCTCGGACCCCCTTTCCAGGGGAGAGAGGAGAGCCGGCCCTCGCCTGACCAGGAGCCTGGCCTGCACCGCCCCTGCATGGCCGAGGTTCTGCCAGCCCTGGCGAGTGTGCTGCTCACTGCCGTGGTGTTGGGGACTTGCCTTTACTGCCTTTTCAGTGAGGAGGAGTGCCCCCTTCTGCTCCCCCACCTCCAGTGTCGGGCTGTGTGCACCCCGAGCTCTGAAGAACATTCCTTTCACTGTGAGCAGGGTTGCCTCCCACCTACCTTCCATCCTACCTTCCATCGCAGGATGAGGAGCCAGCAGGGGGATGGGGGAGCTGCCCTACCCCAAGCCTTTTTCAAGTTGGCCACCGTGACTGCTCTGCCAGGTCCGGGTCAGGGCCCTAGCAAACCCAGAGCAGAAGAAGATGGGCTCCTATGTAAGACACATTCCCAGCCACAGACCCACCCACTGACCATCTTCGGGGCTGGCTTTAGGTGGTCCTGGCAGAGCCTTAGAAGGGCAGCAAGCCAGGAGGGCTTCAGAGAGGAGGTGATGTTGCAGCTGGGGCCTGGGAAGAACACAGGAGAGCTGGCTGGGCAGAAGAGGAAGAAGACACCCAAAAAGGCAGGAAGCATGAAATTCACAGCTGTGTGAGGGGGCGGTGAGTGTCCCAAGTTGAGGCAAGAGAGGTGTGGAAGCCAGCACGGCCCAGACTCGTGCTGAGGCAGGGGAAGGAGCCATCTGTCGTGACTGTAAGCAGGGAGGGATGCAGCTGTGTATCCTTTCCCAAGCTTGCCGTGGCCCCGGCTGGGTAGGTGGGCGTGGGGGGCAAGAGTAGAAGGAGGAGGCATGGTGACGTCGGGGCTGTAGTAGGGTGCTGGGGGTACAGGGTGCAGGCTTGGGTGCCAGGGCAGGGCGGGGGCGAAGGAGGCTTTTCTAGCAATTCACCGAAGATGAAACTGCTCACCTCCAGAGGTGGTGCGCTCCCCGGGCATGCAGACCTTGCAGGTGTGGAGAGCAGACTTTGGGCCCTGGCACGCCAGTACCTGGAGCCCCCCAAGGCACTGGCACTGTATCTGAGGCCCCCATGACCCCTGCCTCTGCCCACCTCTCAGCCAGGCTGACCCTGAGTCCTCGGCAGGCCTGTCCTGAGCCTCCCTCCCTCCCCTCCCCCTGCCTGTGCCCTGCTCCACTGGTGTGGCTGGCAGGGGTGATGTAGGAGGAACTGGGCCACTTCCCAGGGCTGGGCCCAGAGATGTCAACACCGCTCTCCTCACACAGCTACCCCCAAACACGATCAGGGGAGGCAAACGTGAGTCTTTGTCATTCTTCCTGGTGGCTCTCCCAAAGAGGGCAGGGACCCTGCACCCCAGCTGCTCCTCAGGGCGGCTGGGAAACACCTCCTGATCCCGGATCAAGGCACACCAGAAGTGACCTATCCTTTGAGTCTTGAGAGGCTGTGTGAGGAGGTGTTGGGGGAGTCAGGGTTCAGTGAATTCCAGTCACCTGGATCTCGTGGTTGAGAGCCCTGTGCCCGAGGAGGAGCGAGATCCGGAGCACTGGGCTGTAGCGCTGGGCCAGCCCCGGCACACGCCTGAGGTGTCCCGGCAGGAGGCTGGGCAGTGCTTCCAGCTCCTCTGCCCGTCCTGTTAGGTGCGGAGGAGCCAAGCGGCTGGCACTCATTCACCTTATCCTGAGGGGTGGTGAGGGGCCGACCCTGGGGCAGCCTCTCGTGCTGTGTGACCCTGAGGGACTTTGAGCTCTGCCCCTACCGGTGTCACTATGTGTCACCTCACACGCTGTGGTGAGGACCACAGTGATGCTTGTCGTGCCTCAGCAGGGCCAGGCCCTTACTGCTGGCGCCTTCCCGGCCACCGCCGTCACCCCGAGGGTAGGGTGCCAGGGCCACCCTGGTGGGGACAGCTGTTCAAGGCTCCGTCATTCTCTCCGCTGGCACCTTTTCCCAAGCTGCCGCAGAAGCCACGTCTGCCGGGTGGGAAGAGGCAGTGTTGGTGTTAATGCCTTGGGCAAGGGTGGCCTCTGCTCCCTGGTTTTGTCCAGATGGGGTCTTGGGGGCAGCCGGTGCCTTCTCTGGCACTGTCAGGGATGAAGGGTGGCTGCCCTATCCGCACAGCACCCTGCCCCCAGCCTGCCTGGGTGAGCCCTCCGTGTTCAGTGTGAGCCGGTGACCCACTGTGGAATCTGCGGAGACTCACAACTAGGGGTTTCAGATTCTCCCTTTCTCAAGTGCCCAGGTCCAGAGGTGCCCTGGTGTCCCTCCCTGGACTGCTGTCGAGGGTGGGTGCTGTGAACAGTCACTGGGCGTTCAGGGAACAGGGCCCAGGGAGGGGCGCCACCAGGAAACCTTGCCGTGGGTCCCATGCAGAGCAGGCGGTGTCCCTCACAGCCCTGCTTCATTCTGGGCAGGAGTTCTCTAGGGTGTTGGCTACTGGGACTTGTTATGGAGCCTGCCAGCTCCTTCCAGGCCCCAGGGTCCTGCTTCAGAGGCACGACCCCTGCTGTCCAGGCACTGGAGCCTTTGGCCACTCAGAAGGTGTGAGCTGCTGTTCACTGTCGCCCCCTCCCTGGGTCCCCCTTTCCTTCAGCACACCTTGTCTGGACCCGACTGAGTGCCAGAGGCCATGCTGGGTGTGGGCGCATTGCAGGGAACCAGACCTTGGGGCCGGCAGTCGGCAGAGTGCCCAGCACGGCAGTGGGCTAGGCTTACCAGAGGGAAGGGTGGGGCTCTCCAGAGCCAGCCCTGCCCCGGCTCAGCTCTCAGACAGGGTGGGATGGGCAAGAAGTGGTGGTGGGGGTCCTGGCCAAAGTGAACTGTGGACCAAGGCAAGCTGGTGGGAACCAGGCATCCTAGAGTCCACAGGTCATTTTCTGCCCAAACCTTGATTCTCTGGACACTGCTGGAGGGAGTCCACGCAGGGATAGGGTCCCATGCCTGAACCTGTCTGGCCAGCAACGCCTGCCAGAAGTTCATGGCAGCCACCTTTTGACCCTCAGTTTACCTCCCGGAATGGGGCTCAATGCTGAGTCCGCACCTGTGCAGACGAGTAGGCAGTGAGCTTCTCCCGGTGGTTGCGTCTGATCAGCCGCGGCTGCCATGCTTCCCACGACAGATCGCACGAACGTGTGCCGTGCCGTCATCCACAAGAGAGCGGGTGCATGACAGCCCGTGCACCCTTCCGTGCCATTTGCGGGGGGAGTGAGGTGGGGGGGCAGAGCCCCCTCTGGCACCATCGCAGCTCCAGCGGCAGCCGACCTTCTCAGAAACCCTCCCCTCCATCCCACAGGGCATCTGGCGGATCCCCGTGGACGAGATCGACCGGCCGGGCAGCTTCGCCTGGCACATGAACCGCTCCATTGTGCTGCTGCTCAAGGTGCTGGCCCAGCTGCGGGACCACAGCACCCTGCTGAAGGTGTCCTCCATGCTGCAGCGGACCCCGGACCAGGGCAAGTGAGTGCAGCGCACGCCGGCTGGAGCCCTGTGGCCTCATCCGCCCAGGCTGTCTTTACACAGATGCAGGCTTCTCTGTTCAGTCTAGAGCCCAGGCAGCAGCACCCCTGCCCTGGACGCATGGGGCTGGCACCGGCTCTCCCCACTGGGTTTGACTTCCCCATGAGACTCTGAACAAGCCAGTCTTTCCTTTCCTTCTGCTTCCTGCAACCTGGGGCACTCAGGATGCTGTCCGGTCACGGGCACAGACGGCCAGGTGGTAGCTGGGGCAGCCCAGGTGAAGCTGGTGACAACATGCCAGGCAGCAGGAGGGCCTGGGTTTCTGAGGTAACCAGGCATCCCTCTGGCAGAAAGGGTGGGACAGACAGAACCAACGGCGTCTGCTACAGCTGCCACTTGCAGAGGGTGTGGGGAGTCCCAGGAGAAACAGCCCCGACACATCTGGACCGGCCGCGAGTCCTCGCACTGCCAGCTGGGCCTCCCCTCCCTGCTCTCTCATTCACCTGCCCTGTGCCTGGAGCTGCGGGGGGCCTCCCGCTGGGGCCTGCGGCACACCGGAGACAGGCTTGTGGGCGAGAAGCCAGAGGCCCCGGCTCTCACTGAGCCTGGCCCTGCCTGCCCTGCCCCTAGCACAGGCTTCTGGGGAGCAAACCCTGGGCAGATGGACAAGGGGGACCCTGAGGGACGGGCAGGTATAACTGGTGTGGGGAGGGGCTCGGGCCACCATCCAGCAGTGCCGTGTGGCTCTGACACTCTGCCACCTCTCTGGCCACCTCCGGGTGCCTGCAGGAAGTATCTGCGAGATGCTGACCGCCAGGTCCTGGCGCAGCGGGCCTTCATCCTCACTGTGAAGGTGCTGGAGGACACGCTGAGCGAGCTCGCAGAGGTACGCTCCAGGCAGCCCCTCCACTCTCCCGGTGCTGGCCTTGCCCACCATTCACACGCTGGTGCCCTTGGTCAGGTCCCCGTGGCTTCACCTGTGAAGCGTCACCCTCCTGTCTCCCCAGGTGGGGAAGGTCAAGCACAGGCGTGAAGGCACAGGCACTCAGTGACATGCCAGCATGCTAGGCAGACGTGGGCTTGTGGTCAGCGAGAATAGTAGTGACGTTCCTCAGGCTGCTGCCCCCCATGGCTCCCTGTCCCCGCCCTGAGCTCGGGTAATAGCAGCTGTAATGACAAAGCAGATGGCAAAGCTGGCCATCCCCTCACCTGGCCAGCTTCCCACAGGCTGAGCAAAGCCTCTGAGAGCACCTTGACACACGGTCCCTTACCCTCCAAGGCAGCGCGCAGTCCTTGCCCCATTCCACAGCCGAGCACCTGGAGTCCCAGGAGGTCAGGTCACTGGCTGAGCGGGTGGGGCCGCTGGGACCTGAGCCAGAGCAGTCTGCCGGCAGCGTCGCCCGCCCGGTAGGCCTGGCTTGGCTGTGGTACAGAGGCCCAGGGCAGCACCTCCTGACACCCTCACGCCGGCCTCTGTGCACAGGGAGCACATGGAAGCCCAGAGCAGGAGGGCCAGGCCCTGCAGCGAGCCAGGCAGGTCCCCTCCCCATCCGATGCCCAGGGCTGCCCCGAGGCTCCCACTGAGAGGAAGGTTGACTGGCGTGGCCAGGTCCATTCTTCTGCCACAGGGCCACCTCCAGAGGCCCCGGCCCCTCTCAAGGCTGGAGGCCCAGAGCAGGGAGGCCCTCCTCAGGCAGGTCTCTGGGCCCAGCCCTGGCCCACAGTAGTGGGCAGAGCCAGAGTGGCCTTGGCTGGGCACACCTGATGCCTGGGGCGCTTTATTGTGGGGACACTGAAGACAGCCTTTTTCCTTCGGTTTCTTTGTAGGGGTCAGAACACCCAGGGCCCAAGGCCTGTGGCCTCCCTGCAGTCAGGATGACCTCTGATGTCTCCCACAAGGCCAGTCCTGAAGACGGCCAGGAAGGCCTCCCCCATCCCAAGAAGCCCCCTCTGGCCGATGGCTCAGGGCCGGGCTCCGAGCCAGCGGGCAAAGTGTGTCCCCTCAACCACCGGCCTGTGGCCGTGGATGCAGGAGACAGTGCAGACCAGGGTGGGGAGCGGAAGGACAAGGAGAGCCCCCGTGTGGGCCCCTCCGAGCCCATGGACACGGGTGAGGCTGCCACTCGCCGCTCAGACTCCGAGCGGACACTGCCCCTGCCGCCAGCCCGTGCCCCGCGGGATCGGGCCCCCGAGAGCCGGCCCACCGAGCTGTCCCTGGAGGAGCTGAGCATCAGCGCCCGGCAACAGCCCAGCCCGCTCCCTCTGGCCCAGCCAGCCCCCGCCACTGCCACCACCACAGCCAGCACCGCCACCGCCGCCACTGTCGCGAGGGTAGGCGGCCCTCCTGAGGAGCCACCCGCACGGCCCAGCCGCAAGAGGAAACTCCTGGAGGACACGGAGTCGGGCAAGACGCTCCTGCTGGACGCCTACCGAGTGTGGCAGCAGGGCCAGAAGGGCGTGGCCTACGACCTGGGCCGCATCGAGAGGATCATGTCTGAGACCTACATGCTCATCAAGCAGGTGAGCGGCCGGGGCGGGGCTGGGGCTGTTCTCCGGGAGGTGCCGCCCCCACCCCCGCTGCCCACTTCCTGCACTCGAGGTTTCCTGCAGTGTACACGCGCCAGGTTAGGGTCAGAAAAACTGCAGTCCGGGCATCGGTTGTACACCTTAAGTGCATACAATTCTGTCACTGTGCCTCAGTAACACCAGGTAAGTATATTGAAAAACCAGAGCTTTAAAAAGTCTGTGTTGAATTGCAAAGGAAATGAAAGCAAGTCTCATCCACCCCGCAACAGGGAGATGGCCCTGGGCCCCTGCAGTGACGGGGCCCTGGGGACCGCTGCCTTGTGGCCGCCCCGAGTCGGGGAGGAGCTTCTGTCGCCCCTCTGATTTTACCTGCCTTTTTTTCTTTTTTTAAAATGCATTAGACACACAATCTCTTCCCTATTCAAAACGCCTTCCACAGGGAGAACCCCCAGAACTTCAGTGACTCACGTAAACAGGGTGGCCATCCTCACGTGCAGTTTCTTCTCAAACCGTGCTGGTGGCAGTGCCCGCTTTGAGAGTTCCCGCTCACCACCACTCACCAGCATCCAGTGTTAACTCTTACTCATTTTCGTTGCTGATTCATTCGGGGGAGAGAAAGCCCTGTGCTCCCTGCTGAGGGGGGGCCCGTTCCCCACATTGCCCGCCCTGGGCACCCCTGACACCCCAGGCTGTGTCCCTCACACCCTGCCCGCTTCTCCAAGGCGGCCCCCGCGCCCCCCCTGCCTTGTTCCCACCCCCTGTGCCTCGGCTCTCGGGCTCCCAGTCAGATCAGACCTCCCCGTCATTCAGACGCTGGGCTCCAAAAGGCCGTGTGCCCTGTCCACTCCAGCTCCTGAGGGCGAAGCCGCACGGTCCCAGACGTGAACTCGGCATGGCCAGCTTGGCTGGAGCTTGGGTCCTGGGGCACGGACCTGGGAGGTGGACCAGCACCTGCCCAGGCCTCCGGCGGGGTCAAAGCCCAGGGGTCAGCAGTACGAGGTGTCTCCACAGGAGCTGGGGCTGGGCCTTCTGACTCGGGGCGTTTCCTTGCTCAGGTGGACGAGGAGGCCGCACTGGAGCAAGCTGTGAAGTTCTGTCAGGTGCATCTCGGGGCCGCCGCCCAGAGACAGGTAAGCGTGACTCAGCGTGTGCCGGCCTTGTTGCACAGGCCCTCCCGTGCCAGCGCCCCTGGCTGCGGGCCAGGAAACACGTATGACTCGTGCTGGGACTGTTCCTGTAGTCAGCTGAGGGGAGGCGGGCAGGAAGAAGCCAAGCCTCAGGCCCATAGGGGAGCCCCTGACCACGGCCTGGGTGGGCAATATCATTTGGGGGTGGGGCCTTGGCAGACCCAGGGCAGACTTGGTGACGGGGAGGAGGGGTGAGGCCCTCCTGGGCTCTAGCAGATGGATCTTCTCCTGGGAGACCCCAGCCAAGGCCGAGACTGGATTTATATTGAGTCTAAGACTCTCCCAAGGCAGAAAGTGAGTAGGCAGAAATGTTGGGGACCTATGCCTGGAGGGACGGTCCAGGCTGGAGCCCTGGGTGCAGGTGTCCCTGAGGCCATCGAGGTGGAGCCAGCAAAAGGCACAGGCAGGGCAGAGCTCTGAGGCCGGGCTGCTGGCACAGGGAGAATCGGGACCAAACCCAGTGGTGTCCAGGAAGGAGAGATGCCAGGCAGCAGGGATGAGACCCACTGGATCTGGGGCTCAGAGATCCAGGCTGGCTTCGAGGAGTGTTTGGGCGGGGGCTGAAGGAGAGGGGACCCCTTGGAGAGGTCCCGCTCAAGGGAAGGCCCTTCGGGCAGGTTTGGCTGGCAGAGCAAAGAGTCACCACAGCTCCATCGTTCAACGTTGCCGAGGGGCATCTTTCTGCACTGCACATGGGTGTTTCTGTAGAAATGACCCCCGAGCTGGGGTCACTGGGTCAGAGGGCGGGTACTTTCCATTTGAATAGGTACAGCTAGTGTCCCCAGGGGCCCAACAGGTGCCACCTGTCCCTGCCCTTCCCCACAAGTGAGTGGGCCTTGCCTGCCCTTGCAGGGTCTCCGTTAGCGTTTGCCCTGGAGAGGTGTGTGGTGAGGGTGTCCTGAGACAGGACAGCAGGCACCAGCTGCAGCCTGGGGGCTTCCTCTCAGACGTTGGGGCGTCGGGCCTGCCACCCTGGACAGACCCGCCCTGCCCGCCCGTAGTCCGCACCGCTCTGTCACTGCCGAGGTAGCCAGAGGAGTCCCGCCTCTTAAATGAGGCGGCTGAGGCCCAAAGAGGACAGCACCCAGCTGGGGCCTGGCCTGTCAGAGGCGCCCCGGAAGGGGCCTCAGAGAAGGCGAGTGGGGCAGTCACAGCTGCCCTGGGCCCACCTCTGTCTAGTGCTGGGGAGGAGGTGGTTGTGGCAGCCTGGCGCTCGCCTGGAGGGCGCTCATTGCCATCACTTCGGCAGAGGCCCGCTCCTTGAGGACAGGGACACAGGGACCCAGGGACCCAGGAGAGACAAATCTGTCCCCACCCTCCCGCCGGAGGCGCAAGTTCATCCTGGGCTCGCCCCACACTGCAGGGTCTCCGGGCGCCGCCAGTGTGGCTGGGGGAAGGGCATCTCAAGCAGCACCAGCGTCAGAAGACGCAGGGTCCTCAGGGGCGCCAGCCTGACCGGGTGCCCCCAGCAGGCAGGAGACTCTCCTGGAGCAGGACAGGGAGCCTGGGGCTGGGGCCTGAGGGCGGGGGTCTGCTCACGTGCTGGCCCCCGGCCCCCGGTGCTGCTCTGCAAGGCTGTACGGGTACGTGCCTGCCCTACAGCCAGTCCTCACCCTTAGGGAGTGATGCGGTCACACCCGGCAGGCTGGGCTTTCGGTGCAGAGTGGAAAGGGCCTGGAGGCAGAGGGAAGGAACTGTGTGGACGAAGACACAGAGGCCCCAGAGGAGCAGAAAACTAGCAGGGAGCTGCGGGGGCTGCCAAGGCCAGGCTGCAGGCAGGGGGCCTGCTTGGCCGGGCTGGGGGCGGCGTTGGATGCCATGGCTTTGGAATTGCAGTTCGGAGCCCAGGGAGCTGACGCTTGCTGTGTCACTCCAGCTCCCAGCAGCGACCTTTGGGAAGTCGCCCTCAAGGACTGACCTTCTTCACTGCAGCCCCCACGTCGGACACTGCAGCCCCAGCCCCAAGTCATGGCCAATGTGCACCCCCCAGGCTGGCGCCAAAAGTGGGAGGGTGACGCCTGCTGGGAGTCCTGGCCAGCCTGCGGCTTCTCCCCGGACTCCCCCGACCCTGGCCTGGACATCCTCCCAGCGAGGGATTCTGGGTCCCCAGCATCGTCCAGAGGGTTGCCTGTGAGACTCACTGGGGGCCCAGGGCATGGCCCTCCGAGTACGGGCCGTATGGGCCGTGCTGGGCGCAGACCGGGGTCCGGGGAGCAGTGTGGGCTCAGGGCCGCCCAGCCTCCCTTCCTCACCTCCCTTCTGTCCTCACAGGCCGCAGGGGACACACCTACCACCCCGAAGCACCCCAAGGATAGTCGGGAGAACTTCTTCCCTGTGGCCGTGGCCCCCACAGCCCCTGACCCTGTGCCAGCAGACACTCTCCAACGGCCCAGTGACAGCCACACCAAGCCCCGCCCTGCGCTGGCTGCCACCACAGCTGTCGTCAGCTGCCCTCCCTCCGTGTCAGCCTCCACCCCAGACCCATCCAAGGACCCCGGGCCCCCCCAGCTGCACAGGCCTGAGGCCACTGCCAGCATGGCCTCTCTGGGCCCAGGTGAGTTCTGCTTCTTGCCCGAAGAGTGTGGAGAGGTCAGGGGGCGCAGGGCAACCGCCGGCCTGGTGATCCCTGAGCTGCAGGGTTGGGGGCGGGCAGGCCCGCCTGGTCAGCTCATCAGCCGCTCGCCCTGGTGGGCGTGCCCTGCGCCACCACTGCTCATCTAGCCCTCGGTCTCAGTCCCCGTGTGTCAGAGGAAGGGGGGGGCGGGGGCTGAGTCACTGGTTTGCCTAGACTGTTTTCTCCTCCCACAAAGCTTTTGGATAAACACGAGAGAAAACAGTCAGAAGGAGACTCAGGAGGCGTAGAGGTCCTGACCCTGAGCACACACTTGACCTCGCAGGCCTGTTTCGTGGGGGGCAGGGGCAAGGGAAAAGGGCAGGGCGGGGTGGCTCCGTTAGTAGGAGAGAGGGAGCCCTCGTTCCTTCTACTGACCCAGGTGCCCCTGGGAATGGCAGCTGCAGCCGGGGCAGCCAGCAGAGCGGGGAGGGGCAGAGCGGCCTGAGGCTTTTTGAGGAGGGGGCCCTGAGGCAAAGCCTCACGGGCCAGTGGGCAAGGCACTGTCCAGACCCTCCATTTCAGAGCCCCCTCCTGCTGCACGGACCCAGCCTGGGCCACGGCCCTGCCCACCCAGGGTGTCCCTGACAGCCTGCCGGTCCTCCCAGCCGCCACCCCATGTGAGGGCTACACCTGGGACTGCTGTGTTCAGCCCTGCATACTTGGCTGTGTCATTTCCTGAGGAATGGGACAGCCAGCCGCCCCGGCAAGAGTGCTGACAGGTGGCAGACCTCAAAGCTTCGGCCGCGATGACCCAGGAGCACCGCCCCCAGGTGGCGCTGCCTATGTGGAGGCCGAGGGCGGCGGGCCTTCCTCTCGCAGCTCTTCCCCAGGTCTGCAGCGCAAGCCCCGGTGTCTTCATCCGATGCTCCCCCCACCCCCAGTTTGCGTTGAGGAGCACGGTGGTGGAAGCACTCTGCCCAGCCAGCTGCAGTTGTGCCGGCCACGGCCCGCGAGACGAGGGGTCACTCCCCTGGGGTCTGCTCCTGCAGCCATTTGTTCGGAGAGGGGCCTCTGAGGCCACAGAGTAGAGGGGAGTTGGGGAGCTGTCAGTGGGGGCCCCACTGCCAGGCCCGAACACAGAGAGACGGAGGTGCCGGCACCAGTGCTCCAGACTCAGGACGGCGCTCAGCAGGCAGTGGGCGAGGCCGTGGCGTGGGGTTTGGTGGCAGTGGTGGTGTCAAAGGTCATTCGGCAGTAAGAGTCCACTGCGTAGGGAAGCCCCTCTCTCCCACAGGGACCCTGCCCCATCCCTCCTTGTGTCTGCGCCTCTGGCCGTCTCGCCCTCCACCTGACTCTTGCCCCTGCGATCTTGCTTGTAGTCCCCAAGGATCAGGAATGTGGGAGCGTCAAGCTTCCGCTGCTCATCTGGGGTCACTCAGGTCGTGGGCAGGTCTCAGGTCCTCTGCTGTGGGCCATTCCAGAGGCTCCTATGGCCCTGAGTCATGGCCCCTGGCTTCCCCCAGGGCCTGGGATCTGAGAAAGACAGAGAGAGCTCGAAGGAAGCTTCGGTGTCCTTTGTAACCTCAGCTCTGAAATGCTGGAGCATCACTGGTGTTGGCCGCACACAGCCTGACACAGGAGGGAGGGCCCCTCGGGCGCACACACCAGCGCGGGCAGGGCCTGCCTGCGGCCTGCCTGCCTCTTCTCCCCGGCGTGCCTGGTCCCACCCCCACAGGCCCCAAACTGTAGTTTACACCTTTTTCTTCTGTTACATCTGTGGAAGAGCATGCGCTTCCTGATACATAGCCTTCAGCCTGGAGAATTGCTTCTGTTTTAAAATTTTTCTTCCCTAAAACTAAATTGAATGGCCTTCTGCTGGGTGGAACTCTTGCACGACACTGGGCGTGGGGGGAGGGGTGGTCCAGGGGGGCCAGGTGCTCGGCCGGGCTCCCTGCACTTGCACACCCACCCCTGCTTCACGGAATAGCCTCCTTGTCTTTCGGGGCGGCCGCAGGTGGGTGGTGTTTGGCTGATCGTGTTGGGGTGGGTGTCCCCAGAGGTTCCCAGAGCTTTCTGCGCTGGCGTCAGGTCAAGGCTGGGACAGCCATGTCTCCCCAGGCCCCACTTCCCACAGCCTCCAGAACAGGGAAGGCACCAGGGCGGAGCCGCCTAGCGGGGTTTCTGCTTTACCAGATGTGATGGGGTGGCCTGATCTGCCACTCCTGGTGACCTGCGGGTAGCCCAGACCTGGGTGTGGGTTCAGGGGGGCGGGGGGGTCTCTGCGCAGGTGCCAGAGACCGGAGGGTGCGCAGGCCTGGAGTGGAGCTGGGGATGGCAGCACAGGAGGCGTGAGCCACTTGGGAGTGCAGGCTTATGGACAGATTCTCCCAGGACGCTGTCCCCAAGGCGTGAGTGCGGGGAGGTCCACCACAGAGAAACCTGGATGGGTGCTGTCCCCAGGGTGGGCAGGCCTTCCCCCTCCAGCCAGAGGGAGGGTGGCTGGCAGTGTCCACTCTTGACTCCCTTCCTGCCATGGCCTGAGACCAACAAGGGTGCTCGCAAGCTTCCCTGGTCACTAGGGAAGACGTCACGCACCCATTCAGGTCACGCTTACCAGGGCCAGTGGCCGCATGTGGCAGGGGGACCTCATGGTTAGCCATGGGCATCTGAGGAGGCTCCTGACCACTTGTTTCCCATGGTGTCGCCTGTTGCTGTCCCCTACCCCTGCACCAAGCACGGCACTTGCTTGTCCTTGTCTGCTGGGTGTCTGTCCACCACAGGGCAGGACCTGGGCTCCTGCTGCCTCCCCAGCTGCCAGAGCTCCTGGCTCTACAAGGGCGAAGGGTCCCTCTCACCCAGGTGGTCAGGCTTCCAACCATGGGGAGAGTAGAACAGGGAGGAAGAATGGAGACTGCAGGCTGCAGGACAAGCCTAGGTGAGGACTCGGAGCAGGGAACCACCCCGCAGTGGGGTTGCGGGGCTGCAGTGCCGGCCTCGTGCCAGCCCAGAAGCCAGGGAGAGTAGAAAGCAGGGCCAGGCATGTTGTGAGACTACCCAGGGAGTAGAGAGAGGGGCCTGGCGCTCAGGGTCCCAGCCCGGCCCCCAGCTCCCCATAGAGGGCCCGAAGCCAGGGCACGGGCGCCCCAGACAGCCCTTCCTGCAGGCCCCGCCCCTCGGGCCAGCGTTGTTGCAGCTGCTCTGCAGAAGGGAGCTGGCTGCTTGGCCTGAGGAGCACCACCCCATGTGCTGGAGTCTCTGCTGGACACCCCTGCCCTGCGTGTTCCTCCTCTGGCCACCCACCAAAGAGGAAGGGCCTGGGAAAGGCAGACAGGACCCTGGGTTGGGAGGGAGTCGGCCTGACACCTGGCCCCACGAGGGCAGCCTCCCAGCTCCAGGTGTGCCAGGCCCCTCCGCATCATGGCCCTGTCCTGTAGATTTCTGCCTCCCCCCGGCCGTTCCCCCACCATCCCACCTGAGCAGCCCCCAGGCCGCTTGGCCAGGCCCTTGGGGAGCAGCTGTGTGCGGAGAGGCAGGCAGGGCATTGCCACCTCCGACGGGCCTGGACCAGACGGGCTTGCCCCCTGGGTCCAGGAGGGCAGTAGGAGGAGCCGTCCAGGGTGCTCATCCCTGTCTGCCGTTGTGTGGGGCGGGGGCACTTCACCTGACGGAGAGTGGGGGATGTTCTTGGCAGAAGGAACCTGATGGGCGGAGTGGGGGAGGGGAGGAGGGCGGTGGCCAGTGTGGTGGGAGGTTCTAGGCCCGAACAAGAAAGAGGAGAGCAGCATCTGGACCAGACTGTGGAGTGGCCCGGATGCAGCTGAGGGCGGAGGGCAGGGTGGAGGCAGGGCCTGGGAGGCCTGGGCGCAAGCAGACCGCTGCTGACTAATGGCCTGGCTGGTGGCCACGGTGCAGTCTTTCCCCTTTGGGCCCATGCAGGCTTGGCACGTGGCCCAGCCCATCTCATGCCCGGGAAGGTGCGGCCTGGCGGGAGGGCACGGTGCCAGCACGCCACTCGAGCCACTTGGGTCTTAGATGGTTGGTTTGGTTTTGGGTCCCAACCCAAAACCACGTTTATTATTGCCATTTCTGTAGGCTGGGGGCATAGGAGGGCCCTGGGTCAGGCACACAGCAGTCCAGGTGGAGGCGGGGCCAGGGGTGGGAGGTTTCCTGCCAGCACCAGCTGGTCATGCCCATGCAGCTGTTCCAGAGGCGCCTCTGCTGGCCTGCGGGCCGCTCTGTAGAGGCGGACAGCTGCCTCAGTGCAGATCCGCTGCTGGGTGTCCTGGGGTGTGGGAGGGCGGGGCCCTGGTCCATGCACTGGATGAGGATGTAACCCACAGCCACCCTGTGTCCCCACAGAGGGAGAAGAGCCGGCAGGAGGGGCAGAGGGCGCCAGCTTCCCGGCCCTGGAGCCTCAGTGCAGTGAACAGGTGACGACGGCCCCTGAGGGCCCCCCAGCAGAGCCACACTGCTGGCCAGCAGAGGCCACCCCCCATACGGGCATCGAGCCCACCTGCAGCCAGGGTAAGGCAGTTCGGAGCAGCCCCGCACTGGCCCCCATGGCCAGCAGCCAGGGTGGGCTTCCCAGCAAAGGCACCTCCCTCCCCTGGAAGGATGGACGAGGCTGGCAGGTGGGCCTAGGGAGGGCCCAGTGGGGAGACATAGGCAGGGGAGGCCTCCGCTGAAGAGCCCGGTGGGGGCGAGATGTCGAGACGGTAGGAGAGGAGCCCTTGGAGCCCGTCATTCCCCCCTCTGCTCCACAGAGGGTACAGCGAGGGCAGGCAGGGCCCGGCCGGGCTCAGGCTGCGTGTGGAGCTTTGGGGGCGGCGGGCAGAGCTTGTGCCCAGATGGTGCCAGGGGAGCGGCAGGCAGGCGGGAGGGCTGGGTCAGACAGCGTGCGTGTCCGAGTCAGAGCCCGTTCCCAGCAGCTGCCCCACCCAGCCCGGCCCCTGGGGACGTCGTGGGGCCAGAGCTTCTCAGAGACCCCACTCCGGGCAGCAGGGCCTGGTGCCAGGCCTGAGCTCAGAGTGAGCCCTGCTCCTTTTAAAGCCATGGGGCCTGGGAGGAATGTGGAGACCAGCCAGGCTCATGCAGCTCCCAGAAGCTGCCGCCCAGAACTGCTGCCTCCAGGCTCCAGGCACAGGAAGCCCAGTGCCCACCCTGGAGCACAAGGGGAAAGTGGGCACCTGGGCCCTGGGCCTCGGCGTCCTCCCTGTGACAGGCGCACTGCTGAGCTGGGTCCGAGGATAGGTGCGGGGAAGTGAGAATTCATGCACACACAACCCCCAGAGGGCCTGCGACACCCCGGGGAAGGCTCAGGGACCTCGCCCTTGTCCCAGGCCCCGGGTCCCACAGCTCACAGCCTGGAGCCAGAGCCCAGGGGTCAGGAGTCAGGGCGGCGGAGAGGGACTGGGACCTGGGTTCTGCAGCCGGCACAGGCGGGAAGGCCAAGAGAAGGCCCCCAGGGTCTGATGTGGGCAAGGGAGACGTTCTTGGGGCCCGTCTTTCGGAAGGGAAACTGAGGCCCAGATTGGGGAGGGGCAGGTAGGCTCGGCAACTGTGAGCTAGGCTCAGAGTCCATGGTCCACCCCACAGTTGCCAGCTCCAAGGCGCCCAGCAGTGGGAGTGCACAGCCCCCCGAGGGCCACCCGGGCAAGGCGGAGCCCGGCCGGGCCAAGGCTCGCCTCCTACCCAACATGCCAAAGCTGGTCATCCCCTCAGCTGCCACCAAGTTCCCCCCCGAGATCACCGTCACACCGCCCACCCCGACCCTGCTCTCGCCCAAAGGCAGCATCTCGGAGGAGACCAAGCAGAAGCTGAAGGTGACCGAGGGTGCTGTGCGGGGGGTGCGGGGAGGGGGGGTGCCTGGGGCTGCAGGGGGCCTGGGGCCGGGCCAGGCCTCCCTGACCAGTGCCCCGCCTGGTCTGCAGTCAGCCATCCTGTCCGCCCAGTCGGCCGCCAACGTGAGGAAGGAGCGCCTGTGCCAGCCAGCCCTGGAGGTCCTGGAGACGTCGAGCCAGGAGTCCTCTCTGGAGAGCGACACGGACGAGGAGGACGACTACATGGACATCTGAGGGGCCGGAGGCCCTGCCACGTGCTGGGGCCCACAGAGCCCCCCAGCTGCTCAGCCTCCCTCCTACGTGGCATCCTCCTGCCCGCCGGGGTCAGGGGCTGTCCCCACCGAGCGGGCCCACAGGAGCGAGCTCAGCCGTGTGAAGACGGACGCATGGGTCGGAGTTTGCACAGGCCGGCACCCTTTTCTATGAAATGTTGGCTGGAAATGTGCCCCAAGCCCAGCCCAGGAGGCCGCCCACACCTCGGTGCCCGGACTAGCCAGGCTCTGCCCGCACCACAGGGAGGGTCGTGTAGGGCCGGGCTCCCCCCACCCCTTTTTTGGTTTCTTTTTTAATAAAGACAGAGCAGTTCTTTTTGCCTCTTCATTCATCCCCCCAGGGCCTCCCTTAGCCCATTGCTGCCCAGCGTTTCTGGGCTGTCCTCCCACAGGTCTGGGTACAGACCTCGGTACCCCGGGGAGCCGGTGACGGTGCTCCGTTGGGGGAAGTAAGCACAGGCCCGGCAGCCAAGCGGGGCAGACCCTTCTGGGTAAGACTGGAGCCAGACCTGGGACAGGTGTCAGGAACATCTCCGGGAGGACACGGAGATACGAGGGCTAGTCCCTCTGGAGGGGGGTGGGGGAGGCTGCAGGGGCAGGTAGGGCCCAGGCTGTGCTGAGGAGCTGGCTTGCATCCCAATGTGATGGGGGTCCTGGGGAGCCCTGAGGGGCAGGGTCTGTATCAGGAAGGGTGAGTTGGGGGGTGGGGCGCCGGGCTAGAGGGAAGGGTACTGACCTCCCACTGCACTTGGCTTCTAACAGGACCAGCCATGTAAGTGTGGGACTCGGTGCAAGATACAGAGTGGAGCCCCTTGGCGACGGCCGAGCGATCAGTGCCGGCCCTGTCCTCCCAGGCTTCAGGCCCATTGGTTTTGAGAAGGCACAGGTTTACGGGGCTCCAGCTAGCCCTTCCCCACACTGTCAGCCCCCACTGGGGGCCCAGCTGCTCCCACAGTTCCAGGCTGGCTCTGCCCCTGGGCCTCCCCTCAAAGGCTCTGTCCAGGATGGAGACGGGGACCCTCCTTGATGCTCTCTGC
>PVJI01001349.1:0-185674 GCA_004026765.1 Micronycteris hirsuta
CCCTGGCATGTGTCTTAGAGATTTCTATGAGGTACGAAATGTGTTAACATATTTAAATATATCTTTCCAAACCTTTCTATATAAAAGATTTTATTTAGACAATCTGGACATACTTTATGTAATGTTTCATAACTTGTATTATTCATCTAACACTCCACTATATTTCAAGGCTTGTAAATATTCTCCTTTAATATAATTTTAATAACATTATTTTATGGATTACTATCATTTAAGAAATCCGTCAGGTAGTTTCTGGTCTTTTAATATTATAAATAAGTTACTACAAACATCTTTATATTAGTTTATACACCTAAGGTTAACTTTTTATCATGAATTCCTAGACAAAGAATGAGCTCTTTTATAGCTTTTGATTTGTTCTGTTACTTTGGCCTCTATCAAGTATTTTTCTAATCTACTGTCTTTCCCAATTGCCCAGTTTTTTGTACACTCACTTTCATATTTATATTTAACCACATTTACAAATTAATACATATTATCTCATTGTTATTTTACTTTGAGATCTTTGACTAATTGTAAAATTAAACACTTTTTTTGGTAAGGAGGGATTTGTATTTTTGTATTTCTTTCATTGAGCATTTCTTGCTCATGTCCTTGTACTAAACTTTCTTCTAGAAGGAAATTTACTTTTCTATTCAATAATAATCTTCTTGGCATATTTCCGGGTGGTAAATTCCACTTCAACAAACAAAATGACTATACTTCTAAAATGAAGCAATCTTTCTCCTATTAGTAAGATGATTTGTGTTTTTCATTTACTGGTAAACCAATTTAAAGAGAATCATAAATACCTTCCCAGCACTGATTAAATTGTTAATAATACTTAAATGCTATTATTAGAGTAGACTAGTGGAAAGAACCAGCTAGTTCTGTGCAGGACAAATCACTTAACCTCTCCACATCCCACTTTATTCTATAAAATAAGACTGAGCTACTTTTCAGGGTTGTAATGGGAGCCGAGGATATTATAGTTAAGTATCAGTGATAGTATTCTAGTGCATAGCAGCTTCCTAATATCTGGTATCTTTTGGCTTTATTAGCCCCATTTAGTGTTACTGTATCTTGGCATGTCTCCCATTACAGTGGCTTTCCAAACTGCAGGTATCAAGCCATTAGTGGGTTGTGAAATGTACGTGTACAATTTTTCAGGCACAACTAGAATTTTAGTGAAAAAGAACAGAACAGAATTGAGTAGATCAGAATATTTCACACACTGTAAAAGCAAGTGTTTCTATGTGACATGTTTACTCAGTATACAGCACAGGTAGAGGAGGTGTGTACATTGGAGAACAATGTAAAATATACTTCTTACTATGGGTTGTGGTCAAAAACTCTTTAAAAAACACAATTTTATTAGATGCTGATCACATAATGTGCAAGTTCCTTATAATATTGTGGTTAAGACACCTAGAGTTACATCCCAACGGCACTATTTACTACACTATGGCTTTGAACCAATTGCATAACCTCTGCATGCCTTACTTCTCTCGCCTGTGAAATGGATAATTATTCTCGTCTCATAGGAGTAGTATGAGAACTCTATGATTTCATACATCTAAGCCACTTAGAAGGTCCTCAATAACTGTTGGCTGTTATTTTACCAAGACTTGAGTAAAATATAATTTTTTTCGTTAATAAGCAAGTAACGCCACATGCTCTAAAGTACATGGAATATAAACTCCTCACATTAGTCAGGATTGAAAAATTAGCAAATTTTTTCATCTATAAATTTATGCATTTTAGTAAGTATCTTATATCCACAAGAATTTTCAAGAGCCATGTAACTATTCACAGTTTTGCTATTGAAAAACAGTATTATCTCTCAAAATATGAAGGAATAAAAATAAAATAGTAAGCAATCAAGTAGTCTTTCTTTAACAGTACATTAGATCCTTAGTTGCCCATTAGACTTTTGTATTTTATACAAGACTTTTGAAAAAAATTTCACAGTGGTATAAAGTAAAAGAAACATACCTATATTTCTTACAATATTCTCTTTATTAAAAAACATTAAAATGGTAGGGATAATATCTAGTAAGAATTAACTAGTAAGAATTGAGTTTATAACTTTTATCTTTTTTGATGAAAAATCTTCCAACTACACATTATGTCTAAAAGGATTGTTTTGGGAAGTTATAGAAACATTCTTTTCTCTCTTAAAAAAAAGACTGAGTAAACATCAAGTGCATTTACTAAATGTTGACTCTATTTAACAAAAGTCTAACTTTTCCTATCATCTTTTAAAACATTCCACTTATGTACAGAAATGTTTTATATTGTATTACAGGCTGAGGTAACGTGATACTGTTTAACCACCCAAGTAGCAAAGGACCCACACACACGTTTGTAAACCAGCGCATGTCACTTAGCAGCAGGGGCCGTCCTTCGGTCTGGACGACCGGGGCAAGGTGCCCCTTCAGGAACACTGCGCACATGGACCTGAAACCCAGCTAGGTGACGTGTCTTTAGTGTAAGGGCGGTGCTGGTGTATTTAACTACTAGAATCTATCACATTATTTCCTTTAAATCCCACATTAAACCATAACTCCTAAAATGTCCTCCACTATCCTGTGGAACTAAGTAATAATGTCTACCATATCTGGTGATTCTTACAACAGAGGAACACATTCATTTTTGCATACATACATAGTACTATTTCATACATCTGTGTGGGTTTGTGTGTACAGTCTCGCTGACTCACATGAAATATACAAGTTAAGTATCATCAATGTCAATAGTTTCACATAAGTCATGCCAACATTCCACATGCTTGCACAGAGAGAAGAGCTCAATCTAAACAGAATCAGAAAATCAGGAAAAGTTTCTGGAAAGGGACCTTGAGCTGGAAAAAATAAAATTTTTCCACAATCTGGAAAATTCTGGGCTGCCAAGTGCTGATAGGGAGGGTGGAAAAGAGTAATCGATTGATTGATTGATAAACAGATGCCACAAACATACATGCTAGATGTTGTACTAAGTTATTTGCATAGATTGTCTCATTTCATACTCATTAAAACCTTATGTGTTTGGTATGATTCTTCTTACATACAAATGAAGAAACTGAAGAAAAGATCTGAACCCATATCTGTCTAACTCTACCCTTCAGGATCCTATTAGTAGCTACCAGTGGAAAAATAAAAATTGATTCTCTACGTATCTGCGTTAGCTTCAGGCATCATGTCCTTCCAGGACATCTAAAATCTCTGGATTTTAAGATTTTAGTAATAACCCTGTGCATTTGAGACGATTCTTCTTTCCATCGCACTTTCATTAAATACATAAGTATGCACAATTAATTCACAAAAGCTTGAATTCTATAAAAATCCTTTGCCTGTTTGCTGGTTATCTCCATTTCCTTGCAAATCAAAAGGAAGAGCTTTAGGGTTCCACAAACGATCCTGCCGAGCCCGTGAAGTTACTCAAGCCCAGGCCTGTTTGTGTTTATTTCTGCCAAAGTCATGTCCACTCTCTCACCAGCACAGCCTGAAATTTTAAGTCACACAGGAAAATTATTAAAGTCCAGAACATGTTTAGACTGGAGAATATGTCTTCAATTCAACCCCTTGAGTATACCCTCCTTATTTTGAATATAAATGTATATTTATATTACATGTACTAAGAAAAATCTAGGCAGGGCAGGTTTTACTTCTTCATGTTTCAAAGGGCGGATGGGTTGAGGTCAAAGGCCTTGTTAAAATCCACTTAGCTAGTGAAGGGGACTAGAACTGATGCCTTCCATATTCAAAGCTAAGTTTTTTTCCATTGGCTTCCTTAGGGATTAATTTTTTAATATTTTGGAGATAAAGCATGTAAAATAATTGAATGAATGAATATAATAAAATAATTCAGTAACATTCAAAGTAAATAAACTGAAATAGACAAGTCATGTTTCATCACCAGTGCCTTGGTACATATAGTCAATCATGCCACATGTACAGGGGATTCAAATATACACCCAGCAAGACCAGTAAATTATTGATGAGAGCATTGTTTACAGTAAATGTCAAAAATGACTGGGAGGAAAATGCACCATCAATAAATGAGATTCAAGGACTAATTTCTGTATAACATTCATGACATCTTAGAGTGTCAATGTTACAATAGTATTCTTCATAGCCATTTTAAAAGTCACTAACATTTTGAATGTATGCTATCCTTTATCAACATTGCCAATGTAAATATTTGATCTCGCTTTTCCTTTTAGAAAATGCAAGGTGTTTTGAGCATAGAGCACGTATGTTGTCAGCAATTGTTTCACACACCTTTCAGTGAGAGATGGGTTACAAAGTTGAAAGCTACACAGCCAACAATTGCCTATATAAATAACTAATAGATTGAGAGTTTACATAGTATTGTTGGGAGAGAATGCTTTCAGTAACTATGTCTGGTCTCACCTTCTGGGGAAGACTCTCTGCTGTGGCTCTATAAATATTTCATGAACCAACATAAAGTAATATGCTAATGACAGACCATTAACGCAGTGGGCAGGTGCACCCTCTGATGTTTTTCATCTCTGCTCTACCTTTGATGTGGGGTCAGCTAAGCCATTTGGAATTATTCTTTTGTGCTTCCCTCCCCTCACAGTCACACCTGAACTTAACATGGTGAGCGAGAGTCTTCCTGAGGCCCTGGCAGCAGCCCCGCCTGTCGCCACTGTGGCGACTGTTATACCAAATAATGCCACCGAGCCAGCCAGTCCCGGAGAAGGAAAGGAGGATGCCTTTTCTAAGCTGAAGGACAAGTTCATGAATGAGTTGCATAAAATTCCACGTGAGTATTGTACATTGCTACTTCCGGAAAAACAAATGGTTTAAAAATCACCTTACTCGTTGGATTCCTTGTAACATTCTATAAACATACATTTGAGTTTTTCTTCTTGGAACAGGAGTATTCTTAAAAATTTGTATCTGTACTTAATGTAAGTGAATTCCTTTTTTATCTTCTTTAATATCTGTTTTTCTCAAGAATATTAATGTTTATGAGTTGTGTTATATTTTAGATCTATATTTATGAAATGATTCCATTGTAAAGATTATTTCTAAATGATAGCTAAAATGCACTTACGCAATTGCAAGTTTGATTTTATTTTATTCATTTGCTAATATTTCAAAATCTTTTAGACAGGCTTTTAAATTTTTCTTTGTTGTCATTAGGAAATACATAACTTTTTCCCATTTATTTGTATGAGTAGAGCACTAAGCCCAATCAGTGGCGTTTAATTTAAATTTTAACTATAGGTTTGTTTTTTCCTCAGGTTTGAACACTAACTATGTACTAAAAGCTTTTCTAGGTCCTGGGAAAACAGGTTTTGGCCCTCGCACAGCTTATATTCTAGTGGGGAAAAGAAGTAATAAATCAATAAAGAAATACATAATGTATCATTTAGTAATAAATAATGTAAGGAAAACTAAAGAGCAGCAAGTGGGATAGGAAAGGGAAGAGAGAGGAAAAGACTTATTATTTAGGTTGATGAGAGGTGGTTGGCAAGGAAACCTGAAGAAATTAGGGGAGAAAATTATAATTACCCGGGAAATACAAAGGGCCGTAGGCCAGAATCTGCCTGGAACAGCACGGAGCCCCGTGTGCCCTAAGTACAAGATGCAGAGGGGCAGAAGATGAAGCTGGGTTGGGGCAGAGGCCATATCATACGGGGCCTTGTAAATTGTTCTAAGGAACTTGGATTTTACTGTGAATGAAATAAAATGCCTTTGGATGGTTTTGAGCAAAGGTGTCCTGGGATCAGACTTAGGATTTTCTTAAAAATCACTCTTGCTATTGTGTTGAAAATGTCTTGCAAGGGGCAAGGGCAGAAGATAAGGCAGGCTGTTGCAATAATCCAGATGAGAGATTTATAAAATTTCTAAGAGCATTATTCTATAAGGACATTGAGAAACTAAATGAAAAGAATACAAGGAATCAACTTCTTATCCCTTAACTAATTAACAACTTGATCTGTCTTCCTCTTTTAACAAAGTCAAGTTCATCTGAGAGGCACTCTTAGCACAAATGTTAGTAATTACTATTCTTGGTAAGAAGGCCCATAACCCGGTGGGGATGGAGAAGGCCCAACAGGTAGAGCCTGCAGTGGGAAACGCAGGCTCCCAGTTCTCTTGGCTCTGCTGCTGAGCTGACGGGCTGACTCGGGTACTTTTGATAAACCTTGGAGCGCATAACTACATGGCAGAAGCCAAATACATACATCATGGAAGCAGATTCTCACTTGAATATTTTATCAAAATGTTTGCTTTGAAAGAAATATGTCATAGGGCAGCAGAGAAAGCAATGAATACCCAAATCAAATACATATTCTGCCTTGTCTTCAATACTATCTCCTTCTCCAGGAGGGGAAACCATACGAGAGGTTGGTAACTAAGGAGATGAATGTTCCCATGTACCCACATCACTCATTCTCTCATCTCCTTGAGGCCTTTGCCCAAATGTCATCTTCTTAGTTAGAACTTCCCCCAACACGTTATTTAAAATTATGACCCATTGATCCCACCCTGTCTTTGCCAGCATTCCGTTCTTCCCCTTGCTTTTTTTAAATTTCTCATCGTATTACTTAGCACCATTTGCAATGCAATATATTTTATTATTTGTTTTTAAATTATTTTGGCTCCCTTCAAAATAATGTAAGCCCTATGAGGGCAAAATTTGGGTCTGTTCTACGTACAGTTACATCCCCAGTGGTGCCTGCCACAGGTGAGGCACTCAATATCTATTTGTTGAATGAATGAATGAATTTCCATGTAACTTATATCCTGAATACCCCTCTTAGACTTTGAGGCTGTAAGATGCTGAAAGCCCAAAACATATTAAAATGTTTTAATTTATAAGACTAAGGAAAACATCATTTCCATGCTTGGCTGTGTCACTCACATTTGAAAAGCAAGCCGTTTGCCCTTTTACAGTGGCAGCCATTTTTTAGCCTTCCCCACTTTGAGACAAGTGGTACTCTGTATTTTCTTCCCTTTTCATGAGTAGGAAAACAATCAGCTGGAAAATAATTGTCTATGAAACTCCCCCTTCCTTCTTTCCTTTCCCTTGGCTAACCTCATTTTGTTCCTTCCCAAACCATTGCCCCATTCCTGTGTCTCTTTCATGAGCACTGGAGATCAGACCAGGTAATCCGTCTCCTCCTCCCCGGAGGTTTGCCTGTGCCCACAGCCTGAAATAACAGGCTGTCGGAGGATCGGGGTGACACCCGCGGAGACGTGATGTAGCTAGCCTTCTCCTTGACTTAACAGGAAAAAGCAAATGAACTACCTAAAAATTTTACATGGTCCGGTAAATGTTAGAAAACCTATATTGTAAATATAGTCATGCAGTTTTATTAAAAATGTGTAACTGCATATTTCACACTTTCATTTCAATCCATTACAATTTACTGGCAATGTAATTGAAATTTCTCATTGGATTTATACAGAGGGAACAACACTAAAGAAAAATAAAATATATCCCTACAATCAAATTCCTTGAGGAGCACGTGTTATATAAAGGTTGCTGCTTTGACTTGGCCTAATACAGTGTGACAGTAATGACAGGGAACAAATTAGAATATTAATCGATTTCAGTCTCCAAACTAAATCTTGGCTATCTGACAGATGTGTTTTTTTGCAAAATTGATAGCAAACAGCTTTAGTCTGTCACTGGAAATTCCCACTTGCGAGAAGAGCCGGGTCGCGGTGGCCAGGAGTGTACATGTCATTAGCCAGGTCATCTGCACGGTCCGGCCTAGAACGTGTTCCGACCAAATGGCCTGATGGTATCATCCATGGCACCACGGGGCTTAAATGTTTTCTTTTTTAAAAAAGGAAGAGGAAATGGTAAATGCTGAGCATTTTTATCTTTCAATTCATTCTGCACACTGTTATCTAAATGAAGCAGACAAGGTTTCTCTGAATGTATCTTTATTTTGCAACTTTGATTTTAATATGACTGGGGCCATGGTTGGTTTGTAAAGCATGAGCTAATGTCATCGAAGAGCTGTGATTAAGGTTTTGATATTCATGAGCTTCTCGAAGTACAGCGAACCTTTCCTTAAGCACAGCAAAAAACCAGAGGGCCAGAACCTGTCTCTTAGGCCAGAATAAGAGCAAGTGGACTAGAGGTAGTTGTGTAATTCACCCAGAAACACTACTGGAGGGACAGTTTAACACAGGGGTTGAAACCACAAACTTAGTCACAGGCTGCGGGTGTTCAAATCTTAGCTCTATCCCCTACCAGCTCTGTCACCTCAGGAATGTGACTTAATTCTTTGTGTATCAGTTTCTTCCTGTATAAAATGGGGGCAAAAACACCTCCATGCGAGACGTGTTGTGTAAAGACATCAATGCATATCAAGTGCTTAGCAGAATGTCTGGCACAGAATACGCATTTTATAAATGTTAGCTATTATTAAACTCAAGCTGTCATTTTTAACAAGTCTATTTCTATTTTATAAAAGCCCTCTATTCAGGTCAGATACCCAAATTGAGAAAATGCCAGAAGCTTTGCCACCAAATGTATAAGCATTGCATCTTCAAACCCCCTCCACCAAGGCCTGTTCCCTCTTGGTGTTTTCGCTCCCCAGCATCGCCTCTATTTTCCCTTAAAAAAAAAAATCTCCTGTAATTTCATTGTCTCAGCCATTCCTTTCAGCCCGTACACATGCCCTGTGTTCGCATATCTGAAAGCGCCAAAGTGCCGAACAAAATTTCATCCACACTAAGTGCTTACGCGATGTCACTCTTCCTTTCATTCTCTAAACTCTTTTTTACCTTCCCTCCTCTGTCAGCTTCCATTCTCTCTTCCTCCTTCACATCTACACCTAACTGATTAAAAACATAACCCAGTTCCTGACAGGTTTCCTCAACTCCCATTAACAACTCAGCTCCTTCCGTTCGGATTTCCATCCTGCAAGTACTATTAAAAGTGTTTTAACTAAATCACCAGGTACTCCTTGAGGCACAGTTATGGGGGTTATTGTCAGCCTTCATTCATTCAGATATTTCTGCATCGTTACCACTGTCAGCTGCCATCATCTGAAAACTCTCGATTTCCAGGACTCTGCTCTCATTTCCTCCTCTTCTTTCATTTCCTCCTTATTCTCGTTCATTGACTGGAAGTACAATGACAGACTGTCCTCCTTTCCCTTCTTCATTGTCTTTCTTTCCCTTCAGTGGTTGAGATCCTTATTTACCAGGTTCCATTTTTTATTTTTTTCCATTTGCATTCCACATGCTCTCCCTGGGAGCTCTCATTCACCAGTCATACAAATGAGAACACTCACTATTATCCTTGTCCCCCTCATGTATTTCATCTGCAGTTCTATACCTGCATTCATTTAAGTCCTGTTGATTTTCCTCCTGGAAAACCTTTCAAAAACAGCTGGCACTTGCACACCCCTGCCTTCCCTCATGCTTTTCTCTCTTCCTGGATTCCCTTTCCCATTAACCCTGACACATGCTATTGTTACAAATTTAAGGAACGGCCCTCACTGGTGTGGCTCAGTGTGTTGGCACCATCTACACTGGTTCACTGGTCGCTGGTTCAGTTTGCAGTCAAGGTACATGCCTGGGTTACGGATTTGGTACCCAGTTGAGAGTATGCAAAAGGCAATTTATTAATGTTTCTCTCCCTCTCTTTTTCCCTCCCTTCCCTTCTGTCTAAAAATAAATAAATAAAATTTATGAACCACATCAATGTGTGGTTGCCTCTCACACACCCCCTACTAGGCACTTGGCCCACAACCCAGGCATGTACCCTGACTGGGAATCGAACTGGTAACCTTTTACTTCGCAGAGCAGCACTGAATCCACTGAGCCACATCAGCCAGGAATAAAATAAATTTTTTAACAGAAAAAAAATTAAGAAACAGTTCAAATGTTCACTCAGTTGGAAAGTTCCATCATTTCCCAAAGCAGAATTATTTGAATCTTCCTCCAATCTTTCAAAGCTCTTCATTAAATATGTTAGTTATACTGTTTTGGTTTGGTTTGTGTTATTTTGCCTATCTTTCTCACTGAAATACAAATTTCTCAGAGGCAGAACAATTTCTTATATACATTTGTATCCTTCATATTTGAAAGTGTCTAACACCATGCTAGAAACAACTGTATTGATATCACCATATTACAAATATTAACATTATACCAAACACTGTATTTCTTGTGCCATGCTTGGAGAAAGTGATCTACAAATCTTTTTAGCCAAAGATCCCTTTGTCCAAATGGAAAACATTACACACACACACACACACACGCACACAAAAAAGCTGCTGTGGTAGTTAAAGATTTCTTTCACACTACTCTTCCAAAACACTCCCATCAGCAACTCTAAAGACACTCAACTGTATGTAACACAATTTGAAAATAGTGGCCTGAAGAAGTAGCAGGTATATCACTGTTTTCTCTCACAGCAACCACCAATGAAACTCAACAAACTGTAGTAGTACAGTTGGTAAAATATAGCAAACAACATTCACTGATGAGGAAAAACGCAATCCAGTCACTTTGTTTTCCCTCAGGTGGCTGCAGAATGAACATAAGCCATTATCATATGTCAAGAACTCTATGAAGAGAACCCTTAGGAACACACAGTAACCCATAGCATGTAAGCAACAATAATTAGTATAATGAGGGCCAATGCTGGTTGAGCATTTAGCATGGAAATATGCATTGTGCAATTCTGTAAACCAACCCCAATTCTGCCTTACAAAATCTCTGTTAGATGAGAACAATTATTATTCCTGTTTTACAGATAAGAAGGCTGAGGCTTAGTGAGGTGAGTGACTTGTCCAAGGAAGTTACACATGGTTCAGGTAGTAGGTACAAGGGTATTTCAGGGAAAAAAAATTGCAGGTTTTTTTTTTATTATACCTTAGTAGAATATCCCAGAGGCTGCAAATGACCTCCACCATTCCTTATCACACCTGACCTGAAACTATTCAAGTTCTATGTGTCTGTTCAGAGTATTGGTTGATACTTGGTAATCATCTTTGATATTTAAGTGACTGAATATTTAGAACACAAGTTTAATACTGATTCAGAGTTTGCCATTGCATTAGCTGGCTTTAAAGACAAGCGCATATGTATTCACTTCATATTTCTGCATCTATTTTGTTGCACTCATTCTGTTAGACTGGCATGTGGGATAGTCCGTAACTACTTAAGCACTGATGGTCACATTTTGTTCCGTTGTATAAACTCTGTATATGACTCAGCTTCAGCTATCGCCTGTTGACTCAATTCTTCTCGCTTCGTAGAATGGCTAAAATGTTAAGTACCATTGTTCATTGTTAACCTCTACTAAGTTGAAATATCTTTTAGCAAATGTTGCAGTAAGGATAAGTGTTATTTTCAGAGCAAGTGCTTTGCAGGATTGAGTGACTTCGTCGATGCAATGCTGAGGGAACCTATTTGGGACAAGGACACGCAGACCTAAGAGTGCAACTCATCACAGCACAATGTAGCGATTCATGCTTACGTTCAATAAACATAGTTTAGTTTATTTATTTCACCTCTTTTCAAATTTTATTCTGATAGGAAATATATGTTTGTATATGTGACTACTGTGTGTATGTGAATACTGTATGTATGTGTTTGTGTTAAGAGTTATCATTGAAAACTTAATTCTACAGCAGAAAATCAGTTTCCGCACAGAGTTGACACTGCCCCCTACAGTGTGTTGTGAATATTTGTCGGGCTATTTTTAGTGTGCTACACTAACGGTGTGAGGGGCAGCTACTGGCAGATGTCACAGGTCCAGGGACCTACACATCTTGCAGCATGTGAGATGGTTTCATACTATGAAAAATTGTCCCACCTTCTGCACAGATTTCAAAATCTCCATAGAACATGCATATAGAAAGAATTCCTGTTAATAATTATTTGAACCTAAAACTATGTCATATAAACAAATGTATTTTTGCATGGCTCTAATATAAATTGAAAATTCTAGCTTTGACTCTAATGTTTAGCTAATCTCTGAGCTTTCATTTTCTCCTTACTTTTTGAAAATCTTCTGATTATCTTTAAATCCAAACATCCCTTTAAGCAGTTGCAAGCATTTGATTACTTCATTGTCTTCCAGGAGAGTTGTGCCTGAAGATATTTATACTGAAATGAAAGTAATTTCATTATAAATCACTTCCTTATTTCTTTTATATTACAGTTAGCACATTTTATTTCTTATAAAACTTATATGTGTAGGTATGTTGAATTATCTATTATTTATACTCTGAGAGCGTAAAGGAATATTATGACATATTTGTTATAAACTGGGGCACTGTGGATAATGCTGATGTTAAGGAACAAGTGTGCACAGACCCTGTAACACCCTGTGTAAGGTGTGAAAACCTAACAGAAAGTGTGCTACCGATGCTGGATTTCAAGAAGGTTGTTTAAATGTGTCCTTGAATTTTGTTTCTCTTGGAACCCTGTTATCCAGAAAATTCCCCCAAGAAATTCATGCCTGTAAAATGAACTGGTGTTGAGAGATTTTTAAACTTCTAAATCACTGGTAATGCAGAGTAATGGTAAACACATAAAACCACCAAGTGAATTAAGATCTCAGGGAAGTTTCTAAACCTTATTTAGCTGCATTCCATTAGCATTTCAAAGATATTAAGTAAACACACCTGAGAAAAATACAGCAGTGAACCATATTTTGGACACATATTTAAAAAGTGCTCAGGAATTACCTTGCTGAAATACAATACAGATATACAAGTATATTTTAAAGTAGTTTTAAACCTCTCTCCCTTACCACATAGCAGTTATAGGTCAAAATGCAGGGTACATTTGCACTAAAGGAGGCCTGACTACAGACGCAAATCTATAAAGAAAACAGAATGAAAGGAGCTGCGAGACTGCTGTTTTCTCCTCGCTCTAATGACCTTGTAGATCTTTTATTGCTTGCTGCCTTGTCAGGTTTGTGCCAGTTTCTATTAAATCAGATAAAGAATTCAGAAGCGGAAACCAGAGGGAAATTATGTGATGTACTATTACATTTTTAGCACTTGGCTTTATTTTTCTTTGTTTTGATTTTCATTTGTGAGAATATTATAACAAAGGGATTGAACTTGATACCTTCTGAATCCGCACGCCTCCTCAGTCTGCCTTTTAAGTGAACTTAGACAGCTTTGGAATAAAGATTAAGAAGATAGTGGCCCATTTAAAGATTTCCACACCAAGCAACACTTTTTGAAACTGCTCTCCTGGAGGAATTTCAAAACTACTTGAACCTTTTTCGTTTTCTTTTCTCCTTCAAGCTTTTTACACATACAAATTAAAACAAAAAAAGGGGGCAATGGTACTACAAACAATAGAAATATATTTGACTGTTAAACATGCCATTGACTGCAAGTAGTATGTACATGTTCACAGAAACTTAGAAAAATCCAAGATCTAAGGGTAATAAACCTTATAATTTTTTATAAGAACTTGGATAAGATGCTTTAAAATCAGTAAACTATTCTAGTGGATGAAAACATTACTGGTATAATTATGTAAATATTGTTCCCAAAATTCCTCAGTACACTTCAATAGCCCTGTACTTCATCCAGAATGCTGTATTAATCACTCTTGCCATCAATACTGTATGACCCTGGGCAAATCATTTAATCTCTCTGTAAAACAAGGCTCTTAGTAGCACTCCACCTCTGGAAAGGTACAAGCAGTAAAGTATTACTACACATAGAGTGCTTAGAACAATGTCTGGAGTGTGATGTTGGCTATATTCAAAGTTCAAGCTTCCAATGCATACGTATTTAGCACCTTCTATGTGCTGGGCTGTGAGTGCCATGCTGAGGAACTAAACCAAAGCACATAATTTTAACTTGCTTCTGGGCCTCAAGAGCATTGCAGACTCAGAATTTTTTCTGCCAGAAGGACCTTTCAATTAAAACGTCTTAGCAAGGCACAAATGGCTATTTAAGAGATCAGTTGGTATAGTTCTCATATAAGTTTCAACCTCACCTGCAACTGTTTGCCCTCCCAGTTTGCTTCAGCAGGACAGAAACTTTAAAAGTTCTGAATTTATTATCCAAAGTGCTTCTAGGATTTTGTACAAATTGTCTCCCCTGCCTGAAATTTCTCACTTCCCACGGCTGGTCTAGCCGGACCATCTCTGGTTACCTTTCAGAACTCCCCTCTTTATCGACGTTCCTGTCCTCATGCTACCAACCTCCTAATCTAGTAATCAGCAATCCTCCCTCTGTAGTGTCTGTGCTTGACACATGCTTATGATGTTTGCCTTTTTAATTTACTTATCTGTTTGTGTTTTCTCTCTTAATACCAACCAATCTACATGAAATCGGGACACGGTATTTCATCTCCATGTCTCCGGCCCCAGCACAAAATCTGGCTCAGAGTAGACAGAGTAATAATTCTGCTTTTGCTCAAAAAATCTTAATAATCATGTTAGCAAGAAAAGGCTTCCACTCATAGATCAGAGAACAGATTGGTGGTCGCCAGCAGGAGTGGGGCAGGCGGAATGGGTGAAGGGGGCCATAAGGTGCAAACTTCCGGTTGTAACGTCAGTCAGTCCTGGTGATGAAATGTATGGCATGCTGACTATCATTAACACGATACTACATATTTGAAAGTTGCTAAGAAAGTAGATGTTAAAAGTTCTCATCACAAGAAAAAAATATTTTAACTATGTGAGGTGATGGATGTTAACTGGACTTGCTGTAATGACCATTTTGCAGTATATACAAATATCAAACCGTTACGTTACATACCTGAAACTGGTCTGCAGAAGACAGAGAAAGTAGGGTTACAGTTGTGAGCACACACAACACAGTTCATTCTTGTGTTCTTACTGATTACTGCATTATTTTCCATAAGAATAACTGTAACTCTGCTTTTGCTCACCCCTATAGTTATATGACAATTATAGCTCAATAAAAAAAGAAAGGGTTTCCAGAAGAGTCTTCCTGGAAATGGCTGATAGTAGCAATCAAAGGCAACATTCAGCATCACCCTGGACTCAGTGTGGGTACCTTCTCCTCTCCCTCAGCCACTCAGGATTTTACAACCAACCTTTTCTCTTTCTCCTTCTCCTTTCATTTTTCTCTCCATGTCCTCGACCTTTGTCTAACTTCGTCATCTTCTATTCTGTTTCTTTCCTCATTGCCTGTGCTGAATACAAATTTTCTTTGTGCTATTCTTTTTGGCCAGGCACTGAGATACAAGCAGCCACTGAGATATAAGCAGTCACCAAATCGATCCTCAGGGTGAAAAGTTTTCCCACAAGCATTTTATCAAGTGAATAATGCTGGGACTTAGCACCAGTTTCATCTTTTAGTTTAAAAAATATATGTATTTATTACAATGCCCAGGAAACTGGAAGAACTCGTTTTTATGACACTTGCTATGTCACACAGTTCTGTTTCCTGTGCCGTCACTGAGAGAGTTCAAAGACACCTGGACGTGTGGTGTTACAGCAGCTTTCCCACAACGGGTACTTTTGTGAGGTTTTCTGTAGTGAGGATCTGTGTATAGGACACATGTGTGAATTTCTCTGTTCTACCTTATCAGCCACACAAAGCACAACAGTTGAGTCCTTCAGGTTCTACTGTTGCCGATAACACCACAACTGTGACCATCATCTGCAGTGGTGCTTCAAAAGAGCCTGGCCAGCCATCTTCTGCCCACGCAAAATGGAACTGGGTCCACAGCTGCCCTCATCCATATATCTTTCTTTTCCACAAATGCTAATGTGGCTCTAATGGAATTTACCTGGCTGCCTCCCAATTCTTCATCAGTAGAGATGTTTTGCTATTTTGCATTACATAGTCTTCAGCTAGAACAGCAATGCTACTGATGTGGAAGCCCAGTTACTTTCATAAGATCTTGAGTTTAACAGTCTTTCTGAAAGTTGAGCATTGCCATGATTTTACCAGACTTCAGTTATGGGACTCATGTAGCAGGAGTGTCCAAACTGCAGCCACAGGCCACATGTGGCCCAGGATGGCTATGAATGAGGCCCGACACAAAATCGGAAATTTACTCAAAGCATTATGAGATTTTTCTGTGATTACGTGTCACAGTGTATTTAATGTGTGGCCCAAGACAACTCTTCTTCTTCCAGTGTGGCCCAGCGATGCCAAAACACTGGACACCCCTGAGCGTAGACAGTGTCCCAAAGTCTGTTTGACTGCTTTTCTCTTCCGTGGGAGCTTATGCACCTTTGCTTCTATCTGAATTACTTGGTGTGGCCATTCATTCAGCCAGGGACAGTTGGACCTATATGTACAGGGCACCCAATGCCATGTACCACACTTTTCTTTATTAATACTCTCTTCTCCCTTGGTTTCTGATACTTTGAACTCTAATTATCTTCATTTCTTTCTGAGTGTTTTTTCTCTCTGCTTTCTTCAGTCATTTACAGGTAGGTGTTTTCTAAGGATGTGCTTCTAGCATTCTTCTACCTCCATGATTTCCTTATAATTTCAGGACTTCCCATACTGTCTTTATGTAAAAACATACTCCAGACTTAATCTCTAGTCTCGCTGTCTCTAGTAAGCTCCCCATTTTGTTAAATTTATAAAAAAAATGGTTTGTATACAATAAGATGCACCCATTGTACATGTATACTTCTGTGCATTTTGACAAATATATACAATGTAATAATTACTCTAAAATATTGCCTCTCATTCCTTTCCATCAATTCCTGCACAGTTCTTGGCAATGACTGATTTTTCTGTCACTATAAATTACTTTTGCCTGCCCTAGCATTTCGTAAACATGGAGTCATGCATGTGGTGTCTTCTGTGTCTGGTTTCTTTCACTCAGCATAATGTCTTCAAGATCATCCATGTTATTATGTGTATCAATAGTCCATTCCTTTTTATAGCTAAATAATAGTCCACTGCATGGATATTCACTATGTGATTATCTTTTGGACAGTTAGGTCGTTGTCAGTTCAAGGCTGTTAAGAATAAAGCTGCTATTTATTTTTACGCAAATTTTTGAGTGGATATACATTTATGTTTATGTTTTTATTTCTCTTGGGAAGTACCAAAGTGTAGAATTGCTAGGTAATTTCTTTTAAAACTAGGTATATTTAAAAACTGTCGAACTGTTTTTCTACAGCAGTCATATTATTTACCTCCCACCAGCAATGCATGAGACTTCTAGTTGTTCCATGTTCCTACCAAGTTAAAACTATAAACCTTCTAGAAGGAAACACAGGAGATAATTTCATGAATTTAATATAGGCAAAGGTTTTCTTAAAAGGATATCACAAGAATTAACTATAAAGGGAAAAGTTGGTATATTAGACTTCTTCAAAAGTAAAGATTTGTGCTTTCAAAATGCTACAGAGGGGAGTGGGGATAATAGGGGAAAGAAGGGGAAGGGTCAAGTCAAGGGACATGTGCAAAGGACATGCCCATGGACAAGTACAATGAGGTAGGGATTGTTCCTTGGGAGCAGGGGTTGGACAGGGCAGGGATAGCAAGGGTGGCAGGGGGCAGTGGGGGGCGGAATAGGGACAAATCTAATTGAACAACAATTAAAAAAAGAAGAAAATAAAAATGCAATGCAGGGACTGGGAGAGAATACATGCAATATATATATATATTTGACAAACAAGTTATTTCCAGAATATGCATATATAAAACATCTTACAAACATATATAAAAATGAGCAAAAGATTTTAACAGACACTTAATAAAAGAATATACGTAAACCTGATAAGTTTATATAAAGATGTTCAACATTTTTAGTCATTAGGGAAATGCAAATTTCCCTACAATGAATTCCATTGTTTAAGTTCTCTTTAGGATCCCTCCATCTGTATATGTCATTTGTGATTGAAATTCCACATATCCAAACCTAAACTCACCTTTTTCCCCCCAAACACAAACACACATACACATGTCTACTCTTAAGCTCAACACCCTTGTATAATCTTTGATTCTTCCCAATTTTTGTCCCCATTATCCAACTAGTTAACAAGTGCTAGTACTTCACTCTCGGTCCGCTCTCTCATTTTCACTCCCACCACCACTGCTCTATTTGGGCCCTCATCCATATCACAATTACCAGACCCTTCTCAGAGACCCTCCCACAACCATTTTCCTCTGCTGGCCACTCCATCATACATAAATCCTCCAGAAGATTCTTCCTGGAGCCCAGCTCTGAACACACAAGTCCCTTGCACAAAAACCTTCAGTACTATGCTTTAGCTGACTTTTAAACTCCTGTATTTGTTACCTCACACCATCTATATTCTAGCCCTGGTCCACCTTTCCTACCTCATTTTGGCTTCTCTGAAGTGAACTATTCACTGTTCCACAGAGACATCTCTCTATTTCCTACCTTTATACTTTAGTCCATGGTTTTCCTGTATCCGAAATGCCATTCCTCTATCTCTTCATATTCAAGCCTCCCTGCCCTAAATAATTAAGGATCAATTCAAATGATAGCTCTTCTACAATGCTCCTCCTGAATATCCACATTACTCTTTTAAAATTATATTTATCTTCTACCATGTCATATTATGATGCCCCATATCTTATTTTCCATACTAGATTTTAAGGTCTTAGAACAGGGGGTGTCAAACTCATTTTCACAGGGGGCCACATCAGCCTCACAGTTGCCTTCGAAGGGCTGAAATAATTTTAGGAGTGTATAAATGTAACTACTCCTTAACTGTTAAGGAGCTGAAATTCTATTCGGCCCTTTGAAGGCAACCGTGAGGCTGATGTGGCCCCCTGTGAAAATGAGTCTGACACCCCTGCCTTAGAAGATAGTGGTGGAGTTTGACCCATTATTTCCTATTGTAGACACATGCTCCATGCCTTACAAAGAGTGGGCAGTCAATAAATGTGGATGGCGTGGATTAATGGCTTAGTAGAAGAATACAAAATAGAATAGGTTATCATCTTATAATCTAATAGGAGAGATGAGATATGCAGAGAAACAATAACAATATAAGACAGTGATGCATGCTGAAACGTAGATATATAGAGGAGTTATCAAAGAGGAGACTGGAAATGTAATTTGGAATTAGGTTAGAGAGGGCCATCAATATCAAGCTAAGGAGCCTAGACTTATTTAATAGTTAAAGAGGCGCCAGGAACCATTCAAAATATTTAAACATGGAAGTAACGTAATTATAGTTTTGTTTTAGGAACATCAGTCTGGCAGCAGTGCGTGGTAGGATAGATTGCATGGGGAGAGCCAAGAGTGAAGGACGAAGCCTGAGAGAGGTAATTGAACGAACTCTGGAGATAATGAAAGCCTAAATTTCTGTCGAAAGGCACAGATGTGACAGACTCCGTGAGCAGACAGTTGACAAGCACTCAACTAGATCTAAGGGTCTTTAGGAAAAAGAAAATAACAAAGAATTCCAGAGAAGCTGGGTAACCATTTCAGTGTTATGCCTTGTGGGGATTGAGGAGTGCAAAAGGAAGTTCACCTTTAGAAAGTGAGGTTTGGGAATTGACCACATATAAATTTAGGTTGTGAAAGCAGATAATTGTCATTACTAATAATGTATGGGGGTGGAGGGAGAGATCATCGATGATAAATTCTTAAACTATAACTCATGAATGAGTAGAGAAGTGGATGAAAAGATAAATGAGCTGTCAGAGAACAGTGGGTAAAGCCGAAGGGCAGTGTCATTGAAGCTAAGGAAAAAAGTGTCTGAGAAACAGTAGCCAATTTGATTCAAAAAACATATTGAATGTACTGTTCGAAGTTGGGGGCAAACAAAAATAATAAAAGTATACAATCTGTCCTAAGGGTATTTTCAGTCTAGAGCAGGAGAGGGGGAGATATTGTCACCATCATCACCATTACCAATATTCTCTGAGTGATTAGTACTATATATTGAATTATGACTTGACCAATTACTCTGCATAACAATGCTGTTAAATGTGCACATGTGATGCCAATTTTTTAAGGAGTAAAGCATCTCAAAGATGTTAAGCAAAACATACTTTAGTACAAGACATAATGAAATAAGTATTAAAAAGAGGTACAAGTAAGCAAAGCACAAAAGGACGCAAAAATGAATTACAGAAGCAGTTAAGAAAGAGGTGGCCTTGAATTATGCTTTGAACCAGAGAAATATTTGCCTAACCAAAAAATTCATAGGAAGGCCTTCTTCCATTCTGAATAACACAAGTTGTTCAACATGAATTGTGAAACCCACCCAGAGTTTTATGGATAACAATTTTGTTGGTGTGATTGGATTGTAGTTTACACGGATTGATATTGTTAGAAGAGAAAGCATGGGACCCCATTTTGGGGAACATTTAATGCTTTACTAAGCAGGTCATACTTCATTCAGCAAAACATAATAAGCCTTTATGAGATTTAAGAAACAGAGTGTGATCCAGCTATTTTTTTTCTTCTTTTTTTTTTTTTTTTTTTTGACCCATGAGAAGAAATAATTAGAGATATAAGCATCCAGGCATGGCCGGGACTGCAAGCAGATCATAGAATTTTATGCCTGAGAAAGGGCCAGCGAATTTAAAGCTCTTTGTTGACCTTGGAAAGCCTTGCTTCATTAGAGAGCTGGAATCAGAAGCCAGTTTACAGGGTGTGAGGTGAGGCCTTAAGTGAGAAAGTGAAAGCAGGGAGTGTTAACTGTTCTCTCCCATGAGACTGCAAACAGAATTACAGCTCCTGTGCTTCACAGGATGAAGGGAAATTGGATAAGTGTTGAGGTGGTTACAGAACACGATGAAAGGGAAATAGGTTGTCATTACCATAGGCAAAGCTAACTCTTTCCTGGCTACTTCTGAATGTCCCCTCATATCCTCACCCCTGGTATTAGCACAAATCTCTCCTGTATTTTACCACAGAACCGACTTGTGAACCTGGGACAGAGAAGTTGGTGACAGTCCACTGATAGCTTGAACATTAGAAACTCTTTCGGATACATTCAAAGGACTCATTCCCTTTGACTGTAACTGTTGCTTATACCAACACGCCTGGTCTATTTTTCCTGCTTCTGTGATCAGTCTCCCTGCCTTTGGACTTTGTTTCCAGAGACACCTGGAACCAGAAGCTCTCATGCTCCGAACAGTAGTCCATTTGATGTTAGAGCTACTTGTCTCATTCTTCCAGATTAGCCTAAATTATTTGGGACCAGAGATGAACATTCCCATATATAGTGCTCCTGTAGAGTAGATGTTAAATAATTGTTTATTGAATTAATTTTGGAGACTATGTTTCACTATTACAAATATACGCCAAAAATTGGTTTGCGGAGAGACACTAGTTTTCTCCTGCTGCACAGAAGTTTAGAACAAACTTAGTGGCTTAAAACAACACACATTTGTCATCTCAGTTTATGTGTGTCAAGAATCCAGGCACAGTGTAACTAGGTCAGGGACTCTAGTCAGGGACTCAAAAGACTGCACTCACCATGTCAGCTGAACGAGGGGAGGGACTCAGGACCCTCTCCCAAGTTCCCTCCAATTTTTGGCGGACATTCAGTTCCTCACAGTTGTAGGACCGAGATCCTCAGTTCCGAGCACACCCCTTTCATCGGGAGTTTTCAACAACAGGGCAGTATGCTTCTTCACGGCAAATGGGAGAATGTTTTTTCACCTCAGGAAGGACCCAGTCCCCCTTGGAAGGCTTTCATCTGATTAAGTCACACATGCCCAGAATAATCTCCTCTTTGATTAATTAAAAATCAACTGTTTTGGGACTTTTCATATATTGTCAAGATCCCCTCACCTTTGCCATGTAAAGTACCTATATTACAGGTCTTGCCCACACTCAAGGACAGGGGATTATAAAGGATGTATCCACGGGGGTGCTGAGGAGGCTGGGGCAATCCTGGGAGCCATCTAGAACTCTGCCCACCCCAGACATGGAAAGAGAGAGCTGTTGGGAGACAGCCAAAAGATTCTTACTTAAAAGGCAATACAGATTTTCTTTTCTCTAATACCAATGTATGCTATGTACAATTATATTTTTGACAAAATTAAGGGCATTTTTACAGGAAAGCATCACTCATCCTCACTTTGTTCTTTTCTTATTTTTGGTGGCACTTCACGATAACCACTAATACAGCATATTTTCACAGGGTTAGCAGCGCCATTTTCGTGGGGAGACATTGCAACACAGGGACTTTGATGTCTGAGCAATGTGAAAGAGTGCAAGCTACAGCCATTTGTTATTCGTAGCTCTCACTCTAGCAAATCCTTCCAAGGTTCTATTTTAGTCACGGCAATTAATTCAGATCAACGGTTTCAGGATGTCTATGTAAACGCCATAGAACCTGGGTTGGAGATACTGTTCCAACTTCAAACTTCAAAAAAACCATGATTAAGGAGTAGAGTTTCCGTTGTTACTGTAAACTCACATATAGCAGTTGGAATTGTGACTGACGTTAAGCTATATTCAATATGATTAGAAATTATGAGTTTGTTATACATCATGTTTTAAGTGATATCTCCTTTATAAGAAATGTGCATAGGAAGGAGAATGCTTTAAAATGGGGGCTGAGGGGAATATATTGATAAAGAGCTCTAAAAGGTTTATAGTTTAGATTTTTGGTATACCTCACATTCCCAAGTTGTTTCAAGCACATGTCAGGTAAACCTTTCATCGTTTGTGAAACTGCCATCTCTCTGGCTAAGGTGAATTTTCAAAAATACTCAGAATCTTACTATTAAAAAAAACTAAATTATTTTTTAAATCTCAATAATAAAAACTTTATTTTAGCCATGAATTGAGCAGGAAAACTCATTATTCACTTGTTTTAAAAACAAATTGAATCCTAACTTACAATTAATGTCAGCCAAATGACTAAAGTTTATACACTGATATACGGGAGCTGTGTCTACTGCATGCTCTATGCTCCTATAAGGAGCTCAGGTTTTTCCCACTGCTGATTGGTACGAAAATTCTTGTGAGGAAAGATTCCAGGTGGAAAAAAATTGCTTAATGAAGATGTTTTCACAATGGCAAAAACGAACCAAAAAAAAAAAAAACTCTTTTCCAAACATAAAAATCTATGTTTTTAGAAAGCTAAAGAAAATAACTAAATAGAAAATAAGTGATGGTGGTTGAAAGAAAAACTAATGTAGCTACATTAAGAAATTAGGAATACATGTTTTAAATGCAAAAGTACAACGCAGGTATTATGAACTGAATTGTATCTCTCAGAAAGATAAGTTTAAGCCCTAACTCCTGGTACCTGTGACTATCACCTTATTTGGAAATAAGGTCTTCAAGTATCTAATCAAGTTAACATAATGCCATGCTGGAGTAGGGTAGTGCTTAATCCAATGACTGATGTCCTTACAAGAAGGGGAGACACAGAGACACATTGGGAAAACATCATGTGGCAACAGAGGCAGAGATTATAGGTCTATAAACTCAGAAACACCAGAAGCTAAAAAAAAAAAAAAAAAAGAGGCCTACAACAGATTCTTTCCCTCACCCTTCAGCAAGAGCATGGCCCTGCCAACACCTTGATTTTGGACTTTTAGCCTCCAGAACAGAGAGACTAAATCTATAATGTATGAAGCCACCCAGTCTATGGTAATTTGTTTCAGCAGCCCTTGGAAATAAATATAGTAAGCAAGTCACATGAGAATCACCTGGGTCCTTGTGAATGAATGCTTAGATCACTTTTCCCTCTCTGCCCAAGGTCACGCCTCAGTCACCTCTCTCCAGGAGAGAGTCTCACTTGACAAAGAGAGTGCCGAGAGGCTAAGGAAGCAAGGGATTTCCTGTGCTTCATCATCTAGTCTCAGTGTGTGCCAAAGTCAAGGGCAGTCAGGCATGTTCATATAGCTATATGACCAATACATCCTCATTTCTTCCATTCCATTTAGCAGTACTTTTGGTGTTTTAACCAGCAACTTATGAAACTTATGAGCTAGGAATGCCTTATCTCATAATCAGAATTTACAATATTGTTTTTAAACATTCTTGGCATAGAACTAACTCATCACTGCTGGGATATAGAGAGTATAATGAAAAATAGAGCAAGCTGAATCAGTGATTCACACTCTTTTCTGTGACACATATTTCTTAGAACGTGTCCCTATCATAAGCAGGGCACTACTGTGTGTGTGAGAAAACATAAGACTTTGACCAGAGGCTCTTTTGCCCAGGGGGACCTCCCCTATGTGCTAAATTTATAGAAATACTGCTTTATGCACTGTGGCTTAATTATCATCATAGCCACCACTCACAGACCGAGCTGTACCCAGTATTCCACAAGCACTGTGCACGATCTCATTCATCCCTTAGAACAGTCCTATGAAGTAAATGCTGGCATTACCCCCAGTTTACAGATCAGCCAGTGGAAGTCAACAAAATTTAGTAACCGATGTCATTCAACTGCTAAGTAGAAGCTGAAGAGTCAAACCTAAGCCTGGTGGTCCCAAATCCATACAGGCTCTTCACTACCACAAGTTGCTCTCTCCTCCCAAAATACCCATAGGCAGGCTGTGCATTGCCCTTATTTGTAACTTGTGTATGAGGGTGCTATAGACTGATGCCTGTGTTTTCCCACATAGATACGCTAAAACCTAACCCCAATGTGACCGTATTTGGAGGTGAGGCCTTTGGGAAGTGATTAGGTGGTAAGGGTGGAGTGCACAGGAGCAAGATTAATACCCTTGAAAAAGGCCCCAGAGAGCTCCTTGTGCCTCTGCCATGTAAGGACAGAGCAAAGACAGTTGCCCGTGACCCAGGGAGCAGGCTCTTGCCAGACACAGAATCTGTACATGCCTTGATCTTGCTTCCAGAACTGTAAGAAATAATTTTCCATTGTGTATAAGTCACCTAGTCTACAGTCATTTTTGTTACAGCAATATGAACTAAATCAGTGTATTTGCTACTTTTCTCCTGCAATTGTCTCCAAAATTTCAAAAAAAGTAATTTTCCCATCTCTTCATTTTTCCATGACTTATTTTCTTTTCCTATGGCTTGTTAAATACAATTTCTTAAATTACTCAGGTATAACCATATGCTTTCTCAAATTTCAGTATCAAGGCAGAGGACTTTTTCTGAAAAGATACAATTTTGTGGTAAATTAGATAAGAATACTTGTTAGATCCTTGTGTCTCTATTTATTAAAATATTCTGAAACAAAATGAGTTCAGCAAGAATGAATTTGAGAACCCTATCTAGGATCGCAAACATTGGTGATGCGTTGCAAAAAATCTCATCCATTTCCTATTTTCCAAGCTCAAGGATCATGAACCTTCATTATTGGTGCCAGGTTTCAGAAGCTAAACCCATTCCAGAGTGGTATGAGTTGTTGTTTGCAATGATTGACTTTAATAAAAATGCTCATTATCAAAAAAATAAAAACTAGTTCCTCAAAGTGCTAGGTTCCTTCAGAAATGATAAATGAAGTTAACAAGGCCATCGAGGATGGGGCAAGGCAACGTTACAAATTCGGTTAGCCTGGAAAAGGACGAGGGAAGGGGAGTAGAGGAGAAGAAAATGGGGGGGGGGTGTAAAATTACACCTAATAAAATTTAAGAATCTGGTATAAATTGTATGAATAAAAGTATATGCTACATACTCTACCATAAAGTGAAAAGAATTATTGGGTTGGCCAAAAAGTTAGTTTGGTCTTTTCCATAAGATGGCTATAGTAGCACTCAGTTGTCTTTAACTTCATTCAAAATAGTTTTCTTAGATTGTATTGTGACAGCTGTCATATCAGTGTGCATTTTAAAAAAACTTATCCAAGTTTGTGAATTTTTGTGTAGCCATTTTAATATTGAAGATGGAAGAAAATATAGAACATTTTCAGCATATTACATATTATTTCAGAAAGGTAAAAACACAACTGAAATGCGAAAGAAAAAGATATGTACAGTGTGCGGAGAAGGTGCTGTGACTGATCGAATGTGTCAAAAGTGGTTTGTGACGTTTCGTGCTGGAGATTGCTCGCTGGATGATCTCCATGGTCGGTTAGACCAGCTGAAGTTGATAGAGATCAAATTGAGATATGAATTGAGAAGAATCAGCATTCTACCACTCAGGAGATAGCCGACGTACTCAAAATATCCAAATCAATAAAGTCATTGGTAAAAATGAAAAATATGTCTTTTATTTTATGGAGAAAACTAAACTGACATTTTGGCCAACCCAATAGTCACCCATTTTCCCCATTTTCACAGTGGACCCTCACACCACACTTTCAAATGTGTTTGAACAATTGATCAATTCATTTAAATTCCATTCTCGGTACTTTAAGAAATGCAGTGAAAGATTTCATACTAATAATTAGCAGTGTTCTCTGCTCTTTTCCTGGCCTAAAATTAAGGTGCCTTTGTTAATACCTGCACTATATCATCTGCTTTGCACATTGCTGCACCTTCATTATCTTTACAATTTGCTAAAGCTTTTTTTTCTGCCTGATAACCTTGCTCCTCAAGAACCTTCCATATGATTTCCATCACATTCCTTTTGCATGTTTTTCTCTCATAGCAACTTTCATGTCCTATACACTTATGCAGAAAATGCTAACATTTGATCATAAAACTAAAGAGATCTGTACTGTATTAATTTTTCTCATGTCCCTTTAGCACTTCTTGAGCTAGTGAGACTGGGCTTCTCATTTCACTTTGAACAGACTTTTTTCTAAACTGAGCTTTCTCTTTTTAGTTTCCTCGGTAACAAAAAGGGAAAGAGCACTTTAAAAGTCATGCTACAACTTGGTCTGATGAAGTAGGTGGCAGTCTTAGCAAGTGAATGCCATTCCTGGAAATTGTGTCCACGGAGTGACAGCTATTACGACTGCAAAGCTGGTATGAGCAATGAGTTTTTGCACCCCAGGAATGATGCTGAAATTGTTATGTCTGTGTGGGAGCCATGCTTCAAAAAATCTCGCCTCGCTCATTCCTTGAAAACTCAAATATAAATACATAACTTTTAACCTTTCTTTGACTTCTTAAGCAGAACATTTTATTTTTGTGCAGAATTTCATGAGACGTAATGTTTACAGGAAGACAAAAACAACTTCAAAGAATTGTGGCAAAAGAAGAACATAATTCTGAAAATGATAATAATCTTTTGCAATTTAGTTCATTCTTATCAAGACTAAGACAGGCTTTTGAGAGGAGCAATTCAGGAGAAAACCTTGAACCACTCTCCAGTTTCACTAAAAATAAGATTTTATAGACGATGCAGAAGACTTAATAGAGCAGAAATGCTGAAGAGCAGGCACCGGGTTAGTAGGAGTCACTTCCTAAAGATGAGCATCTTCTGAGGGTACTGGGCGCAATAGATATTTTAGGACATGAAACTGTTTCGAGCATGAAAATGAAAGATGAAATGAGAATCAAATATGATTACCATCAAATGGTAAGCCTAGGGAAAGTTGGGAGAATGACAAGGCAATGATAAAAACTGGAAAGATAAGTCTGTAAAAATGAGTGAAGCCCAATCATGAATGACCTGGAGCGCCAGGCCTCCTTGGGGACCACTGAATTATTGTGAGCAAGGAAGCATCCTGACCAGAGCTTATGAGAGTTACTGTGGTGTGTATTCAGAATGAGTTAGGGAAGGGGGAAGCTGGGGAAAGGGAATCAGTAGAGGTAATCCAAATACTCTAGGCGAGAGGTAATAAGAGACTGACTAGGTAGTGGAAAGAGAAACTCAACAGGGAAAGCTATGTAAAAATATTCTTCCCTTTTCCAATCTGGTACGTATTTTTGCCTTCGTTCCTCCATTCACATTGCCTGTCATTCCTCCATCAGCTCTACATGTGTGAATCCTGTGCCTTGTTTATACTACTTTCATGAGGCCATTTCCAATTATTCTGTTCTTACTCTGAATTTTCACTTTTTTTTACCTTTGCCCCTAAGGCAATTATTTTTAATTGTACCTTGTATCATAGCCATTTATGTCCACCTCCTACCTCATGCACTCAGTTTCTAAAGATTAAGATGATGCTTTAGTTTCTTTCTATCACCTTTCCGCAGCCCAGTGGCTAGAACATAAGCGTTCAGTACAAGGGCGATGTAGTATTCATTCACTGAGGGTGTTACAGGGTAAAGGGACAGCCAGCAATGTACTGTAGCTGCAGAGTCAAAGAATAACGGCAAGAGTTTCAAAGGAGGAGAGATTTCATTTAATTAAAAATCTAAAATCTCTAATTCCACGTGTCCTTGGGGTCAGGGAAAGTAAAGAAAATTTAATTTAGTGATTATTTTATCACCTGTGACCTTCCAGCGTATGGTTTTTATAATGAAGCTATTAAGACTTCAGGGAGGGTATTTCAAAGTCAAGTGCAATTGGGCATCTTTGTGTAGCTACATAACAAACGCATCCCCATTTCTTCCACTGTCAGGTACTCATTACCATTACCCTAGTAATTAAGTACTTTTTCAGAATCATCTCATTTAATTCTGATACAATTCTATAAGATAGGCATTACCATTATTTCCATTTTAGAGACACTAAATTGTCTGAAGTTATATGGCTACTATGTAGCCACGAGGACACAAAACCCACAAGTGTGTGACTGGAGGACACAAATCGTACGGACAAGAGGAGGGTTCAGCACAAGAGCAAACTTGTTATAACAACGCTAACTCTAGCAATGCTTTCAGGAAAGAGAAGGCCACCACTGAGTATTTCTGTCTTCCAGGGTAACTTACCTCCCCGTGTAATAGAGCTTGTAGCTCTTATTCTTACAATACTTTTATTACTAAATAAAGCTCCAGTATGTAAATATCTTCCTACTACTCCCATCCGGGGCTTTCCTGGAATGCTCCTCCCTGATGCATTCTTGGACATGTCGACCCCTTTGAGTCATTTCACATACTTTAAATGTGAATGTAATTCTCATATATAACCATGGTATATCTCTGGAGATGGTTTTATTGGTGCAGTATAGTCTCTAATAAAATATTTATGAATGAAATGTTTAAGTCAGTGACTTAAGGTAGTACAATTTTGGTCATTCTGTTATAAAAACCCAGAGCTAGAAGTCTTCACACAATACAATGGCTTATGTGGTATCCATATTCTTTGGGTGAACCCTAATTCCAACATACATGACAAAGTGAATTTTTTAGTTCTTGGAACTAGCCAATACCTGCCTACTCTGGCTTCTGTAGATCTGTGTCCTAGAACTCAAAAGTTATGTCATCAGCATTCAGGTTTTTTCCCCTTCTCAACCGTTAGCTTAGATTTCTGCTACATTCACTTCCATCAGGCAGGTGGTCTGCACCTCGTGGCTGCATGGAAGTTCGAGGATAACATTCAAGCATCATAGCAAACTCACTCAACAAATGTATGTTGAGAGCCTACTATGTACAGTATTGCTCTAAATGTAGAGATACGTCAGTAGAAAAGATAAGAATATCTCTGCCCTTCTGTTGCCATTTCTAGATCTAGGATTTTTCACCGTAGTCCCAAGTCTGACCACTATTACACTGACTAGAGTCGTGTTCCCACTTAGGGACTAATCAGCATGCCCTTGGGGGAGGGAATGTCCTCACTCTCCAGACCTGAGACATGTGTCCATGCTTAAAGAAGGGAAGACAGGGTCGATAACACAAAATCACCTTAACTAAGAATGACAAAGCAGTAGTTTTCCAAAGAGGAGTTGGGGTGCTTTCACCAAACAACAGATGTGAACCTAGGGGGGAATTTTTCAGTTAAAACCCCCAAATCCAAACTCAGAGTGTTTAGATGAGGAAATCTCTACAGAAAACAAATAGAACTTGCTCAGGTAAGAGAAAAATGAATATGAGCTAAATAAGCGTTCAGAATCACCAAATCTAAGTTCCAGTCATTTAGTCAATGAACATTGGTAGGAAAATAGTCTTCCAGTGCAGAATACATTGGGTATAGTTGTACTGTAGATAATAGCTATCTGCAGTCATTGTCTGAATATATGGTTTATTTATGTATAGAATTTAACATTTACCAAGTGAATAGCTCTAGGCTATATGTACTTCCTTCTTTCCCTGGATAGTGAAAGGTATGTTCAATCTGTCTCACTCCAGGTGACTAGAGCTCAAACTATTAGCGATCAAGGCCTCAGCCTGGTAATTTATAAAATGTGCTTTGCTCTTCTGTGACATAGATGAAAAACTCCCCTTTATGCTTGGAAAAAATTGATTCAAAATTTGTTTGTTGAATATGCTGATTCCAGCTTACTGGGTAGTAACTAATAGGTATTTTCTAAAGAACTTTTCTTATTTTTTTTTCAACAACCATGTTATAGTAATTGCCCATAAGTATTTTTTCTTATTTTGATAGACTGACCAACAGATATACAGACAGACATACAAACAATAGACCAAAGACAGACAATCTATAGAAAATAGATAGGTGTTATCTATCTATCTGTATGTTATATAGTTGAAAAATAAAATTATTACAGATTAATGATATGGGTAGTTAAGAATGTAGATTTGGCAGATAAACTAAGTTAACATCATGAGTCTGATATTAGTCTACTAAATGATCTTGAGCAAGAACTTCTCTGAGACACAGTTTTTCATCCAAGAATCAAAATAATAATAGTACTCACATTGTAAGATTTTTTGCACACATGAAATACATTAATATATATCAAAACTGAGAAAAACAGCTGATACATAATTAACATTTAATAATTTTAGTTATCATCATTATACTTCTGCATGTAACATCATAAGCTTTTACAATGATCATTAGTAGCGCTCAAGTATTTCTGATCATTTTTTTAAGGGGCACATGGCATAGCTGCATTTCCTTACCTTCTTGTAGGTGTTGCTATGTGACCAGCTCTGGGAATAAGTTGTGAGTAGAAGGGGTATGTGTCACTTCTGGGCTATAGCATTTGCTTTCAGATGGGCGACTATCCAGAAAACATTCTTCTTTATGGAACCAAAACCAGCAATTTTGGAGTTGTGCCTACGCTATCAACCCATATATTTGAACGGCTAAGCCCCACTGACACACAGAGACCTGTAGCATGAGTGAAAATAAGTCTATGTTGCTTTAAGCTCTTGAGATTTTGGATTGCTTGTTACGGCTGCATAATCTAACTTATCCTGGCTGATACTGGCAACTTATACAATAAAGCATTTAATTGTTGCACATAAAATTAAATCTTGGCTACACAGTTCCAGAGCTAGTTTAAAGTTCCAAGCCAGTAAATGAGCTTCCTCTGGCCTTCTCTGCATGAGTGAAAGGTAATAATAGCTTTGTCCTCTCTAAATATTACACATGAGGTGGGGGGAAAGTAGGTTTATAATTGTTTGAATGGGAAATAATAATTAATAAATAAGAATACAAGAATAAACTCTGTTTTGTGTACTCACAACTATAAACCTACTTTTGCTACATCTTGTATTTAACTATCCAATTAGGTAGTGGGGTAGTGGGAAGAAAAGGCAAAAGGGTCCTCCCCTCAGTGCTCTTTCATCAGGGAAAAATATACATATATTTCCCAGTAATCTCCTGCAGACTTCCCTTGACAGTACTGGCAATTTTGGCTTTTATGCCCAACCCATGACCAATCAGTGACAAAAGGAAAGGGATTTAAAAAAGACTTAATTTGATCATTATTCATCTCATAGATATGGGGAAGAGGCTGCTTACTTTTTCAGTATACTATACCCTGTGTGATACCTGAACAAATCAGTGTTCTCTTAGCAAAGAGTAAGGAAGAAGAATGGTTGTTTGTCTAAGCAATCAAGAGCATCTTTCATGAGAATAATGGCCTCCTACATGAGTTATTGTAGAATTGAAAGAGGACTTTTAAAAATGAAGTTCCTCTGTAATTATAGTATATGCAGTTGTCCCAGGAGAGGATATTAGGTCCACTGAGAAGATGCTGAGAAATACTAGTGATTCTCTCTGCTGGCGTTTTACAGTCAATAATGTGGATTTCTAAATAGATTTGCCCAGACTCATAGTTAAACAGACACCTAATAATTTAATATACACTTAAGTATGTTAATATGAAGAATGTGTTATGTGAATTAATAGTCTAGATTATAATTATCCAAACTTTAAGCAGTTCTTGAATTAAAATATCTGTCCAGAATACAAAATGAACAGTGGATTACTGTTTCAAAGCGAGAGATGTGGGAAGACTTTACTGGAGAATGATTGTTATCTACTCTGCAACACCCTGATGGCTGGAAAAGATGACACAAATTGTAGTTTGAAACCATGGATTTCAGTTAAAAGCTAAAAGGAGGTGGATGGCTGCCATGTCTTCCCATAACATGCAGAATGGCAAGAGAAACAGTGAAACAAATTTCACCTTGTGATGTACATTTTCCTTACTAATATTTGCTGTTCCCACTTTTAATAGCACAGGTATATTCAGTTGCCTATAAATATTGAAAGGCAAACCGTTCAGTGTTGAAAATAGGAACCCAAAAATGATTCCCAGGTTTAATTCACCTGAAAATTCTATAGCTGCAGATTGATTTTAAATTATACAGGGAATTGTTGTTTTTATATTCTTTGCCATTGTACTTGCTTTAGACTGGCATTTAAATTATCAAACCATTACCTTCTCAAACCAACACTTGTGATTTCTGAGTTATATGTGCTAAAATTATGAGACTTCAACTGAACATTTTGATCAAGTCTAGTGACAGAAATATATATTTTTTTCATGATATTGTTCTAAGATCTTTAAAAGACGTTGGTCAATAAGCCCAAACCATTTTTTTTAGCCAAGATATCTATACTATTATCAACAGAGGTATTCTCTCAAAAGTTTACTGATAGTACATATCCTCCCATACATTTAATGCTGATGCAGAAGAAAAAATGATGCCCACCCGAATTTATTGGTCCATGTCTCTCGTTTATCCTACACTTGAATTTTATCTCTGAGTAGTAATATTACAAAACTTGTTTGTATGATATGAGGATATTGTATTTTCCCTGTGTATAGTCTGTGTATATTTCTTTAAATTAAGAAATCTCAAACCATAGCTTGCTAATAAACTTTAATTCCCTTTCCAGTGGAGACCATTTTAGCAACAAAAATAGCTCTAGCAACTTGCTAAGGGAGTCCCTCTGTGTCCGTGGACAAGATAAATGACCCTGCAGATTAAGAGCAACAAAGACATTTTGTTGAATTTCACCTTAACAGATTATTTAGCAGCATGTTTCAAAATTCAATTTTATCTGAAACTGAAGAAAATGTATTAGAATAAGGTAATAACTTACTTTTAACTTTGTAGTCAAAGGTATATTAATTAAGATGTGGAAAAGTAGTCAACCCGTATTCTTCTAAAAACTATAGAACAGAATTTTTGATAGCTGGAAGCTTGATATTGATGATTAGCAGTCATGTGTTGAGGCTAAATGATGTGTTTATCTTGCAGCTGAAACGAACTAAATCTATTTGTCATCTTGGCAGTGGTTACCGCAACGGGGTCACATTTTTGGTGCAGAACAAAGACCAAGCGTCTATACTCATCATCCCACTGAAACATTACTGTTAAGTGAACCAATAAAGAAAAAGCATCTCATTCTTAATGCCACGTACTTTTGGAAATGGATGTTGGCATCCATATCCCCTCTGACACAGCACTAGGTTATGTATGGCCTTGGAAGTGAAAATCCCGTGCTGTACCTAGTGAGTAAAAGAGTAGGAAAAAAAACTAACTCAAAAGTCTTAAGATACATCACAATGACATCTCAATCTTTTCCTCTGATGTTAACATTTTATTTCCCTAAGGGCAAGGTACTAAAAGGAGAACAAGATCAACTTCTTAGATGGGGAAGCAAATTAGGCAGTTAATGTAGAAGGAGATTAGTTTGTTTTGCTCTGAAAATAAACAAGACATCTCATTCTCAGAAGAAGACTAACTTAAAGGACACCTTTATTTTACATATGCCTGTGGATTGCACATTTAAGAACACTAAAAAATAATGATTCTGATTTATTTGGCTTCAAAGTGATCGTGACAGTGTTAGAAGTCAGAGTTTGATGTGCCTTGTTTTTCTGACTTAGCATCTGTCTGACTGTCAGACATTCCAAATGAAATGAGAATGCCAAGTAGATAAGGCATGAAGGTGGGAGGCTGCCGGAACAGTCCTTCTGTGGCCAAGAGTGACTGCTGAACTCCATAGAGCACGCGTGGCAGGGTTTCTGGGCATGTGGATGTCTTTGGGTAATTTGAGAGACAATCATGTGTGGTGCATTTACTACTCTGCTGCAGTTTTGAAGTTAGGCTATTTTCATCCCAACACATAAGAATTCACAGAGCTGTTAAGATTTTCCTGTGATGTGGTGCTGCAGTTCTCTTAGGAATAAAAAGTTAGGTCTAAAAAGATGCTAAGAGGACGGTTATGTAAAAGCATAAAGAACTGTGCAGGAATGAAAACACTGGACTTTGAATAGTAGTTACCTCCTGGAAAGAGAGGGTGGAATGGAATCCTAAGTAGCCTCAGCAGTACCCAGAATCCTTCAGTTCTTCAGCTGGGTGTGGAGTAAATGGATACCACCCTTACTTCTTTTTTCTTGACTTACCTTTTAATAATAATGTTTGAAAGAATTAAAGCTGTCCGTGTAGGAACATATAAAAGTTCATGATGAAAAAAGCTAAATGCAAAATTATATGCGCTGCGAAGGCAACTCTCTCTGTGGACAGATGAGGACAAGAAGTGAAAGTGTTAAGATGTGAGATGTTAAAGTGGGAGAATTACGAGACATTTGGACAGAAATTATCCAGCGAGGTGATTTGAAGTTTCGTGATCAAAACAGGAAAATATAACCTGAGAAAATTGAAGCTTCTTTCACATAAAACAAAGGAAATGTTAGGTATAAATCAATTTAAATATTCTGTAGGTAACCAGTTCGAACTTCTGCTTTTTCTCCCTCCTCTCCTCTGCATTCACGAAATCACTTGAGATTCTTCTAATTAAAGAAAAATAATCCTTTTTATTCAGAGCCCTAAATTTAAAACAAGGTAAAAGTACATTCACAGTTTTTAAATATTACAAAAAATAACTGGCATGAAATTGAATTTCCTACTTACTGTGTATTCTGAATTTAGAGCTTAAATTAGACATGAAAAATAAGACAATGATTAAAGAAGGAGAATTTTTCATTTCTATTATAACTGTGCCATTAAAGAAACAAAGCTCTTCTAAAAGGACTTGATTAGGGGGAGACCTATGAGGCAAAGGTCAAATGCACCTCAGAAAGTTTTGGAAAACCTATGTTTCCTACAGAGAGTCATGGTCAGAAGGAGCAAACCTTGCTGAGTCTAATTCACAAAAAGATTTGATTTTACTGTTCTTTATTTCCCATGACCTTGAATAAATTCAAATACAGCACTTTAAAAAAAAAAAAACTCAGAGTAGAACCTATCATTTATCTACAATTGTTTGGTCGGATTTATTTTACTTTGATCAATTTCAGTCAAGTTCTCCTGGTTGCTTTGAAATTGAAAGTTCTTTGAATAAGTGTCTTGTCAAGATTGGGTGAAGTGAATACACAGTGAAAAATCTATTTTATTGAACTTCAAAGAAAAAAATTTTTAAGACTTTGTTTTTGTTCTCTGGTCCTTAATAATGCAGACAGCCGTAATATTATAGAAATATTTTGTCTGAGAACAAGAGTTTTTCCATGGCTTACTTCATATGCACGCGTACCAAAATGCCTTCAGAAACTGATGTACAAGTGCTTCCTAAGAGAACCACAAATACCATAAAGCTTTCATTTTGATGTAATGCTACTTGCACAAGAAATTCAGATTTATAGTCATCAGAATGACTATATATACGTATTTTTCAAATCGTCCCTAATGCCCAGAGAGTGACAGCAACTCTGCAGGCTTTATTAACTCTGGGCCAGTTAAAAAGAGCTGTGAGATCAAATTCTGTTGTGCTCTGGTAATCCCGCCACTTTGAACTAAGACCGTGTCTTTTTCCTGGGATGGTGATAAGCAATGAGGATCTCATCTTTCCCAGCTTTGAACTTTCTCATGTGGCTGAGATCCTTCTCTGTAGCTCCTATATCTAACTTTATTTTTCTCAACTCCACAATTCTCATGCAATGATCAAATCTATTTAGAAATTATAATTAAGAATCCTATCAGCTTCTATCAGTGTTAGATTATTTTCCTGAGAGAAAATTCAGAATTCTGTCTTTATAGAAATATTTCTTTTCTCCAAATACCTAGGTCTCAAGCCATTCTGTTAAAGGGAAAGAGGAGTAATTTTATTATATTACAATATTGGCCCATGTCATAAGATCAAAGGACAGGCTCATCTTGCAAATCCTATAGTGATTCCCTCTACCTATAGACACGCTGCATATCTAAAACATCATGAACTTCCAAGGGTAACCCAGGGGTCACCTCACTGTTGGGACCTGAGCCATCTCCAGTCCAGTCTCTCCCCAACCTGCCATTGTTCTTCCAGTGCATAGTAGTCTCACACTAAGATGCAGGCTTCTTAAACAGGGGTTGTCAATAGTTTACTTTGGAGCCATAGGCTTAAAGCCCAGTAAGACACTGAGTGATTGCCAAGTACTAAAATCAAAACTGCTTGCCAACTTTAACTGCCTATAAGACTTAATGATCTATGCCAGATCTACTTTTTTTAAAATTCCTTCAGTATGTATCAATTCTTAAAATTAAGAGATTTTACCTCTCTGTCCCCATTTTCATTCTTTTCTGCTACAGCATGTTCATTTTCCTTCACTCTCTGCTCTCAGAAAATGGAGACTAGCCTTCAACTCTCTCATAAATCTGGAAGGTCCCATTGTTCAAGACATAAATATCTTTGAAACTTTATGCTGGATTAACTCCAAATTGTCTATATTCCTTCAAGTTGCAGAAACTACATTGGACCAATTTTTCCTTCCTTTAATTTTTGAGAGAGGCCAATAGATGCAACCAGGTCTCTGGAGGAAACCCAGCAGGTTTCATATTGTTTTATTGCTTGAGGCTAATCATTTTAAGTATGTTAGAAAGAAATACTTTTAGATTAAAACTATTAAATTTTAGAAGAGAACCTGATATATAGTTCTTAGTACTTAAAGTGAGAAAGAGAATTAGCGTTTATTAAACTCCGTCTATGTGTCAGTGGTTCAGATGTACCAGCTCATGTCATTCTCATAATTATCATCATAGTACTATTATTATTCCCACTTTTCATGTAGAGAAATAAAGGTTCAGGGAAGACAAAGATTCACTGAGTTATAAACCAGGGTTCTTTGACTCCAAACCTCTAGTACCTTCAAGTATAGCATGATGAATTTAAGTAGTATGTAATATTATAACTGATTTTCTATGACTTTACTGTTTTCATTATTAAGCTCCACATTGATTAAAATTCATAAACACTTATTTTAGCTAAAAATCATATTACATTAACATCATGACAAAATACCTGCCCCATGAGGCCAATTAATCTAATTCTATCCCGACCGACACAGGCAAAACCCGTGTGCGTTGCTTTGTAACAATAACAAAATAATCACTACGTTTTGGAAATGGCTGAATCCTGTTTTCCACACTGCATGTTGACTGTGAGTCTAGTCCATTGGGCTAACAAGACGTTTTCTTCTCCTACTTTGCTATCTTCCAAGAAGCCTATGTTGTTTTATAGCATACTTGGAACTTGGCCTAGAAAATTACAAAATCACTCAAACAATATTTATCCCAACTTTCTGAAGAAACAGAATCTTCTCCTATCTAATCCCAACCTTATGACTCTTCTTAGATATTTTCCGAACCGTAGGTGTTAGCATCTGCTGTTGTGAAATCTTTGGTTTGATGGGGGGACTGGGGTGAGGACTACAGCCAAGACAGCTTTTTACATTAAAGATTATATAATTATGCCACATGTCCAACTCTGCAGATTGCTGAATTTTTTGAAAGGATGTACATCTTTAAGCTCGTTAAATCCTTTTTACATTTGTACTTTTTGAAGTTGTACCAGAGATTCTCACCCATTAACCCTTAGAATAAAAAAAAAAACTGATACCTTTCTCACGAGATAAGGACAGGGAAGTACCAACTGCCTTCTTGGCCACCTCCTCAGTTTCAGCACTGCTGAAGCTGAGTTCGTTCTTCTCCTGGAAATGTAGTGCCACTCTCCTACCATTTGCCACCTCTCCTCCCCATTTCACGAATTATATAGCTGTTCAGAAATAATCTAGAAAAATTGCCAAAGAACCGAATAGCTCCAAATAGTTTCTCCTGACTCCATACTCTATTCTCCTCTCTCTTGACTCCCTCACATATTAAATAGGCATGAAGCAGCCCACAGAGGAGATAGAGTAAATGGAAAAGAGAGAACCAAGGCATGAGGCAGCACTGTGTGCTTCAGGAAGGACCAAGAGCGAAGTTGGGGACAGAGGATTCAGGAGAGAGCTGACCCAGGAACGCATATGGGCAGGGTCACTTCCCACCCCTTTTGCAGTTCCCGTAGAATACATTCCTCTGGTTCCTTCCATTTATCTCAAATGCATAAGGCTTCAAAGAGCACTGATTAAAGAAATTATTTAGTGCAATCAATCACCACTTACAAGTCAATGAGCTTTCCTTCTGAGGTCAGGGCTATGCTTTGTTTTCCCTCTCCCCCACCCATGCTTTTTCAAAGGAGAGAGCACTCTCCATTTACTTCTTTGTTGTTTTTTCTTAAGATCATTCTCATAATTTGTTTTGTCAAATGTTCTGCTAAAATTTCCTTCTGTCCATCAAAAGTTAAAGTAAACATCTTTTTCAGAGATAATAGTTTGACCTTTAGTCAAAAAGATTTACCCACTTCAGTCCAATGACTTCTCCATTTTTTATTCTTTCACTTAAGTGCATTAAGATGAACTTCAAATATAAAATTTTACATTGCTTGAAAAGCATGTGCTTAAATGCTTAGTAGATACATTACTCAATAATGTAGCTTTTCAATGAATCTTAAGAGACTACTAGTATAATAAGATAACTACATTTGTTCCAGGTACTATCTGGATTTAGTGACCTGAAAGAAATGCAATAAGCATTACAATATTTGCAGAGCAGCCAGGCTCTTGATTATATAAGTAAAATCCTGAAGAAAAACCAAAAACATCACAGCTATTTTTTCATTATGTTTTTATAACTTTTAATTCTAAAAGAAAATTCATTAGCTCTTTCACTATTTTACTAAACCATTAAAATGTACATTTTAGTTAGCATTACAATTCTAGTCAAAACCACCAAAAGAAAACTATGGGCTCCTAACTTTATTTTCTTGAAAATTATGAGCAGAGACAGCAGAAAATTAATGAATATGACATGTTAAATGAATAGCACTGGAATAATTTAAATAGTAAAGGACCAAAATTTGTGATCCCGGGTAAGTTTAAATCCTATCATCATTGCTTGATTTACAATATGAATTATCAAGATTGGATTAGCAGAAAGAGTTTGATGGTTCAAAAGACTGAGCTTGAGATTGGGCCATGATTTTTCCCTAAGACTTTTGGAGAGTCATACTTTTGATACCTTAAATTTACCATCTATGATTGAAGGTAATATTATGAAATACAAAACCCAATTATTTTCTAAATTATTCATTGGAAACATATGGAATAAAGTCAAAGTGGTTCTTAATTAAAAGATGATCATTATAACTCAAATGTGCATGCAAAAAATTATTGAATAATAAATCCTGGATTCAAGGTAGCTTAGTCACTTAAAAAAACTTGACCAACATTGAAAGGTCAAGGAAAGAAAGCAGCATCCAAGAGCATATTGTTGTTAATGCATAAGCCCTGAAGAAGCACTGATTGAGTTCATGTTAAGAAAAACCTACCATTTTGCCAATACAAAGAGAGTGAAAATCTTAGCACTAACATCTTTAATGCTGTGTTAAAACATTTACCTCGGGTAGTTTTAGCTAGGCTAATTATTGAAAATAAAAAGTAGCACATATTATGTTTATTTCCATTAGAACAAATGTAATATTATTCTAATGCTACTTGAATTATTTGAATAACAAACAATTTTTCGGTTGTTGTGACCTTAAAGGACAATTATTTATTCGCCCCAAAAGTTTGACTTATTCATTCTGTTGTTTACACATGAATAGCTTGAGCACCACCGAAATGCCTTGCCTTTCAGTTTTCCCACAGCAATTTACTGTAGAATGTTACCCTGACATTCTGATGCATTGTTAAGGCAGAACATGTTGAGTATATTTGGAGGTGTATTATACATACAAAATTGCATGCATTTTATCTTTTATCTACATGATTTTTAGAGTTTGTTTTTTCAGTCAAGTTTTAAGCATTTTCAAGTTATGAAATTTAACAGGAATTTCTGGCAAATGGTAATAACCGGCACTTAAAACACTCCTTCTTTGTTATTCACCATTCTAAATACTTTGCCTAGTACAAATTTACATATCACAAATCACAGAGTTTATATCATTATCTCCTCTCTTCACCCACCTCTTTTGTTACAGATGAAAAAACTGAGGTCCAGAAAATTTAAATAACTTGATCAAATTTTCTTTATTTACTTATTTATCTTTAATATATTTTATTGGTTATGCTATTAAAGTTGTCCCATCTTTTTCCTCCCCTTTACTCCCCTCTGCCCTGCACCACCCCCACCCACCAGCATTCTCCTCCCTTAGTTCATGTCCGTGGGTCATACATACAAGTTCTTTGGCTTCTATTCTTAACCTCCCCCTGCCTATTTTGTACTGACCATTTGTACTTCTTATTCCCTGTACCTTTTTCCCCATTCTTCTCCCTCCCCCTCCCTGCTAATAACCCTCCAAATGATCTCTATTTCTGTGGATCTGTTCCTGTTCTAGCTGCTTGCTTAGTTTTTGTTTTTTTTTATGTTCAGTTGTTGATAGTTGTGATTTTGTTGTCATTTTACTGTTCGTATTTTGGATCATCATCTTTTTCTTAAATAAATCCCTTTAACATTTCATTTAATAAGAGTTTGGTGATGATGAACTCCTTTAATTTGATCTTATTTGGGAAACACTTTAACTGCCCTTCCATTCTAAATGATAGCTTTGCTGGACAGAGTAATCTTGGATGTAGGTCCTTCCCTTTCATAACTTTGAATACTTCTTCCCATCCTCTTCTTGCCTGCAAGGTTTGAGAAATCAGCCAACAGTCTTATGGGAACTCCTTTGTAGGTAACCGTCTCCTTTTCTCTTGCTACTTTTAAGATTCTCTCTTTATCTTTAATCTTGGATAATGTAGTTATGATGTGCCTTGGTGTGTGCTTCCTTGGGTCCAACTTCTTTGGGACTCTCTGAGCTTCCTGGACTTCCTGGAAGTCTATTTCCTTGGCCAGATTGGGGAAGTTTTCATTCATTTCTGTTCAAATAAGTTTTCAATTTCTTGCTCTTCCTGTTCTCCTTCTGGCACCCCTATGATTCAGAGGTTGGAACATTTAAAGTTGTTCTCGAGGTTCCTAAGCCTCTCCTCAATTTTTTGAATTCTTGTTTCTTCATTCTGTTCTAGTTCAATGTTTATTTCTTCCTTCTGCTCCAAATCATTGACTTGAGTCCCAGTTTCCCTCCTGTCACTGTTGGTTCCCTGTCTTTTTTTCTTTATTTTACTTTGGATAGCCTTCACTTCTTCCTCTATTTTGTGACAATACTCAACCATTTCTGTGAGCATCCTGATTACCAGTGTTTTGAACTCTGCATCTGATAGGTTAGTTATCTCTTCATTGCTTATTTCTATTTTTGCAGCTTTGATCTATTTTTTCATTTGGGCCACATTTTTTTGTTTTTTGTCTCGGTGCAACTGTTGCATTATAACTGTGGAGCCTTAGGTATTCACCAGGGTGGGGCAACCCACGTCACTGCATTGTGGCACATTCTGAGTAATTGTTTCTTTTTTAACTCCTTAGTTGTCAAACTTCCATACAGTTTGATTTTCTGGCAGTTCTGGTTATTTTTTGTTTTTAAACTTGTTGTCCTTCTTTTGGTTATAGGAGTAGACAAGGTATATCTACATATACCTCCATCTTGACCAGAAGTCCTCTTGATCAAATTTTCTTAAGTAGCAGAACTTGGAGTCAAGGTTCACAGTCTATCTTATATCTGATAGTGTCCTGTGACTGTGCTTTTTATCAATATTTTTTAAGAAATAATTTTGATTTGGCATAAACAATGAAAAATTACTTTAGGTAAAAGAAGCCTGATAGGAGTATGTAAATATGGTCACAAAACTAAACTCTTCTTAGCAGTAATATAATTAGTGAATATTTGCTAAAATTTCAGTGTTGACACAAAAGAAAGCCAGAATATATTAATACAAAGAACAAGAAAATTGAACCCCAAAGACCTAAGTCTGATCCCACCTCCAAAGGGAATCACGTTACAGAAGGCACATTCAAATCCTCTGTGTTCTAGTCTTATCAATTGGAGACTATAACACCTACCTTTGCTACTCTACAATTTGGCTTTTAGGGTCAAATCAGAATGTGAAGGGGTATCAAAGTCAAAGAGCTATATAAATGAGAAATAGAATTAGTAAATATAGTAGCCCCCCCTTATCTGTGGTTTCACTTTCTGCAGTTTCACTTTCTGCAGTTTCAGTTTTCTCTGGTCAAAAGCAGTCCAAAAATATTAAATGGAAAATCCCAGAAATAAATCATTCATAAGTTTTAAATTGTGCAACATTCTGAGGAGAATGCTATCCCACTCTGTCCTGCCAGGGACATGAATCATCCCTTTGTCCAGAATGTCCACCCTGTTAGTCACTATAGTATCGAAGTGCTTGTGTTAAGTCACCCTTATTTTACTTCCTAACGGCCCCAAGGCACAACAGTAGTGATGCTGGCAATTCAGATATGCCAAAGAGAATCCATAAAGTGCTTCCTTTAAGTGAAAGTTCTCCACTACAAAAGCAAAAAGAAAAAAAAATACATGCTAAGGTTGCTGAGATCTACAGTAAGAACACATCTTCTATCCACAAAACTGTGAGGAAGGAAAAAGAAATTCTTGCTAGTTTTGCTGTCATACCTGAAACAGCAAGAGTTAGGCCACCGTGCATGGTAAGCACTTAATTAATATGGGAAAAGTGTTAAATTAGTGAGTGGAGGGCACAAACAGAAAACATATTCGGATTGACAGCAACATGTTGCCCCAGAAAGCATGGGGCCTATAGGCAGACTTCCACCAATGATCCCCTGACGCGAGTGACACCAAGCCATTTACTGCAAGGAAGGGATGGTTCCAGAGAGTCAGGAATAGGTTTGGATTAAAAATATAAAGATGACTAGAAAGAAAGAGATATATCACATTCACATAATTTTTATTACAATATATTGTTACAATTGTTCTATTATTAGTTACTGTTGTTAATCTCTTACTGTGCCTAATTTCTCGATTGAAATTTATTATAAGTTATATATATATAGGAAAAATCATAATACATACTGGGTTCCAAGCTACTCGCAGTTTTAGGCATCAACTGCAGGTCTCGGAAACATATTCCCCTAGGAATAAGGGCAACTCCCGGATTGAAGGTGCTGGATATAAGAAAGGGAAAACCATGTTAGCATTACTAATACAAGTTTAAGAGAATTTTTTCAAGAGAGTATATACAAGAATTCTTTAGGAAAAATAATTGCTAGGAAAAAATAATGAGCCAACTGCCTCTTCTATAGTCTACCGGGAATAAAAAGTAAAGAATACTTGCACAGATTTTCTAAATGATCTGGACAGTTGATGTTTTCCTGAAGTTTTATCAGGATTTGATCAGTAGTGTTACCAAAAGTGTATCATTCAGTTTTAACAAGATGTTCAACAGGGTCATGTCTTCCCTATGTGTGAACAATATTTGAAGAAGGCTTTATCTGCCTCCATTTATGATTTTATTTATTCAGTAAGCATTTCCTTAAGACTTACTATGTACCTAACCTAACTGAGACTTCATGGGAAAGAGGCAAAGGCAAAGAGGATAACAGTATTCCTCTCCAGGTAGCTTCCCCATGTGGAAGAGACAAATCAAAAATCTACTAGAAAACAAGGACCTGTGAGATTATACAAATGAGAAAGCATAAATAAATGTGGATGACAGACAAAGTGAAGGGCTCATGTGTGTTATTCCTTAGGTAGACATTTAGAGGAAGTCTACTAGAATGTTTTAAAAGGCAGAAATGACTAAGTTTGGCAAACAAGAACAAAGCAAATTCTACATTCTAAGTGCAGACATGTTAGAATCTACAAAAACAAACAATATTCATGCAGGACCTTGAGGTCGTATGTTCACGGTTGCAGTGCAGGAAGAAGAGGACACTATACTCAAGATTGACTGGCACAGGGAAGCCCCTTCAAAAGCAGGGATAGAAAAAATCAAGGGCCATGGGAGCTGTACAAGGATAAAGATGAAAGTTCAAATCCAAGAACCAGGATACAGAAAGAAGAAATAGTGCTACAAATTGGGAATTGGACAGATAAAAGTGCCATTGAGAGAAACAGAGAAAACAACAGTTAGTGAAGAATATTAATGTTGGTTCTTTAGCCACAGGAATCCACTGGATAATCAAGGAAAAATGTACTGTGGATAGCTAGACAAGCAAGGGCCTTTGTTTTTGCTGTTGTCTACCTGTCACTTTGTATAGTAATGAAATTAATGAGCCGGACTCATTCTTTTATGACTGGAAAGACTCAGACATCCTGTTCTTTTTCGCTCATGCATAGCAACCACCCAGTTCTCCTGTCAGTGCCATCAAATCTCCCCAAGGTACAGGGAATTCTGAAAATGTGTTGCCTGCTTCTAGAATGATGAAAAGAGTACGTGGGAAAAAATATCTTTCAAAAAGTAGGTAATAAGGCTAAGCAACATTTTTGTTTGTTTCCTATAACTCTTGGCCCGAGGCTGTAAAATGGCATAGGGAAACAAGGACTATATCTGCCCCTTTCACTGATATTCTTTCATAATTTGATTTAATCATAGTAGCATTAAATTGCTTAGCAAAGAAACAAGTAGATTCTCAAATATTAAATTATCCAAAAGTCATCGATGGGTGATTTTTTTTAAATCTTAGAATAGATTTTTTTTTCCCCCTTGGGCATCTTTGATAGAAAATATATAAAAGAAATTGCTAAGCAAATTCAAAGCGTTATAATGAAACCAAATACTAATTGTCTCAGAATCCAAGAGATGATTATTTTGAAGATTTCTAACACAGACATTGAACCTCAGGTATACCTCTTTTTTAATTTTGAACTTTGAAATCAGAACTCAGGAGAGGCATACTGCAAATTTTGCAGGATAAATGGATTTGCCTTTAACCACAAAATTGTGTTGTCCACAGCATGACTGAAAACTGTTACTAACTTCCAAAGGCTTCAGAAGTGATTGGCCTGTGAATAGCCTTCACCTCTGCCAACTTACCTGGCATCCCTTTGTGTTTACCAGTGCACTTTCCTGAGCCTGCAGATCACAAGCCCCTGGGCCGACTGTGGAGCCTTATCTAAATCCTCTGGAAGTTGTGCTCGGGCTTATCTCTGCCTGGAGACCCAACAGCGTTTTCCATGTCAAATTTCAGACGTTCCAATATTGTGAAGATATGGATGACTTTGCCTTATCATCGAAAGCAGGCTATTATAGATATTTTATAAAGTTGATTATGTGACTAATACCTGTACAAATAAAATGCCCTTCAGTCAACTAAATTTTATTATCAAGACTAATCATTGCATTCAGCAAGATACACCAGTAACTTTAGTGAGTTGTTCAGCAGGGGCTGTGGATTTCTTCAACAGAACAATTCATATTCAAATCAAACCAACAGAGGTGCTAGTAAAAAATTATCAATATGTAGGCTGTGATTTTGTGTGTATCAGAGCAATACAATGTATTTTATTGAAGTTTTCTGTATATTAACAGTTCAAGAGTTTATGGGCACAGGGAGACAGACTTGCCATTTTATTAAATTTTAAAGTTTTTAAAAATAAGTCTAAACAAAAGTTTATTTGACAGGGAAAAGGAGAATTCTGACCACATAGTAGAATCAGAATCTAGCAGAAGACCCTATTTAATTTGGCATTTAACGTGTTTTACGGAACGGTTCACATTTGCTTCATGTATATCCATTAACTCTGCCCGGGTAGACTGTGAACTGTCTAAGTGAGTAAATGATTTCAGACGTGTGCACTGCTCCTCCACTGCGCTGGGCTTGGCTGTACGAAATAGACACTCAAATGGAGGACTAAATAAGGGAGTGAAGGAGCCTCTCTCCCACATTGCTGCTCACACAATCCCTCTGCCTGCAAAAGCCACAGGTAGCCGATTCAAGTCAATGGCTTGGATCTCTTTACAGCATATTTATACAGAAACATCTTCCGGTTTGTTTTTTGTCAGAGGCACATATTGAAAAGCTAAACAGAACTATGTAAAAGGAAAATGTTAAATGCATTCTTAAGAGGGTAATTTTGAAGATTATTTAGAAAAGGCTACGTATGTTTACCACAAGGAAATGTCTTTGCATTCAGCACGCTAAAAATCTAAAGTAGATTTTTTTAAGTCTGTGCCTTATTGAAAGCTTTGTTTAACAAGGTAGTTATAGGTTTGATTAAAAGGAGTCTATAAACCAAAGGAAATATGGGAAGAAAGGAGAAAACAAGGGAGGAAGGGAAGGGGACAGACAGACAGACAGACAGACAGGAGGAAGGACGTAGTCAGGAGGACAAGAGGGGAGGAAGAGGACCGGAGTCCCCAAAGTGCTATTTTCGTCGTATTAACCAGCAAGGCTTTGAAACCCACCTCTCCCGCAAAGCCTCCCTGGAGCTCTAGGGCCCTTTGTTTTGTCCTCCTCTAACCTGCTACCTACACAGTTCCCCCACTCCACTGAATTTTGTGCTGAGTTCTGTATGCCTCCTATCTCTTTCTAGTTCTTAATCCTGGGAGACAGTCTTCACAAGCTTCTAAAGAAGGACCCATCTTCTCTGTACTCTGTTTCCCCACCACTTCCAGCACAATATGAGCACACAGCAGACTGCCAAGAATAAATACATAAAAGATTAAATGACCAAATGCAGGAGTAAGTTTTCCCTAATTCAGTAATCTTGGTGAACTTAACCTTGGTGCTCTGGGAAAGGGGTTTTTAATTTGGAGCCCAATGGCATCCTAGATCTAGGGAACTATAATCTCTATAAGGGTAATACACACTCCCAATTGTGTGGAAATTTAAACACATATGCAAGACACAATACACACAAACATACAGATTTCCCATAACAGCTCACAGCATGTCCTATGTTAAAGGGAACATGTAATTCAGAGGAGGCTCAGAACTACTATTCTAAAGAGTGAGGGAAAGGTGAGTTTGTTTAATAGTTAGGAGCCAGGAATTCAGTCCTTGAGGCCATTTCTGTCTGTAGTGGGAAATTCTTCAAACTGACCTTGAACTGGTTGGTTTCATCTTAAATCATAGTCTGTATGACTTTGTACATTGCTTCAAATCTTACCTTTCATGTTCTGTCTCCAATAGGGGTTAATGAATATATTAATGTACATATTTCCAAAGTACTTTTTCCTATTTGCATTCTGGAATTTAGACAATCCTTTAAAATACAAGGCTTAATTTTTAACCAGCTTTTAAAAAGTGATTGTCCTCATGTTTTTAAAAAATTATTAATAAACAGTCTAAAAGCAAAACTTTGAAATGTAGATTATTTTTCCCACTGGTTAACAGAAAAATTCTTTTCATATTGTATTTAGCATCTTGCATGAATGCATGATGATCCAGAAAGCTGATGGATTGTTTTGGCTAAAACTAGAAGTTGGCAAAAAGCTTCAGTAAATATAAGAATGAAGAATATGGAGATTATTCATAAAATGAATAGCAAACATTAGTGCAGTGGCGAGGCATTCCTATGGCAATGCAGAGATATGTCAAAGGTAGAAAATGCTCGCCATTATTGCTGAATTTTTGTAGTGGCCATAGCAACAGTTTATTACCTGTGTCATCTTGAGGCTCTTGGCTGAAATATCTAGGACAGATGTAAATGAACAAGCTTATATTTTTCAGAAAGGAAATTACAGCTTGTCTTATGTAAGAGACATGGATTTAAGGTTGTTTCATAATATGATGAACAGTAATGGAACAGATAATGCAGAAAGCTGCCCTTGAAGGTGAAATCAAGGCAGGGAGTACTAAGCCAGTGAGTTCTGCCACGGATTAAACCTTGAACCCAATGAATAAATCCACCCAAAGGTCGCCAGCCTCGGAGATGGCAGGAGGGGACTGTGAATGGGAATGAGGCCGGACAGAGTCAGAGCAAAGGGAGTGGGATTGAGAGCAGGCCGAAGGAAAACTCACTGAGGTGGTGGTGTACCTCAGAGACCGTCCGCTCTGCTTCCACTTGACCTTGACAAGGTAGCTATGTGGGTTTCTTTTGAGCCACCTAACAGTCACTGAGCATTGTTAAGCTGATAGGACTCAGTCGGGCATTTTAAAAAATAGAAGTGAGAGCCCAGAGTCAGGAGAACTAGAGCAGGGCTCCCCTCAGCCGTAAGGTGCTTCGTGTAAATTTTTAAAAACTCCTCTCCCCAACTGCTCCCTCAGTAGGTGTGGGTACAGTGCCTGTTTGATGGGTACACTTTGAATTTGAGAACATAACTTGACACACGGGGCTGCTATTTAGTAATATTAAAATTTCCGCTTTGTAAATGCACGAATATCCTTGCTCTTTGTGACACTTTTATCTTGGATTTCACAATGCTCTATTAAAGAGAAGGATATTTGAACTATCTACTTTTTCAAAAAAGGATGTCAGATCCCCTAAAGTCAATAATTTTTAAAAATTTGCTTAGTGCCAAGATTCCTTGGGAGAAAGAAATAATGATGTTTTTCCATCTGAGTCTTACATTTTTATTATAGAAAGAATATTTAGTAGCTGATTTCATCAGTAACTGTACCCCTGGAGCACTGAATTTGTACACAAGAGCATATTAAGCCATGTAGTTTCCATTTGAAAATGTGCTATATTATGTTCTGAGCACCGAATTTGGCAAATATAAGAAATTTACTTCTTTTAAAAGAGTAAAAAGAGTAATTAAGACCCAGATTTTAACACATGGGAAGTAAACAGTAAGCTTCCTGATCACACAAACATGCTCAGCCCTGCATTCCAGCCCTGAGAAAATGCCTGGCACATAGATATTCAACAAACGTATTTGATTAAATAATTACTTTTTTAACTGTTCAATTTATGCCTACTTCCCATGAAAAAAATGACCTCTCTTGATGAGGGGAATAGTTGTTTCTCTGGAATTTTTCTCCGCCAACAGAAGACCTGATAATGCAAATTTATTTCCAAATGGTTCCTAATTATTTTATTGCATTTTCCTTAAAGATAAGTGCTTCGTGTCATGAGTAATCTAGAAAAGCTGAGTTTTGAGTTAGTAAGAAGTGAATTTTGTATGTAGGAAAAGAGCACATTAATATACCTACAATACATTTGTATCAGTCCATCTTTCATTGTAAAACAACACATCAATTTACACCGAGTGCTGTATCACAGAGTCAATATTTTACACTGGGTAGAAGAGGGAAATTTTAGCAAACATATGTAATTTTTTATCTGGTTTTAAAAGTATCTTATGGTTTATGCTATTACAGTTGTCTCACATCTTCCCCCTCCACCCAACACGCCCCCCACTTCCATAATCCGTCCCCTTTAAAAATCCGTCCCCCGCTCAGGGAGGCCTGTGTGGAGCCTCAAAAAGTGAGCATCATCTAAGTGACTGAAGAGGAGGAAGAATACCATTTCAAAAAAAAAAAGGAAGATGCTTGAAAAAACCAAGTAGAATTAAGCAAAGAACAGGCTCCTCGGTCTGCTGAGACCAGAGGCGGGTGTTAGACAGCAGCGAGGAGAAAGGGATGGACGTGTAGGGTGCGACAAGCGACAGACTCCAAAAACCGTGCACGAAATCATTAAAGATCATGTACTAGAAAGTTGTGTCTGATGACCACGGGCGGGTGACATGAAGAGGGGAGGTAAATGATGGGAAGAGAGATTATGGAAGAGGTAACGTTAGGCCAACCCCTTACAAGTGCTAACAGGTGTAAAAGAAACATAAAACGCATCAAAAAAGAAATGGCGCGACCTGACAATCAGATTCGGAAATTAAGTGTTCACATGATTTCAATGTCCGAGAGGCAGCAAATGATAGCAGCACAAGGAACAGGCATATAGTTGGTGTGGAGAACTGGTTTGAGGAGATAAAGTGTTCACAGAACACATTCTATAGGCAGTGGGGGATACAGTTTGAGCTAATAGAAGCAGGAATAAAATAGAATGTCCAACCTAAAAGGTTAAGGCATGGGAAAGGGTGGTCCCAACAGTAAGTGATGCCAAGACGAGCAAGGGACTAAGAGCTTTAATAACTCCATTTAACATTTGGAAATGGGAAGGAAAGAGAAAGAGAAGTCAGCGGCTTAGCAGCAGATGCTGATAAGGGCAATAGAAACAAAAGCAGAAGAAAATTTCAAGAAGGAAGATACAATCAAGATCTTCCCATACCACAGACAATGCTGTTTGGGTTTCTCCAAAAGAAAACCATCAGTTACCCTCGAGAGAATCTTTGGTACAAAGTTAGAATTGTGAAAATGGTTGCAGAAGGCGTAGGTGAGAGGACAGGTAAGAAGGAAGGCCATAGAACATGGGGAAATAGCCCACATTAAGATTCCAGGCGTACAGTCATCTGCATGCAGCGGACAGTACAAACCTCCCAAGCTCTGCTTTGTGCCTCTTGAGTTTCCTATCGCTGCTGTAATGGATTACTACAAATTTACAGGCATTTAATAACAAATTTATTATTTTCTAGCTCTGGATGTCAAAAGTCCAAATGGGTTTTACTGAGCTAAAATCGTAGTCAGCAGGACTGATTCCGTTTTTTTAAAAACACTGAGATGTAATAAACAATATTGTGTAAATTTAAGATATATAATGTGACTTAAAATAAGTACTTGAAATTTATTAAGACGGTATATCCTAAATGTTCCTACCACACACACACATGGACACACCACGTATCTGTCACCTCACACACCTTTGTACCCGCCCCTTGTGCCCATTCTACTCTTTGTTTCTCAGATTATCCATCTGGATACCCCCCCCATCTCAGGATTCATAATCACATCCGCAAAGTCCGTTTGCCATGTTAGGTAACACATCAACAGTCTCCAGGGAGTAAAGTGCGGACATTTTTGAGGTGTCAGTCTGCCTACCACCAAGTCTAAGTCAAAGCATCAGAAGCAGTTTTGATTTGGCTTTGCCTTAATTTTTATGCATCAGTTTACCTTCGGGTTATATAATATATGAGATTAATTCATTAACGAAAAAATAAAAATAATGATTTTAACAAAGAATTTTTACACTAGTCTATTATTTTCTGCTGAAAGTTTTTTAAGTTAAATGTTAAAATTCTGAAATTCTATTTATAATAGTTGGTAGCAGTAACAATACGCTGATAGATTTCTTCCAGTGGCAATATTTTGAGGAGCCTGTTTTTACTGAAGCTATATTTTATATTATAGAAATCACCCTTGTCAGCATCTTGTGCTATTATTTACTTCACTTTCTTTTAATATAAAATATTCTATTAAAGAGGCTTAAGGATCGATAAGGATTTTTGCCTTTGTATACATTTAAAATATATACACTTTAACCTAATAATGTAAAGACATATTTGAATTCCTCAAGCTATTCAATTCATAGTTTTATCTCTGTATATAGTTTTTTTCTGTACAAAACAGAAGGGATGATGGACAAACGGCGGTGAAGATTAAATTAGATGATGCATGTAGCACAGCTGCTGGCCCACAGTAAGTGGGTCTTCAAGAAAATTTTAGCCTAATCCAAAATATATTCCATGAGATTTAACTACTAATATTCAAACATATTTCTGTAATAACTACAAACGAATAATATTGTAGAGGGTGTTTCTCTTTAAACCCATCACATGTTAAATGTTTGGTTGCTTTATACAGTAGAATTAATTTTTTAACATGAAAATTCAATTTAAATAACTTCATTTAATTAAAATAGTATATTATAATTAACTATTCAGTCAGATTTTCATGAGTACACAAAATTACACTGTCTTTTAAATTATGAGGAAATTTTTGTTAGTTTCATATACTCAATATAGCATATTCAAAGTTAAAATTATTCAGAAGACCAACCTAAAGAAAATCTAGAAGACAGCAACACTTTAAGAAAGTCATGAAATAAGTTTTTCAGTGGTTGTAATTTACCTTCAAGTGGCACTATTTCAGATTTCTTGCTGTAATCCTGTTTCTATTCCTTTCACTTCTTTTGATTAAATGTGTCTGCGTTTTCACTGTCTATTTTTTGTGAAGTTGTCAAATGATCTTCGTCCAGTCCTGTGTAATTTGAGAGACTTTTATATCATTCTCTGAGAGACTATCATACAGGCCCAACTAGGAGAATAATTTACAAGCTTGAAAACGAGCAGTCATTATTAAAGCACTGCCTCCCCTGCAGTGAGTACATAGGCTCTCTTGTTCGTGCTTGGTGGGGCTTTAACTCGATCAAAAGAGGTGAGAAGCCTTGAACTGAGGTACTTGAATGATATGATTGGTTTCATAAACTTACTTTAATTTACATTTTTTAAAAAACATGACTTGAATGAGATTAGCAAATGATAAGAAAATATCATTGGGTGTAAACTTATCTATAACTTTCACACAAATATTTATTTCCCTGAAAACCAATTTTGGAAGTTATGATTTTAAATGTCTTTAAGTTAACATCTAGTCGTCAATCATGAACTAGAATAATATGCACAGTACATATTCTGCTCTATGAAGCTAAAGAGAGTGCACTTTCTGGATTTGGAAGGGAAGCTAATATTTTTGTTATTATTTTATAAAAGTACTCCTGACTTGTCTCCTGCAGTCACTGGATCTAATAATGTTTATGTAGCTGAAGAAAATAGAGCTTTTTTTACCATCTCAGCGCACAGTGTCTTTTCTGATTACAACAGGCAAATCTAATTACTTCTTCTGATTAATCTCAATAGTCGAATAATTTCTTTCCAGGCAAGGGAAAATTCTAAATATTTCCACAAGAACTAATTTTTGATAAGCACATGTGTAGGGGGTGCCAAATAAGAAAATGGAGTGACTTTCAGTAGATGGGCAACTTGTACTAAAAATGTTTATTGGAGTATTCTTACTTATGCACACTTTACTATTTTAAACAGAGCCTGCGAATCTGAAGCTCTCATCTAAAAACATCTCTTCCCCCTCTCAATCCCACGTGCATATCCACGGAACTCTTCTCCATGTATTCATCTCTTTCTTTTTATATATTTACTGGTGTGTACGTTATATGTCACCACATATATATACTCTGAGCTCTACCCACAATACTTAGCTCCATGTCTTGAATATAAAGAAATAGCTAACACTGAATTCTCACTATGTGCTGGATGCCATACCTTCTAGTTTAACTCCTTTCATTTTCAAAAGAGATGAAATGGGTACCACTATGACCTTCAGAAACTCAGAACAGGTTAACAGTCCGACCAGAGTTACACAGCCTGTAAGTGTCCAAGCCTGTAGTCACCCGTGGTGTGGAGCCACTGAACACACCACCGCGGCCCTGCCTCTGGAGATCCTGAGTGGGTAAATTTCCCCAGCACCGCCTGTCAGAGCACCAAGCACTTCTTCCTAACCTTCACCACCACTGTATTACGTTTGTTGTTACAGGTCAGCCCTTCCCATTGAGCCCAGACATAACAGAGTCCTAGTATTTAACTCATGAATAATAACAGTTAACATTTACTAAACTTTTACCAGGTGCCAGGCACTGTGTCTTATTTTAAACTTCAAAAAGACTATGAGATACCTACCAATTTACCACCACTTTAAAGAGGAAGAAACTGAGGCAGAAAGAAGTTAAACAACTTGCTCAAGGTCACACAGCTAGTAAATGGTGGAACCAGGGTTTAAACCCAAAGGTCAAACTCCAGAGCTATACTCTGAATGGAATGGATTATCGAAAATATAGCTTGGAAGGGCAGGGAAAGCAATAGGGAGGGAATGACATTTGACATATCTGAAGGGGCAAAATCAAAAAAATATGAACACTCTAGGCAGGAGAAACAACTTTATACAGTAATACAGAATAAAGGGCCTGGAGCTTAATCGGCGCTCAATCATAGGAATGAAAGAGTGACTACCTTAACAGTTTTGCACATGTGTTACACTACTAACGTTCTCTGCATGTTTTTTCTTTCAGTGCCACCATGGGCCTTAATTGCCATAGCCATAGTTGCGGTCCTTTTAGTCCTGACCTGCTGCTTTTGTATCTGTAAGAAATGTTTGTTCAAAAAGAAAAACAAGAAGAAGGGGAAGGAAAAGGGAGGGAAGAATGCCATTAACATGAAAGATGTGAAAGACTTGGGGAAGACCATGAAGGATCAGGTAATATACTCATTCCACAGTTCTTCTTAGATTTTATTGAAAATTAACAAGTGGTTTATTATTTTATGCCCGATAAGTGTAGCACTAAACAACTTCTGGACACATGGCATTGCTGTGGAGGTGCTTGGCAATCCTTTCCATCATTATTCAACAACCCGAGGTGCGGTGGAAACCCCTGGTAGGGTTTTCGAGTTCCTACACATGTAAACCAGAAAAAGGCATCCAGGGCCATCTCGATGGGTCCAGCATATTGGAATGTGCCTGAATGTTCTGATTATATCCATTAACCTGCCTTCATTGTGTTTAGAGTTTGAGAAGTATATTAAATATCTGAGTGTCTTCTCTACTGGGCAGGTCTCCTTTCTAGCATTGTCACTGTTCTTATTCACTGTTAAAAACTGAGTCTAAAAGGTGTTTATCACACTTGATGAAAGCTACTCATGGTATGTATTCATCCGGCTCAATAGTAAGTGCTCCAGAATGACTTATACAGGGAAAGGAGAAAAATACGAGCATGCCCTAAAGAAGGGGGCAGAATTTGAAGGCAAAATTCTTTATCCTTACATAAGAACAGTTAAAACCACAATGCAGATTATAAACTCTCTCTGGCTAGATTATTTTCCCAATCCTAAGGAAGCTGTTTGGATGGTCTTTATATTGTCTATTTTTGCTAAATTAACTGAATGATTAAGTTCAGAATAGTTTACTATTAATTATAATAATTAAATGCCTCTTCAGTTTTAGGAATCATATTCATATTGGAGATTTCTGAATAATATTTAATTTACATTAAAAATATAAAAAGATTTTTTTAAAAAATAACATTTTAATTATCAATGTCTTCCTTCAATAATTCAAAAATTCTATTTATTCTCAAATAGCAACATATAGAGTCAGTTTTATAAATTCCTCTGATACTATTAATTACTATTAGTTAAACTCTTAAATATATGAATCTTAGGAACGATGTAATCAACAGAGCCACTTTAGTACATTTGCATCGTTTCCTAGTTAACCACCCACTCAGGAGAAATCCCCCTCCCCAGCCTGCGTTTTAAACACTTTTTCTCAAAGACACAGTAATGTCTGTTGAAAACAATTTCACGAAGGCTCATTTTTTCACAAGCTCAGCTTGTGTGTGCTTTCAGAGCTAAAGAGGGGATGGAAGGTGAGTGCTCACCTGAGAGCTGCGTCCTGAGCTCAGAGTGAGAAGGGTTACATTTTTCTGTAAGTTTCTAATCATAGCCACAGAAGCCAATGCACAAACGTTCCATGTCTATTAAAAACTGTTCTCTTTGGTTAATCTGTCATATAGAAACTGAAATTTTAAGTCATGTCTTGCCTTATTTCAACATTTCCATAGCAAGCAGGACTTGATACAGATTTCTTTAAACAACTAATTGGAATTAATGTAGAAACAATCTTCTAGATGGACATGAAATGAATCATTTTTACATGAATTTCAGCTATATATGTGAAACAACAGGTTGAAAATACAATACTATCATTTTTATAACTATAATATTTAAATTCCAGTATCCTATAATTAAAAACTAAAAGCACCAAATAATATTAAATAACTATAGTGTTTGTTTCTAAGACAAGCAATTTGTATTTTTCATTGTAAGATTTGTTCTGTATTGTGTAAGTCTATAGTTTATAGAATAGTAGTGATGTTTATTACCCCCAGTATGACCTGGATAAATGACCGAGATCTCAAAAGTAATAAATGCAGAGAACTGACTGTGGTTAATTTTACATTGATCACCTATTCCTTTAAATGGGAGGGGAAGAGAAAATGAGTCCAATAAGGAAATAATAAAGAAGTCAGTGATAGTTTACAGTAATCTGTCACAGCATGGCATTTAGGATTTCAACCCTCAAAAATGTGTTTTTAATTATTTTAAGTAGACCAATGTATGTAGGATTTTATAGATCTTATTTTTATTTATGAACACTTAAGTGTTAAATTATTTACAAACAATTAAATTGTTTGGACAAGTGAAAGTAGGCCCCACGAGTGAACAATTGCATAGCAGGAGCTTATGATACTTTTTAAGGCTAACAAAGTAGCTGATAATGGATTCTATCATTTTATGAAGAGGGAGGATGAAAAAGTAAAATGTAATTCAAAGATTTTAAGATGTTCTATTACATTTGATCATCAAAATTCAGATATCATTCAATTCATACAAATTCAAAACAGCCTTACCACAAAGTAAAATTATTTTTTAAATAGTTATATTTTTAGATTAATATGAACATGGGAAGGACAATGTGCCTCTCATTTTAAAACAGATGTGAGAGGCATTTTAGATATTTCTTAAAATATCTAGGCTCTGGGAAAAATCAATAAGTTTTTACTGTTTCAATCCATATAAAAACTCACAAAAATTAAATTTCAACATTCATGGCTACATGTCTCTATGGTAACATTTTATAACCAAGGAGGAATTTTTAAATATTCTGCAATGGCAACAAAAGAATTAACTACAAATACTGTGTTTATACAGCAAAAGATATATAGTTATACACATACATATGTATGTTTTTTTTAATGCCTCAAAACTTGAGAACATTAAAAATACAGAAGAAAAATATCAACTTAGAGAGTCCTAGGTCTGGAAAGGTCATTTCTCCATGGTTTTTACTAACGTGTATAGATACTTTAATTTTTATTTCTTCCTTCTATGTCCTCCTTATCTGTGTTGTGTCTCATGACTGTTCTGGACTGTCCCTTGCGGTAGGTTTCCTCTGCTACTTAGACGATCCTAAGGCAGCGCTCGACACACTCAGTGGCCTGGCACCTGGGGCTCCACCCCCGCGGGCGCACCGTGCTGACACGCATCAAGAGGCTGAACTAAATTGGTTTTGTAAAGATGAAGGGTTCTCCTATTAAATATTACTAACTGGTGAAATAGAGTGTTATTAGAAAGCTCAAGTTTTTAATTGATGGGCACAGAAAGAAAATTCAGCCCTTTGTTGCTCTCTTTTTACTGTGCCTTATCAAATCCAAACCCGGACAAATTAACTGAGAATGAGCCAGTGCTCCTTTTGATGGTTGTGAACTAAGCACCTTTTGAGTGTTGAAGCAAACCAGAAGCATTTGCACTAAATCTTTGAAATTTAAAACAAGGTCAATGTTCCCAACACAGCTTTTTCTACAGCAATTTATCAAACTCTCAGAACTGCTGGGTTTACAAGCTTTTCCTCTGCATTTTATTCCTTTGTGGGGGGAAGTATTGCTCTTGAGATATTATAATGGCTACTGATTTAATAGGCCTGAATTTAATGTGATAGTACAGAAAATGTCTTGGTTAAACTCAGCCTTTGGGACAAGAATAGACTTAATCACTTCAGTGATGAACAGTGGCGCTGAGAAATTATCAAAAATTTAGACCTATTTCATGCAGAATAATTGCAGAGATCGTCCTGCACCTTTTATTAGGGCAAAACCCACTTAGGGAGAAGAAGATTTAATATCTCAGCTATTTCAAATTGCACTGGGCTGAAACATGATATGTAAATTGTCAGTTCTGAACGTTTTGAAAAACTGTTTTAATCCATGAAATTTTTGTATTATTGTGGAGTGATGTGCAGATTTTTCAGACAGAACTATTCATTAGTTTGCTATTATTTTTAAAAAATGAAAATGTTACAGGGAGGCAAATTACCTAGGTTACAATTTTCTCAGCACACCTTCTTTGACAGAGTTAAAGACTTACACACAGCTAAGGTGTTGAAAGGCGATGTGATTTCACAGCCTCAAGCCCTATAATTAAACCCAATTGTCTCTTCTTGTTACTTTACTACCATATTCCCTTTAGTGACCCCTCCCCCAAGTTAAAAGGTTAATATAAATTTTTAAATAATTATGTGTTTCTTGCCTTTGGCTATCAGAAAATCAACAGTTTATTATTCAAGGAAACATCCGAGTGTAATTTAAAGTTTCCACATTAAATAGTATATGGCTAACCAGATTTTTTAAAGTTTCTACACTCATATATTGATGATAATTTTTAACTTTCCCTCCTCTTTGTGGGCTCCTGAAAATTTTCAAGAACCACAGAAGGGAAGCATCTCTGACTACAGTGCAACTCTCTGTTTGTCTGATCTTCCCACCCAAATAAATTCTGTTAATACCATGCCACCTCTCAGTTTGGGGGGTTCAAATTGGAGTTCCCTGGGTAGTGCCAAATTGGAAAACTTTGTCAATTGAGGAACTGAGGGTGTCATTTTGAAGCACCATTGAGGCTCTCTGTGTTCTCAGCAGAGAAAAAATACTATGCGGTCTGGGAGGTGGGGGCGGTGGAAGAGATTGGAGAGTCAGATGATTCTGGTGCCTTTCTGAAGCCTGGTTATGCTTCTTGCATTCAGGTTCTATGAGAATGCTCAGATTTAATGTGATTGCAGAGAAGAGTTAAGATTCCCTTACTTTGTCAGAGATATAAAGCAGTCTACCACCTACATGTCTTAGCCTGATTTCTGTGAGGTTCTACAGTAACACGCACACCAATGAAAATGCTATAACCAAAAACTAGGAGAAAAGATTTCCTACACATGACAACAGCGGGAAGGTCGAAACCACTGACACACAGCCGCTACAAACCAATAAGAGGCAAACAACACAAAGACAAATTAGCAATGGCTCTATACCAGCAGTCTCCAGAAGAAAAAATAAATAAATATGGTTAATACAAGATTTAGAATTTTTGTTAACCTCACTAGTGGTTAGGAATATGTAACACTGTCATTTTTAATTAATAATAATAATTATGCATTTATTTTGAATTCTTTTTAAAAATCCTTTAAGGCAATAAGAATGCACATCTCCAGAAACAAAGCTTTCAATTTTTATAATCTTTATAACATTTGGTTATTTAGCAAAATTTTGGTACTTATTGAGAAAACATATTCTATATTTTTATTTTTTCAAAGAGGAGCATTTGAATGTATTTTATGAAATAATGAGCTTTCTAGTATTTCAATTTATATTACACTTAAGTTTTAGGTAATAAAAAATATTCAACTGATACAAACTGAGCTTTGCAAGTTCAACCCCATAATTTTTGTTCATTAATGCAAAATAAATTTTTATACCAATATTAGTTTGACAAAATTGCAAATATAACTTTTTTTTTTTTTGGTATCAAATGGACCCATAAAATCAATTTAATTCAGCCTAGCTTTCTGCGGAGCTGTTATGAAAACAAAATGGTAAACATAAACTAGAAATGGAGTCAGTTTTTCTCTAAACATGCATTTGCTGGTAGCATGTTTTTTTCTCTTTTTCCATAACCATTATAAATGTAGATGTGAAACATAGGAAAAGAACATTTTCTGAGTATCGCTTACTCAACGATTTTTTCATAGGAAACAAGGCAAGGAAAGGCCACACATTTCACACGAATTACTCCGCTGCATGTGACAATGGTGTTTTACACGATGGTTAGCTTAACTCGCTTTAACCCGCGTGAATGTGAAACTGGCCTGGTTAATAGCATGTTTATCACACCTCTGCAGTTTTAGCAGAGTCAAATATAATGCCAAGTTGACATCTTCTCGGCAACAACTTTACATTTTTTGCTTGCAATATTCTTAGGGGCTTCTTCCATTGCTTCCATGTTGCTTGCTGATTGGGGGGAAAAATTCCGTGCATAAATGGAATTTTAAAAAATATGTAAGCAGCAAATGTGAATGTGTGTCAGACCAACTGAGATTTCCAGCATCTTAGTGCTTGCTTCTGACAGCTTGGAAGTATAACCACAGACCCAGTTTAATTTGGATTTTGATGCAAATGCACTTGAATTCTATTTCCCTAATCATAGGCCCTTAAGGATGATGATGCTGAAACTGGATTGACTGATGGGGAAGAAAAAGAAGAACCCAAAGAAGAGGAGAAATTGGGAAAACTTCAATATTCACTGGATTATGATTTCCAGAACAACCAGGTCTGAGGGGGAAAATGTTTTCTAATTCCATTACGTTTTCTGAAATTACCAAGTAGAAATTGAAGCATGATACTTCTTAAAACATTTTGTTGGCTGCAAGGGGAAAATGCAATTATCAAAGCTATTGATGAAATAATTTCTAAGTACAGGCAGTCTCCTACTTGCTAATTTAACTTCTGGTAATTGGAATTCACAGTATTCAACCGATTACATCTAACTTATAGCACTTACAATAGGCAGGCAGAATACAAATTAACCTGAAGCAGTCAGACTGATTCTGAGAGCTCCCAACCACAGTCTGGCCCCCTCCTGGCCCTCAGCCTGAGCTGGAATAATGTTCCTTGCACTACGTGGATTCAGATCCAAACAGGGTGAGGGGCCTTTGAGTAACACCATCATTCAAGCCAAAGTTTTGAAATATAACGTAACAGTTTGATAAGGAATCAAAGATGGAAAATTGTAGTCCATGAATTTCAAAGGTAAGAATGCCTTATATAATATCATAATTAGGTCAAATTCCCAATGCTAATGAGATAGCAGCTCTAGAAGAGCAGAAAGACCAGAAATTTGATTTCCAGTGCCTATGACTGCTGCCAAAAAAGTGACAAAACACTAAAAAAGGTAACAAAACAGGCATTTCTGCTTCCATTTCTCAAAGAACCATGAAGTGCCAGCTAGATTAACAATAATATTAGCTCCCCTTTATTGACTGCCGTTATAGAGACAGCACACACACAGAAAAAAAAAAAAGATAGCTGTTAGAAATCCGTCCACATAAAAAAGATTCTACGACATTGATGAATATACTCCTTTATCTACTGAATTGTTCAAGAAATTAAAAAGCTAGTCAAGAATCAGTGGAACTGGCTGAGTTAGAAATCTGAGTCTCACGAACCCTTAGAACATGGCCCTTCTCTAAAGAGGGGAGTTGTCAAACTCTCCAGTTTGTTTGGCTTCACTCATCGTTTTGGGGGAGGAAGAACTGATGAATGTGAAGTAAATACAGTTACTGCTCATGCAGCCTGTGTTATTTCTAGTTTGGGGAGGAACGGAACACAGAAGTCACACCCCAAGGTTCCGCTTTGACAACTGCCGCCCAAAGGCAGCAGAGCTGTGAGCACAGGCTCTGGGCTGCTCTGGAAACGGGCAGCTCAGACCCAGGTTCCACTCTCCGATGTTTCCAGAGGATGATGCCTCATGAAGAATGTGTTGATATGTCCTATCATATTAAAATAATTTTACTTGATCACCTTCATTACAGTCCTGGCTAGTTATTTCATAATACATTTTAGAATGCTGTGTGTTGGTTACAGATACAGGGTAACAGGTATGGATTTATAGAGATTTATAGGTATGCCTTTTATAGTTAATTAACTGGAGTATTTGAGGTCGTTTCTATAACTTATCCCAAAATTTGATCATCAAGACTTGGTTGAAAGCAAGACTTTTTTTTAATATCCATGGGAAGGTCAAAGTCAACTTATATTATCTTGACATATACCATGTTTTCCAGAAATTTGACCTGCCTTTTATATGTATCCAGTATTTTTCTACTAGTTTCTTTTACTTTTATATTTCTCAGTAGAAATCTGGTGGTATCTCATCCTGGTTAGTCATAATTTTGGAAGTTCTAAGTTGGCTTTGAGTACTATAAATATCAATTTACAAAATAGTATTTTTAAGAAAATAATAGCATTGATTTTTTTCACTGAAATAAGTGTATTTACTGCTCCTTTTCTAGTAAACATCAAATTTAAACAGGCATTTCATTTTGATGATCTAGAAGAGTCTACCTGATGAAACTTTTAATATTATGCACTGATTTTCCAAATGTTCTCAACTTATATGGTTTACAAAATGGTTCCTTTGAGTCATGGAAGATAAAGTCTGAGGAACTTCCCAGATAAGGCTTCAATCAAATACACACATTTGTTACCAAAATTAAAAGACAACCCTAGAGTACACAGAGATGCTTTCGTGAGGGAAATGTGATGCTTATCTCTCAAACCAAAGTCAGAAGGCAGCTGGAAGGAGGAATTCCACCCATTATCAACAAATATCAAAAAGTCTTTAAAATATACATGATCCAGTTTTAAAGAATTTAGTTATATTTCTAGAGCTTTCCTTCCCCAAAAGAAAAACATTTTTGCAAGTGAGGAGAAAATAAAATCTTGCTTCTTCACATGCAATCTTAAGGCAGACACTAAAAACCAATTTGAAAACCCAAGAGACAAACTGTTTGATTTACTAAATATGTCTTTATTTTCTGGTGCCTGTTTTAGCTATTCTTTGATACTATCTCTGTGTTTTGTATGCCTACAATCCAGCATTCCCATTGCTTTTGTTGTATGATGACATCACAACAAAATTGAAGCTTTAAAATGAAAACATAATCGTGGGGTATTAATCCAGCTTAAAAATTGAGTCAGCTAACCAAACTGTACTCAAAATATGGTGGGTCACTTTTGCAGAAAATGGCTGTGACCTTCTTTCTGGAGGGGGCAGTGAATCGATTTTCTACTATGTTGGCTAAAATGCCTCAAACCCAAGCTTTCAGGATCTGATGTAAAAAGCTATAGTGTGACTGCATTTACTGAATAGTATATACCTCGAACAATAAGAGAGTCTACTTTTGTTTCTCATATGGATCTAGAGCAGCCCGTTGACACAATTGTCTGGTGGCAGAGCATCTAGGATAGTCACTCACAGCTTTTTTTCTTTGCAAAAATAATTAAAAATGCCAGCCTATGCTCTCATTCACAGCAAGACAGAGCAGTATGTCACTCTGTATGACAGAAAACAGAGTCAAAAATGCATATCTTTCTGCTGTGTTGGAAAAAAACCCAGAAACTTAGTCACACTTAACAGTAAAAACCATCTCTCTAATATTCCCTTCCTTTACATGAGGCTGAAATTATACTTCTTTGACTCTGTGTCTTAAATTTAAACACAGAATTTAATATATAATAATAATTTTACTGTCATTTAAACTAAAAGTAGTCAGCACACAAGTAAAAGTCAAATATGATAAAAACTTGAAGATCTTATTATCTCAAAATGGTACCTAATTTCTAAGAATTTCTATTTAGTTGGTCTGAGGCTTTGGTTCAGAATAAAAATTTCCTACTTTATAATTATATACTTGTGATTGTTCAACAATTTATTTCCACTTACAAATCATGCCCTAGCAAGGAAAATAATGCACAAGGGCTTTCAGCAACTGGAAAGTTATTTGATTGCAACTCTTTTGCAAATATGAATTCTATAGTTAACTGTAATCAGCAACCTTTTGAAAGCCTCTTATGTGCTTAAAATCAGGCTTTCCAGAGCCTGCATCTGTCATAATTGGGTTTCTGGAGTCTGTATAGCTCACTTCATTTGCCTTCTGTGTTCAGATTCACAAGAGAAAAATAGTGTTTATTAAAAGCAAAGAGGAAGAGGGAGAAATCACAATATGCAGCAATGTGAACAAATATATCTTTTCCAAAATGTCCACCAATGTGTGTGTTTGCTGTATTCTGTTGTTTATTTCAGCTGCTGGTGGGGATCATCCAGGCGGCTGAGCTGCCCGCCTTGGACATGGGGGGCACATCCGATCCCTATGTGAAAGTGTTCCTGCTGCCTGATAAGAAGAAGAAATTTGAGACAAAAGTCCACCGAAAGACCCTTAATCCTGTTTTCAATGAGCAATTTACTTTCAAGGTATTGTTCTATGCTTACTAATAATTTTTCCTCTGTTGTTTCAAATAAGAGACTGATCCCATCCTGACACATACATAGATGCCACATGACTGCTTATTCAGAGATCAAAGTGATTCTAATCAGAATATTTAAAATTCTTATTTTCCACCCAGGGAGGATTTTACATTGCATTTAGATTTAGCCAAAGTCAGGATTCAGCTCGGCCATTTCAGAACAGAACACAGACTGGAATTTGACTAAGATGTTATATTCACATCTAAAAAATGAGTCCAGCTTCAAATGTGCACCAACAGGCTTGAGTATTTTTCCCTCTATAAAGTCAAAGAAAGAGTGAAATTACGTTTTTTAAGTTTAATAGTTTCTGTTGCAATCATAGAATGAGGCAAGCCATGTCTTTGGTTTACATGGTACAAAGCAATATCATTCTCATTGCAAACGTCTGTGTACACAGGGACGAGCTGAGCCCTCTGAACCCCTTCTTCTTAACCTAGCAATACAGAGAAGGGGAACAAATTGTTTTTATGCATTTACAGCATTTTTCCTTTACTCCAGCCTCTTCCCTGGTGTTCGTCTTGTTGCGACATCTCAGTTGACAAACAATGACAGAGGGATTCTGGCCATATACTAACTTGGCAGGAAAGCCCACCCTTCAGGCCCGGGACACCTCTGCATGCCTGAGTTCTGTAGCTCTTGTCTACAAGTCATGCGTAAAAATAGATCTTTTGTGGGTATATTAATATGTGAAAAAATTTTAAACGCATTACTTACAACAATGCATTTCTGAAAAATGAGCTGTGACCCTGCCAGCAGGCTGATTCAGATTCCCCATCCATCAGCCAGCCTTACAGAAAGCTTGCGCCTCAGGCCAGCCGACATTCTGGGGTGGGAGAAATGGGTGGGACTGCGGCCCTGAGCCATTGTCTAGAACTTTGCTCCCAATTCTATGGAAGAACAGTGTCTTATCACTTTGAAACTTTTGAGTTTTTAAGACAGAAGTCCCTAATATAAATAATCCTATTAAAGATCTAGTTTTCTATACTGAGGATAGTTAATGTACAGTAGCGGTAAAAACATTCTGGAAATACTTAACTTCTGAAGAGTGAATCATAACGGTCAACATACTACAGAACATAAAATGAAAATAAAACAAAAAATATTACAAATTATATTTATAATCATCTTATTTGACTATGTATGAATCTTAATTTAGCTTAGTCATTTCTAACCACAATTTAGTAAGCAGATTCTTACATTATTTGAAATAATATTGGGGTGGGTTCTGTTGTTGTTTTGAGTCACCTATATGCTATTTCTTTAAAAGTATGTATTGCTAACAATTTTATTAGTAATTTTTCTGATGTCAAGAAGTATAATTATTGAACTTTTTAAATTGCCTATAAAATTTTAACAGGTTCCATTTTATTTCAAGAAGGTTGACCAAATGAAAATCCATCCAAAGTACAATGTATTTTGATACGCTCAAGAAATATGCCACTGTGTCTAAAGAATCAGTTACTTTATCCATTAGACATCATAGATGATGCATCTTGAAATGCCAATAGGTGATAAGATATAGAAACAGAGGCATGACAGTCTGAAGAGGATAGGCTTTAACAAGTGAGTTCACATCCACTTGACCGGAGCTCTGCACTCCCCAAACTAAATGCTGCTAACTCCCACCTGAGGTTGCTACTCGTCATTCAAACAATATTAGGTGCCTACTGTGCGCCAACATGGTGCTAAATGCCTTTCATTATTCATTCAGCCGCAACAGGCCTGTGATTTAGGCACGGTTGTTATCACTATTTGATAGGTGAAGATGCTGAGGTTCATTTACTTGCCTCAGTCCCCTCCACTGAAAAGCAGGAAAACCCCGGCCCCGCCCCCTCTGACCCTGAGCCCCGGTGTTTGATCGATGCCACATCAATACAATCACAAAAAACAAATCTAAATAGATGTCACAAATAAGATGAAATTTTCAAGAGTTTATCCCTACTCTAAAATGTTTTATTTCTTCCTTTGAAATTCAGCTCTTTGAAAGGGTTTGGTTTTTTTTCCTTCTAAAATGGAAAAAGTATCATAACTAGGTCTTAACTGTAGTATTTTAATCAGATTCCAAATAGGTAATGACAGATAATAAAAAATCTTTGGAGAAACTAAAATTTCATGTACATATACAATCCAATAATCTTCCTTCTCCCTTCCTTCTTAATATATAGAGTTAATTGTGAAATGTTTGCTAGAGCATAAGAGAACCATTTACACTGATAAAATAATAGCAAATGTATGAAAATTGATCAAACATTTAATACAAGTCTAAACAGTTTCTTAATTAGGCCTTTCCAGCTAGTTACTGAAGTGTAGCTCACTTGAATTTCACTGCTTCCCCTGAATATTAAAAATGTCACTAATAAACCTTTCAACCCACAGCATCTGTCCAGACACATTTGAACAGCTGGAGAATTCATCAGCTCCTGGACTTTTGCCACCACTCATCCTAAAGAGTGTCACACCTAAGAATGAACTTCAAGATCTATGTTATAATGCGTCCCTGAGATTCAAAACACCAATTTTCTAGTCAGCTCTTGTCAATCAGTAAATTATTTTAGGGAGTAGGTGAGGCATCCTGTGAATTTAATTTAAATCCTTTCAGACTGCTAGAATAGCTTTTAATAAGTTATTGCTGCATTAAAATATGGCATCCAAGAGGCTTGGAAGTTATCTACCCCTGAGCAAGAACTGACAATGTAACTAACAGCAATAGTGACGTAGTCTACAAGAAAAGCTTATTTTGTTTTGCTTTGTCAAACCAATTGGCTTGGTTTATTCTGGTATGACTCTTGAAGTGTTTGTAGTGTAACTAATAGTCGGATTCATTACAAATAATGCTAACAGCTTCCGGAACTTTGGGATCAAGTGATAAATTACTAAGGGAAGTCCCCATTTTCTCCCAAGTAATTTAAGCCGCAAGCAGTTAGTCAAATGATCCAATCTGAGAAAATATCAAAAGCATAATTATCTCCCTGATCTGTTTACCCAACATAAATATTAAAATTAAATACTGTAAACAATTAACACGTTCTAAGCATTTTGGTGACCATACTTTTATCCTCATCTCTTTTCCTTTAGGTGCCGTACTCGGAATTGGGAGGTAAAACCCTGGTGATGGCTGTGTATGATTTTGATCGTTTCTCCAAGCATGACATCATCGGGGAATTTAAAGTCCCCATGAACACAGTGGATTTCGGTCATGTAACTGAGGAGTGGCGTGATCTGCAAAGTGCTGAGAAGGAAGAGGTAAGAAAAGCAATAGCATTTCTAATGTGACACAGTATACTCTCCAGTTCTATTCCCATAATAGCCTACTGAGAGATACTCTTTCCAAAGAGTGATGTGGGTGCCCAGCTGCTGACAGCTGGCAAAATAGGGTCAAGAGACTGCATAACCTCATTAAAAAGTATACAGGTCTTCTGGGTGTGATTTGAGAGAGAAGAGAAAAGTTTGCGTACAAGGTCTATGGACAACTCCCTGAAGAGACAGACGGACACACATACACATTTCCAAAAGCTTACCCAAAGGCCATTCACACACCTGCTTCTTCAAATAAACAGTAAAATGTCGACCTATTATTTGTATTTTGCCACAATCATTCTGTATTTCTACATAGACTATGAGGTAATTAAATAGAAATAAAATGGCACCTTTTCCTTGATTATTTCCGCACAGTACAGACAGTTCACTGTTTCTCCTGAAGACGTCAGAGCACGGTGGGTGAAACATCAAATACAACTCACAAGGGCTGATATTAAATCCATTTTTTAAATGACTCACATTTTTATAGTAGTCTTCACATTGTTTTCTCCCAGTTTCAGTAATTTAACCCAGGATTTTTCTGTGATTTAAAAAGGGAAGTTCAATATTCTTAGTACATTTAAACTGCATAATAATCAATTCTATTTGATTACGCTATGCCTGCCTGCACTAGCGTTTTTCTCTGGGAATGTCTCAACAGACCAATACCAGAAAAGCAAACAACTCTTAGCTTCTCTGAACTCTTTAAAGCAATGCCTCTTGCAGCCTTGTAAGATTCCTAGAGTTCTGTAGATGTGGTCCCTTCGGGGCTAGCAGGGAGATGAGGGAGTGGCCCAAGCCTTCAGAGACTCAGCCAAGCCCATCACCTGGGAACCCTCTCAGTCTGAGGTTTTCTGTGACCAGTGTAATGACATGAGGTTTTAGAACATACTTGTGATTGCTATACTGAAAATTAATTGTATTAGTGCCCTAAAGTTACTTGGTTGTACAAAAGGAATTAAAATCATTAGAATTAAGCTCTGCTTTCTTTTTGTGAAGAAAATATATATAACTTAATCAAACAAGTTAGCCAAAATCAGATTCTGGCATACTGAGATAGATTTAGCCTACTATGGACTTTCTAGAACAACCCAAGGATAATACTGAGTTTTTTAATTTTACGACTCTGATAAGCAGTTCTTCCCTATGAGTAGACTAATATCAACTTTAAATCAAGCATCTGTATGAAAAGAAAAACATGAAATCATTTGATCATAATGTTTCTAATTGTTTAACAAAGCAGTGAGCTGTTTCATTGAGCCTTTATATTTTACTGAAATGTTTGGCTTTGTGTAAATTCCTAGCAGCTTGTCAGGGGAGGGAAGAGGAGGAGCAGAAGGAACTGGTGCAAAGTGGGACCTCAACAAATATTTATTAACTAGTCAATATTTAATAATTGACTAGTTTTCGGTTGGCTTGTTTGAATATCAGAATATGACCTACTTGTGCTTCACACTGCCCATACGGCCAGCCTGCATGGACCACACTACTAACCTTCACCTAGTAACTACCAAGTGGCCTGAATTCCAACATCACACCCCCCAGGTTCCTGAGTGAAGGGGATGTACACCATCAAACAGTTTTCTGCTTTCAAAAAGTCTTTGCATATGGGCAGAGTTTGAGACTTGAACTAAGCTGAGAGGTTTGGTTGGATCCTAGAACCTAGAAATTTAGGCTGATTGCCGAAGGAATCACATTTAATCCTCATCCCTTTCATTGCCCTCTTTCTCTTCTATTTCTTTCTCTTTCTTCCATGTCTTACCTCCCTAAGATCTTTGTCACCCAACTCATTCAAAAATATTCATTATGTAAATATCTATTATACCTGCTATAATCCTAGACCTGTATTAGGTGTGTTTTTAAGGGGAAAAAAAGTAGAAAGGGTCAACACTGTTTCTGTTTTGTAGAATTTAGTGTGGTCTCATTTTTCTCCCTCACTCCAATCTTTGCCTTGCTTTTTACTAGCTAGGCTGATTTCCTGGAAAAAGTTCTGTCTTTAAAAATGAACACTCCTGCCCGGGCCAGTGTGGGTCAGTTGGTTGGATCATCATCCCATAGACCAAAGACTTGTGGGTTTGATTCTTAGTCAGGGTACATACCCAGGTTGTGGGTTCCATCCCCAGTAGGGGCATGTAAGAGAAGGCAACCAATCAATGTCTGTCTGTCTGTCTGTCTCTCTCTCTCCCCCCCCCTGCCCTCTCTTCCTCTCTCTCTAAAAGCAATGACAAAATGTCCTCAGGCAAGGATTAAAAATAATAATTAAAAAAATTAAAACTAAAAACAAGCACTCCCAGTTTTCAATCGTGACCAATCCACTTACTAGCTCAGAGACATTGGATAAGTCAGTTTAGCCCTCTAAAATTCAGTTTCTTTCATCTAAAAAGTGGCCTAAAATTATCTACTCCTTATTTTCCAGATTAGGTGGAGTAGAGTATTATGTTCTAGTATGTAATGAGTGCTCAGTAAGCAAGAGATCTCCTACTCTTTCTTCTTGACCAATCTTACTGTTCTCTTTCTTTGATTTTTCATCTCCTTACTCATTCTCCCAATCTCCCTCTGTATATCTGTATCTACTTCTCTGTGCTTTTTCCTATCACCTTTTTTGCTTATTGAATGTCTGAGTTTTTAATGGGAAATAATTCTACAATCACATTTTTAAATGCTGGAGTTTTTCCTCTTTGCTATCTACTCGGGAATAGTCATTTTTGGTTTTCAGCAGAGTGACTATTTCCTTTTATCATGATTTAGAAAACTTTATGAAATAGACATCTAGGTTACAAAGTATCTCTGGATGACTAGGGCCAGGTAGAAACTTTCTCATAATAAAGGAGGCACGATTCCAATTATATTTTGGGGGTTCCTTACCTGAGAACATGCTTATTGATTTCAAAGAGAGGGGAAAGGAGAGAGGCAGAGGGAGAGAAACATCGATGTGAGAGAGAAATATCAATCGGTCGCCTCTCACATGCCCCCAACAAGGGGCCAAACCCACAACCTAGGCATGTGTCCTGACTGGGTATCAAACCCACAACCTCTCGGTTTATGGGTCGATGCTCCAAACAATGGAGTCACACCAGTCAGGGTTCCAATTACATTTTATAGCTAAAGAATACTTACTGTCACTGATCTGTGCTCTACCTTTCCACACTACCATTAACTGCAGAAAATCATAGTTGCATGAATAAAGTTTTAGATTGACTTTAGTTCTCATGATTTTAAAGAACTTATTTTTCCATTTTACACGTGTAATTCTGTTCATGACTTCAGTTTTCTTCTATCTAACAGTGCTAAATTTTATTTTTAATGCCAAGAATTCAAGAAACAGCTTTGGAATCTAGAAACAGAACCACTAACTATGGTAGTCTATCCAGGTAGAAATTTGGACTTAAACTGGTTAAATCCACTGCACTGAGCTCCAACCCTGTGACTGTAAAAGAATGGGTTAGGGTTCTGTTGCCAGAAAGTTGAAAAATATGAAAGTCATAAGATGACGAAGCAATTATGTAGGTGAAAGAACTGTGTATTGTTTTAATGATCAATTAAATGTGCAAGCAATCTAGAAGAAGACAGGAGGGAGCCTTTTCTGAAAGTGACTAAGCACACATGTGAAATGGGGTACTGAAGAGATCAGCCATGCCGGAAGAGTACTAACAAGCACACAGCTCCCGCTGTTAGGTTCTAGCCCTGGTGAGAGCATCTCTGCTCAGGTTTCCATTCTGACTTAATCACCCTTCTGTATACAACATAATCAGAGCCACTTCACCCGCTGGGGTTCACGTGCCATTTCTATGTTGCTTGATTGGCCACTTTCCCTCCTTCTGCCTCCCCACTGCTCAACAGAGAAATGTGGACTTTGACCATACAGGTAGCTGAGAGACTGACAGTTACACACAAAATTGTTTTTTTGATATTGTCCTCCTCAGTTTAGTGTCTCAGAAATCATTCTTTATAATCAGTATATACAGGTCTTCCATTGTGCCACCCACAAGTTGAACCTGAAACCAACCTTCAGACTTCTAGTATAATTCATTCATTTAATATGTTCACTTCCTTACTTCAGATGTCACAACCAATAGCTATGCCTCCATTTTCTTTCCTTGTAAACTGTCTCTGTCCTGTACCCCAGCACCAAGTATCTCTTCAAAGCATTTCGTATTCTGTCCCTATTTTCTATCCCCCGCCTTCCCATACCACTTTTCTTTTATTAGTATTTTTATTTTAGTATTTTGTTCCTGTCTTGGTATTTTATTACTATTTTTTATGCCCATGTCTTTCAGTACTACTTCCTATTGAAAAAAAAAAAACCATAAGGAATAGCTACCACCAGAATACAACTTGAGTCCTTTCTTTAAAATTTTTCATAGCAAGCCTATCTCATAACTTGAGCAGTACTGTTTTGTCTCCGTGAGAGAATGTCTACCACTTCTGCTTTGTGTAGAATTCATTAAAGACTGGTTTTTAAATGAGATTCTGCAATCCAGTGCAAATGGGAAAAAAAAATTGATTGCTGAATTAAAACCAGTTGGGGCATATTTAATTAGTATCCAAGCAGAAGGGAATAGAAGCTACTATAGTGGCTTAATAGAAAATCAATTTTGTAAGAAAATTTCACATTTTGAAGCCTAATTAGAAAAACATTTGCCTCACAGAAAAACAGTTGGAGAATACCTATTCCATCAAATGGCAAAAGTTTTTCAGCTTCCAATGGTCAATTACTTGATGCTTCTTTGGAATAAGTTAAACTCATTATTCCTCATAGCATTACTTTGTCCAAAGATCATGAAGGAACTGATGCTATTTCTAAGTATACTCAGCAGTCCGTTGGTAACCATGCCCTCCAAGAACGATCATACAACAAATCAATACCCTGAATGGAAATTCTTATAAAAGGTTAACCGTTGGGACATTAAACATGGGCACAAGTAAGAACCTTCCTTGTCATTCACAATCTATCGTACTAGAGAAATGCAACAAAGACACTGATTTAGATCCATAACATTCCAGGAAGGCTCCGTCCGGCAGGGACCCGTGTCTATCGTTTCTCACCGAGAGACCAAGCTTGATCACAGAGGCAGGCACACAACAGGCAAAAATACATTTGAATGAATCAATGAATCAATGAATGAATGAGGAGAGGTCATTGTTACCCCGGGAGAGATGTTTCAAAATGTCCTTTTTAAAATTCATGTTAATAATAGTAATTGTGTTGTTTTACAAATGAAGTCTCAAGTATTCCGAAAGCCTGTCAGTAAGAATATCTTAGCACCAAACAATGAAAACGGTTTGGTACATTTTTGGTTTTTTGGTCTATTTCTTTAAAAAGAGAAGCAGTATAGCTCAGTGGATTGAGCATGGGCTGGGAACCAAAGGGTCCCAGTTCGATTCCCAGTCAGGGCACATGCCTGGGTTGCAGGCCAGGTCCCCAGTGAGGGCCATGTGAGAGGCAACCACACATTGCTGTTTCTCTTCCTCTCTTTCTCCCTCGCTTCCCCTCTCTCTGAAAATAAATAAATAAAATCTTTTTAAAAAATTAAAAAAAAAGAGAAGTATAGACGCTTAGCAAAATCATTCTTATTGATTTTGTTGACAGTCATGAATATGATGATAGTTTTTCGTTATTTTTTTTAATTATAAAACGTTACTCAGTATCTCCTCTCTGTAACCCTTCTTCCACCCTATTTCCATGAAGCACAGAGAGCTTGGGACTTAGCTTAATTTAACTTTTATTTAAAGTTAAGATTTAGTTAAAGCTATGATGTAGTCTCTGCTTATATCATGGAAATGTACCCAGAGGGAAATACAGAAAGAATCAATTACAAGGACATTTCAGATAATCTGAACAAAATCTAAGTTTGTCATACCCAGTCAGATTTATAATATAGTAGATAAGATATAATAGTATTAAATTGTTTTAAAATACATTAAGCCCATGATATGTTTTTGCATACTTAGGGTTTATATGTCCATTTTGTGGAACTGGAACATAATGATTTTCCTTTCAACTATTACAGAAGTTTTATTTGATTTGTTTGCTATGTCTTTGGTGATAACTATGACTTACTTGATTCTGAGTGTTTGGTTGGAATTTTAATCATCAGTTATAACTATTGTTATGCATAGTAAGTACTGTCTGCTTCACGATGTGGTTGCTAAGAACATCACAGGAAAAAGGAATATTTTAAATTATTCTTGGGGTGTCCAACCCATGGCCCACAGGCCGCATGTGGCCCAGGATGACTATGAATGTGGCCCAACAAAAAACTGCAAATTTATTCAAAATCTTTTTTTGTCCATCAGTTTTCGTTAGTTTTTGTGTATTTCATGTGTAGCCCGAGACAACTCTTCTTCTTCTAGTGCAGCCCAGAGACACCGGAAGGTTGGACACCCCTGCTAGAGTAGAGGACTATAATCTGTTGGCCTTTCTAGTTTAAAAGACCTTTCAGGCACAAATGGATTAAACCAAATTCTTACTTCAATGACTTTCTACATGAAAACTTGATATCCTCTTATTTTTTTACTGTGAATTCCCTAAAAAGTAATATAAAATTAGACTCAAATTTGAAGAATTAAGTGATAGGAGAGACCATAGGCATTTTCAAAATGCCCTTTGATGAACATTCCATTGTTCCCCATTCTCATACCTTTACCTGCTGTTACACCTTTCCCCTCACAACTTCGACCACCCAAAGGCCTGGGTCTCCAGTCCTGCTTCCTTGTTTCCAAACTTCATTTTCATTAAAGTTTCCCTTAGCTTTTCTACCTAAGCTATAAACACAAATAAAAGCTACCATTTACTGAGAGTCCACTGAGTGCCAAACAAAAGTAATTCTCATGACATTCTTCAAAATTGTCATGATGAAATCTGCTTTACAGAATGAGGGAAAACAGACCTGAACTTCAGAAAAGTCTAAGTAATTTGTCCAAGTTTATACAACCAATGCTAGAGCTGAAATTCAAATACAGGTCTGAAGCCCACGGTCTATTTCATCATACCATCTTCTTTGAAAACAGTATTTCTCAATCTTTTCAGTGAAGGAAAGAAGGAAGAAAGGAATGAAGGAGGAAAGGAAAGGAAGGGGAAGGAAAATGGAAGTGAAAGGAAGGGAAGGGAAATGGAAATGAAGGGAAGGAAAAAGAAAACACTGAGGTAAACTAGTTTCTCTTAGATTTTGGCTTTTTTTGTTGTTTTTGGGGTGGGAATCTTAACATTTGGTCAATTTTCTTTGACAACCTGCAACTGGTTAACCTCTACATGTATATATTTTCCCTTTCAACTATTATTACACACAGCAAATATATGCAACATAGCAAAACAAGCAGTACTAGCTATAGCACTTCTGTTTCTTCTTAATAATATTTCATAAATACTCAGCATGAATTTCTGCCCAGGATACAAGCCCTAAAATTCAAAGATACTCATTAACACAAACATGTTGTTCACTCATGAGTGCTGAGGGATTTAATGAAGGCAGAATGATTTTGCTTTCCATTAAAAAAAAAAAAACTTCATTAAATAGAATATAAATTTCCCTTCATTTATTCAAGGCATATATTGATTATCTGTAAAATTAGCACTGTAAAATGTATAAAATAGAAGGTTAGGATTCACATGTGAGAAATAGTTATTAATAATAGCACAGTTTTACAATGTAAAACGTTATATTTGAAACATAGGTCTGTCTGGTGCCAAATGAAATCCTTTTTTGTGGGTGGGCCAAGGGTTTAGGAGGAAACCTCCTGTTTCCAATACCACTTAATAGTTTCCTGAGTGTGTTTCCACTCACCGTAAGGCCAGTGATGGTCTTGGCATATGTCTTTCACTCACTACTGTCCACCCTTTCCAGATTTCAAGTGCCTGAAGGCAAAGTAGAATAGCACCTAAGCTTTGGGGAAAGCTGACAGGAATCCTCTGTCAATCTACTTCACCCAAAACAGCCTCTGGCACAGCGGTCTCCTGCTAGCCTTGTTTCCTTCCTCTCCTCTTTATCTCTTCAGAATGAGAGCTAGGGAACAAATAAACCATTTAGCTTACTTTTTTGATCCACAGTAAATGTCCCCCCAAGTTGCTAATAACATGCAAATATTTTCTCCCTGAGGTGGACCACAGAGAGACTGTGAGCCAAGGATGTTCGGCTGGGTGCTCCCTGGGGTGTCCTGTGGGCTCCAGGAGCTGGCGGACTTTCGGCCTGGAAAACACAAGAGAGCACTGGGCAGCAGGAAACCCTGAGCACAGCAAACCCAACCTTGGGCACTGTCCACTTTGACCTTTCAAATGCTTAGCGGGCAATGTTCATAAAGGTGAAGGATCACTCCAGAATGACCCCTGCTTTCAGCAGCCTATCTGAAAGTACTTCTAAATCAGCGTTTTTCTTTTCGTGTGGAACATAATTAGTTTATATGCAAGAACAATTTGTGGGCTTCGGATAAAACGAGAGTGTGAGAGAGGAGCATTTCTGACTGAAATGGAGGGCCCCACAGACAATTGCATAAGGAGGGAAAAAACATTTGAAATACTTCAAGTCTTCTCATTCTCTAAGCTGCACAATGCTCTGGAATGTGGTGAGAGGTTGTTGTTTACCAAAGTTAACCAAATGCTCTTCAGTTGAAGATGGTATTTCCACATGAATATACCCATATTCTGGAAGGCCCTCCCCGGAATTATTGCTTTCTGTTAGAGTTGGAAGAGAAGGGTTGCGGGGAAGTGCCTTTCCAGGAACCAGCACAACGTCAGGAATAGTTTGTTCTGAATCGTATCTCAGTGTCAAAAAATAAAAATAGAGTGAGGTTAGAATATTAAAATAGGTCAAGAGCCTGAGAGTTTTTGTTTTTATTTTAGAATATATTTTTGGATAGCCTAGGTCATGAAGAGGGAGTGCAGACAGCCTTTGAAATACTTGCCTGATGTAAAATCAACAGCTATGTTTAACTTAGAATCTGAGGAGAAATGTTTGCTTCTTTTTGAGGTCATTGACTTTCCAAACACTATCATACTGACACTTTGTTTATATTGAGGCCAAGTTTAAAAATGACGAAGATTATGGAACCTCAGTGTCACAGGACGATTGCCTACTTTTAGGAAAAAGATGCCACTTTTGTTTCTTTTTGGGAGATAATTTCCAAAATAATATTAACTGGAAAAATCAAGTGGAGCACAAACTTGACTTCAACCTTGTGTTAACTCATGTCCATTAAGTATTTGCATGAGCCAGGCACTGTGCTAAGTGTGGAAGCTCATTTACTCCTCACACCACCGCTCTGGGAAGACAGAACTGACAGAAGGCCACGTGGCTAATGGGAGGGCTAAAACCCAGACTTTGGTCTGACTCCAAAGGCACACCCATCACTCTAGAGTCCTCTGAAAAACAGGTTACAGGGCCTGTGCACACACTGTGCACACACTCCACGGGTTGTTTCCCATACTCCCAGTTCTTGCAGTTCCAAGGCCCCCACCACACTGCGCAAAGGGAGGGCTGCAACACCCTGCCTTGATTTGATACCTCTCCCTATTCCCAAGTCTCTTTGCTGCTCCCAAGCCTTTTGGTCAGTCTTTCTGTGACATAGATATATCTAAGAAGAATCTTAAATAGGATTCACATGTTTCTGTTTCCAATTCTCTGTATTCGCCATCCTCTGATTTGTTCCATTAATTATGTTGCAAGCTCCTGGAAGGAGGAAATAAGTGTTTCCATCTCTCTCATCACCTTTCCTTATATCGGGTATGATGATAAGCATGGAGTAGGACATCCTCCTCTCTAATGATATCTAAAACACCAAAGATCCATAAAACATTTACATATATTCCAGACAATGTTTAATTAGGTATACTTAAACATAAGACAAATTTCTTTATGAAACAAAATATCTTTACATGCTTAGAGTTTTCTAAGCACCTATGTTTCATAAAACAATAGAAGCTCCTTATTAGTACCCTATAGAGAAGATAAGATATTGAGTTCTACAGAATTGTTCAATTTTTGTCATTACTAAATAATTTTTAAAAAACAATAAATCTGCCAAAAATGGTGATTCCCTTCTAAAGTATTACAGTTTGAAATATGGCAAGGGCCATCCTCCTAGACTTCCATTCCAAAACTCTACCCCTTACAAGAAAAAGAGACTTCTGGCCAAGAGGGAGGTGTAGGTAAATACATTTTGCCTCCTTGCACAACCAAGAGAAGGACAACAAATTTAAAAACAAAAAACAACCAGAATTTCCAGAAAATTAAACTGCATGGCAGTCAGACAACCAAGCAGCTAAAGAAGAAACATTCACCCAGACTAGTAGGAGGGGCAGAGATGGGCAACTGGGGTGGCAAGGACATGAGGCAAGGTGGCAGCTGGCAGACCAGGCAGGTGAGGCTGCAATTGGCAGTCCCACATTTACATGCGGATAAACCAGGAGGAATAATCTGGGTATAGACTATATAACCCAGGTTTCCAGCATGGGAAAAGAAAGCCTCAAACCTCTGGCTGTAAAAACCTATGGGGGTTGCAGTGGTGAGAGAAACTCTCAGTCTCTCAGGAAAGTTCATTGGAGAGACTCACAGGGTCCTAGAATGTACACAAAACCACCCTCCCAGGAATCAGCACCAGAAGGGTCCAATTTGCTTGTGGGTAGCAGAGGAAGTGACTGAAAGCTGGCCGAGAGGTGACCACGCAGCATTGTTCCCTCTCAGACATCTCCCCTATATACAGCACCACAAAAAAGCCATGTGGGTTGCCCCATGCTGGCAAATACCTAAGAGTCCACCCTTTACAACATAATAGGTACACCAAGACAAAGAAACATGGCCCAAATGAAAGAACAGATCAAAACTCTAGAAAAAGAACTAAGTGATGAAGAGATAGCCAACTATCAGATGCAGAGTTCAAAACACTGGTAATCAGGATACTCATAGAAATGGCTGAGTATGGTCACAAAACGGAGGAAAAAGAGAAGGCTGTGCAAAATGAAATAAAGAAAAATATACAGGGAACCAACAGTGAAGGGAAGGGAACTGGGACTCAAATCAATGATTCGGAGCAGAAGGAAGAAATAAACATTCAACTAAAACAGAATGAAGAAACAAGAATTCAAAAAATGAGGAGAGGCTTAGGAACCTCTGGGACAACTTTAAACATTCCAACATCCAAACCATAGGGATGCCAGAAGGAGAAGAGGAAGAGCAAGAAATTCAAAACTTATTTAAAAAATAATGAAAGAAAACTTCTCCAATCTGGCAAAAGAAATAGACTTCCAGGAAGTCCAGGAAGCACAGAGTCCCAAAGAAGGTGGAACCAAGGAAGCACACACCAAGGCACATCATAATTACATTACCCAAGATTAAAGATAAGGAGAGAATCTTAAATGCAGCAAGAGAAAAGGAGGCAGTCCCCTACAAAGGAGTTCCCATAAGGCTGTTAGCTGATTTCTCAAAAGAAACCTTACGGGCAAGAAGGGGTAGGAAAGAAGTATTCAAAGTCATGAAAGGCAAGGAGCTCTAATCCAAGATTACTCTATCCAGCAAAGCACTCATTTAGAATGGAAGGGCAGATAAAGCGCTTCTTAGATAATGTCAAATTAAAGGAGTTCATCATCACCCAGCCCTTATTAAATGAAATGTTAAAGGGATTTATCTAAGAAAAAGAAGATCAAAACTATGAACACTAAAATGATTACAAATTCACAATCATCAACAACTGAACCTAAAAAAATAAAAATGAAAACAAACTAAGCAAACAACTAGAACAAGAACAGAATCACAGAAATGAAGATCACATGGAGAGTTATCAGCAGGGAGGAGAAGGGGGAGAACAGGGGGGAAAGGTACAGGGAATAAGAAGCATAGTTGATAGGTACAAAATAGACAGAGGGAGGTTAAGAATAGTATAGGAAATGGAGAAGCCAAAGAACTTATATGTACGACCCATGGACATGGACTAAGGGGGGAGAATGCTGTTGGGAGGGGGTGCAGGATGAAGGGGAGTAAAGGGGAGAAAAAAAATGAGACAACTGCAATAGTATAACCAATAAAATATACTTAAAAATAAAGAAAAAAGAAAGAGAGAAGGGGAGAAAAGTCATGAGCTACATCTTACAAAACCAGATGACAACTAGCTCATGTTGCCTGGTCCTCAACTTATCTTTTCTTCAAATCCAAACATTTAATATTTTGAATAAATTGTAGAGTTCCTGCCTGGTGATTTTAATTTCACCTTTTTATGAATATTTCAACCAATTCCACACACAACTTAGCCAAATTTTTAAACACTTTCTACGTCAGGTCTGAACTGTAGCAGAAAACTAGTCTTTATTAAATGAGCAGTTGTTGTAATTGTCAATTAGGACTTTGAAAGCCGTGGGTCAGTGGGTGCAAGCCCTGGTTTCCTGTGCTGGCAACGTCTCTACCGGGCGATTCCCAGAGACCTTCCTTCTCACCAAGCCCCCCACAAAGCCACCCTCTTCAACCTGCTGGTTATGCTCCCTCTTCAAAAATGTCCTAATTTTGTAATTCTAATCATTGGCCAATTCCCTTGGGAGGCAAAATATTTTACAAATTGTATTTAAATCTGAAATAAATACACTGGCTCAATTAAATATCACAAGCTGTGTTGTAGATGTTATTAAGCCAAATTTACAAATGATGAAACTGAGGTACACAGAGGCTAAGAAACTTGTCTGAAATTGCACAACTCGGAAGTAATAACCAGACATTTAAATCAATGGTTTGCCTCCATTCCAAAGTCCATGTTAATTACTATTTTATCTTTAAATTCCCTTACAGCAGGGACTTGACATCAAATCCCTAGCAACTGTTAGGAATTGTTCAAGAAAAGTATAGGAAACCCTCATAATTTACTTTTGAAAAAAATGTAGCATGTGACTATGGTGACCTCTTAACAAACGGATTGGGGTTTTTCCTGAAGAAGTAATCGGGATCAGAAAGATGTCTGTTACAATAGCATACATGCAGTCTGAAGTCTTGGTCTTCCTCTGTTGGCATGGCAGAAGAGAGGAAATCCATAGGACTCTTTTCCCAGTGACAGTCACTCCATACACAACAGTGCTGAATTTGAAGGCAGAAAAGAGGCAGGCGTAGCCGAATTTTCACAAGAGTGGTTTAGGCCGGCGCTGCTGTTTAGGCGCATCTGGTTTGCATCTAAGAGAAGTACTTACCAAGAATTGTTGCACAAGTCCCCAGGGGGTGATTTCATGGGAAAATCCAGTATACAATAGCAAGGATCAAACCTTCTTTCAGATCCTCATGTTCAGCACATGATGAATTCAGTGTCCTGGGCTAGAACTGAAGTCACTGGGAGCAAAAACCAGATCCTCATGTGTAATTTCTACAGGGGTATAATGCTTGAGACACCATGTGGTCTCCTCTCAGTGGAGCATGGAGTCACTTGCTCAGTCATTAATCTGAATGCCAGGATGAAAGATGGGGAGCACAGGTGGGGAGCGTACCAGCGAGAGAGACATGGACTGTTTCTGTCCTGGCCCTGACATGGCGACCAGCCACTTCCCCCTGCCTTGCCTGTTCTCAGTGTATCAGCCCCACCAGTGTTCTCTGAGAAAGTGCTTCAGGATGTCTCCTTTCCAGGTAAAATCACACATAATTGACTTCAGAACTGAGAATGGAAATGATTCATTTCCTAAGTGCAAGTTCTGGTATAGCTAAATAAAGATTTGTAAATGATAAGCTAAAATCTCCCAAAGAATTTAAGACATCAGTTATTCAAACATATTCTCAGATTGCGAAAATTAAGAACCAATGGATCATCATATGGAAACTGCTAACTGACATCATCCTCCAGGCCTCATCTTTCCTATTTAAAAACTTCTGGGATTACTTTCTTTCTTCCTTAAAAGGCTCAGTTTGGATTATCTTTCATGTTCCATTCATTTCAACTTTTATTGGTTCATATTTATCCCCCAAAATGTAGATCATTAACCAAGTGACAAGTTCAAGATTTACATGACTGTCCATATGGGAGTAACAGAATATCATTAGCATTGCCTCATATGTGCATGGCACTTTCTGTGCCCCAGGGGCCCTTGGCTTCTAAACACCTTCTCTCTTCCTTCAAGTCTCGAGGCTGTAGCAGGGTCGTTGCCAATCTGATTTGGGTCCTAATGCTAGAAAAACCAAAATCTCTTCGAACGAGAAGCCTGAGTAATGAATTCCATTAATTGGGAGCAAAATATCCCTTTGAATCAGATTACAGTGACCCTCTAAAGTCACTGAGGCCCAAACAAATAGAAAGGTGTTCATATTGGGCCTGGAAGTCAAAGATGACCTTCCTGTCAGCATTAAATGTTGAAACAGATATCTAAAAGAGCCTACCTCTCTAGAGGGTTTTTAAAAATAAGAATTGGGGCATGGATTTGTAGTCCTGCTTCAAGGTAAGGGAATAGACAAGGTGATCCCTCCTAGGATCTGGAGCCCTGTGATTTATCAAAGGTGTTTAAAAAGCAAAGCCATGAAAGAAAAAGAGCTGCAGCATCAATCTAAATCAAGGCTTACATGTACTTTCTCATTTTTTTGACTTCTAATCTCTCCCTGCATTTTCACAGAACCTATCACGGTAGGACATACGTTCTACAATTACTTTGACAAACAACGATATCAGTGCTTTGGTTTTCGGTCTCTTTCAAAGTAATCAATTTTTGACAGTGAAAAAATAGCAGAAACAGATTCCTAAAGCTCTGGACTACAATGATGGATTTCTGGAGCTAATTTAGTTGAGGGGGTTTCCATATATCAGCCGCTGGCTAACCTTCCTAAGCAAGTGCCTACGGGCAGCAAACTCTGAGTGGAAACTTAGATCAACATAATAAAACAATAGTCATCTCACGCTGACTTTCCTACCAGGTACCTTGTAAAAAGACACCAGGTTTAAAAGCAAAGTCTCTTCTTTTATTTTTAATGAAGATTACTTACAGCAAAAAAATAAATAAATAAATAAATAAATCTATCCAGACATGTGAAATTTCACATTGTGAAAGTTCTTGCAAACAGGAGCACTAACAAGTTCAGCCTCTGGCCTTCATATCTAAATGACACAGATATCCATATTCGTGGGGACCAACTTGCTCTCACATTTTCACACATTAAAATCAGCTCCATGTCCCATAATAAGAAAATGATTACATATATTACCACTTAGGGTAATACTATACAGCCATTAAACATAATTATATGGAAAATGCTTCCATATGTTAAGCAGAAAAAGCAAAATATAATAATTTATATACATACATGTTTTATTTTAGATTTTATTTTTTTTATTTTTTTTCATATGGCCATTTTGTGTCCTTTTTTATTTTTTTATTTTTTATTTTTTTATAATTACTTTATTGTTTTCAATTACAGTTGTCTGCATCCTTTCCCTTCCCTTTCCCCCTCCCCCTCCTTTCCCTGCCTCCCTCCTCCGCCTTGGTTCTATCCATGTGTCCTCCACAGTGGTTCCTGAAAACTCTTCTCCCCATTGTCCCCTCCCCTCTCCCCCCTGGCTATTGTTAGATTGTTCTTAATTTCAATATCTCTGGTTATGTTTAGCTTGCTTTCTGCTTTTGTTGATTATGTTCTGGTTAAAGGTGAGATCATAAGGTATTTGTCCCTCACCGCCTGGCTTATTTCACTTAGCATAATGCTCTCCAGTTCCATCCATGCTGTTGCAAAGGGTATAAGCTCTTTCTTCCTCTCTGCTGCATAGAATTCCATTGTGTAAATGTACCACAGTTTCTTGATCCACTCATTTGTAGATGGGCACTTAGGTTGCTTCCAGCACTTGGGTGTTGTAAATTGTGCTGCTATGAACATTGGAGTGTTATTTTAGGTTTTAAAATATTGCCATATAGATAAAGAGGACTTGGAGATCTATGAAAATTAGAATATTATCTTAAGATGTTAAGATGATATTTTTTCTCCCATTTTTAACACATATGTATAAATACACGCACATATGCATTTGACATAACAAATGACCACTTTTTCAAACTTCAGTCTAGTATTTTCTGGTTTCAGAATAGGTTTGCTTTTTTAAGTTCTCTACCGTGCAGTTATGAAAATGGAGGTAAACCCACATGGTCCGCTCCTCATTCCCTCCTCCATTCCTAAGGTCTCCGCCAGCAACAGTACACACTATGAACGGGTTTCCGTTTTAGCTTGTATTCAGCTGAGTTTTTCATTTCCTTTTCCCAGAATAGTTTGCCCTAGAAATTTTCCCATATATTATTCCAGAAGGTTATTTAGTATTTCCCTTGAAGAAATTAGAAAATAAAAAGGTCAAAATAGATTAATGTTCAAAAATAAGACCTAGAGCAGCCCAGCTGTGCTTGTGCGGGGTGGAGACGTGCAGCTTCACACGTGTTTCACGTCGCTGGGAAAGTGAGATAGCTGGATGGCTAAGAAAAGCCATGTGGCTGAATTAAGATCTTGACTGGCAAAGGGAAGTTTTCATGCTAAATGTTTTTATGCCTTACAAAGGCTTGGGGCAATATAAAAAAAATAAAGACTTATACCTTGGATTAATGCAGCGGAAAATACATTGTTGAAAGGTTTTCAACACCTTTGAGATACCATCACATAATCATATTGATCCAAATAGTTCCTTGAAGCACAGATTTTAAAACACTGGCATTTTTAATGCCAGCTGAGGTCTGTTAGAAGGAGCCTTCAAATTTCCGATCCCTTCTCTTGGCTCCTTCAGGAAACTCTTTGGTGGTTGGCAGCTTTGCTCCACTGAAATAAAACCTGGTAACCTTTGACTATTCTGCTGAAATATCTGAATCTTCCCAGGGGGATCGCGAGGCCTTGGGGAGACCACACTCTCTCTTCATTGCTACTAGACGTTAGGCCTGCTTCTGACAACCAAGGAGGCAACTTTGCAGCTGGCTTACCAGAAGCTCAGGGACTAAAACTTGACACTATTTCCTGTGTCACTTTCTAAATCATAGTTTCTTCCTGTGACAGAGTATACCTACATGCTGGGGAAATGCCCTGTGATGGCTGAAAAGAAAAAAGCATATAACCTCCTTCTTGGCAGATGTGGAAAAACAAACCATCAGATACCAAACAAGAAAAATAAATACTGCTATGCACCTAATTTCATATTCCCAAAAACAGAACTTCTTATGAGCTTGCTATTGCCTTTTCGGTGCCAAGTTCAGGTCTATTTGTAAATGCCAGCTTTGAATAATTAAAAAGTGTATGTAAAATCGTTTTCATGAAACTTACAGCTTATGGAGAGCAGAGAAAATGTTGCTGCTCATTTCATGCAAGGCCTATGACTCCCGAGTTCCATACTGATTTAGTGTGGCTGCCGGGAGGGCTCGTGGAACAAGAAAGGTCTCTGTAGTCAAATTGCCTCTGCCCTTCGTGAGCTGTGCAAACTTAGAGAAGTCAGCTATCCTCACATTGTTCTAATTTCCTTATGCAGAAAGTGGAGAATATAAAACCTCATCACACTGCTTATTACACCTCAGTTAAATAAAAATCCTCATCACATATTATAATACCATGCAGTACGTGAAAACATCCAGAACTAGTACGCATGCAAAGAATACTAGCTTCCTTTTCTCTTTTTTATTTCTCTACACACAGTAACTAATCAATTGCATTACATTTCCTACCACCTCTTGAAAGTACAAAGACCATATCTATTCATAAAGAAAGAAAAACATAAAGATTAAGTTAAGCGCCATAATATATTTTCTTACAGGGTAGTCCAACAAAATGGGACAGAGATTTTTCTTGCCGTTCATAGACAGTTCATTTTAGCATAATCGTCAAAAAGCTCAACTACTTTGACTGTTTACAATGTCTGGCAGTCCAAACAACCTTTAGATCATACTGCTTTGCCTCTGCATGCTGTAGTTGGGCTATTTAGTCTGTGAGGCCTGTGACAAGCTACAGTTAATAAGTTTTCTGTGGTGTCAGAAGTAATAATATTAACATGCTGTTGTGAGTTAAATCCATTTTGTTTTGTGCACTGGCCTGCATAAATGTGAGTGACATTTCAAAATAGGATGAGGCAGCAGCTGAGAAAGAGCCAAATGGCCAAGCAGAACGAGATGCACTCGCTAGAGCAGGGCAAGCATTTGGGGGCACGGGAAACAGAGTGGAGGAGGTTGTTTCAGTTCATTTTGCCCTTTTAAAAAATTATGAAGAGAGATACTGTCTTTAGAGAACTAGAGATGTTTGACATCCTGGCTCCCTGTTTGGAAATGAAAGAGCATCTCCCTGCTTAATCTCTGATTTCAAGTGTCTTCAACCCACAGATTTTTTTCTCTGCCTGCAAGAGGCAACTGATTGGTAATAGCTTTTAAGTGGATAACTGTCAAGTGGCATTTTAAAGTCCTAATGGTTGTGGGGTTTTTTTTTCCAGAAACTGCTTCAGAATCCCCCACACACCCTGCCAATGGCACAGATAAATGTGCTATCTGTATACAATTAAAAGATGCATTTTGGACCCAGAAGAAAATATCTTAAAATACACCAGCCACTTCAGTGACTGGTATAATATCTTGTCTTTTTCCACTGGGGCTCTAATATTTCAACTGTTGCAACCAGAAATCAAATTATGAGGAAAATAAAGACGTCCCTATTAAGGTGATCACTATAGACAGGAACCATAGAATGGTTTATATTATATAGAACTATTATACTACACTGTACAATATAAACAGGAACTATATAGTAGTTTAATTAGGCTGTGTACATCCTCATACTATAAGTTTGACGACTTAGTCCAAGCTACATCCTATAGTAATAAGCCCCTACATTTCTTTCATGTAGCTGCTAAGTTTTTTTCCATTCAGAAGTACTGTTGATATACTGTCCAATTTTTAAACTTGAATATAAAAGTTTCTCTATTGTAATAAAATTAAGAGCACTCTATTCTGGGCCATGTATACTGTTTAATACCCACAGCATATGAACGTTAAGTTACAGAGTCTACAAGTATTTTAACTCAGCTCCATCTGACCTCAAAGCCTCTGCTCCAGGTGACACAATCGCAAAGGCCGTTGCCCTCTTTCTTTCAGCAATCAATCTATTTCATGTACTGATTGCTCATGTAAGTTGCTTTAAGTTCTGTACATTCTACATTTAATTATCTAAAATGACACATGCCACCAAAGGAAATGGCTCCTTGTGGAAAATTTTTTGTTAATCTGATCATTCAATTCAACAGACATACAACTACAGATGACTCTATGTTGGACCCTGATGTTATAAAGAGGAATTAGATATTGTTTCTCCACTTCAGGGGGTCAAAGCTTATGAGGAGGGGATAATGCTACATGGAAACAGGAAGTTTAAAAGATATGATCACAATGTGAGTCTGTAACAGATTTGTGAAGGATGGCTAGACCTTTAACAGATTGGTCGTAAGAACTTCCGAGAAGAGCGTGAGCCTTTGGAACATTTAGGAAACAATAAGATATCCAGATCTGGCTAGGGTCTGGTACATGTCAGAGGAACATGACTGGGGAGGAGCAGGAAAACAAATAATGGCAATAGTTAGGGCCTTGAGTGAGGGCACACAGCTGGGAGCCAGAAGGATATTCCGGCTGCCAGTGGCAGCGTCAGCTGTGTGGTTCAGAAAGCTGACGCTTGGCAGTGCAAAGACAGACTGCAGGCCTTCACTTCCACTTCAGAAGGTGTTACAGAGTCTATGAAACTACAGGGCGGTAAACATAAGAACTCAAATTTGGAAAAGATTTTAGGAAATAGAGTTACAGCATTTTGTTATGAATTAGGTAGAGGGGTAAGGGGCAGAGCACCCATGGAAATTATTCCAACTCTAGCTTGGTTGACTGAGGAGGGAGCATATAGAGCAACGAATAAAATTACAGAAAGATCCATTAATTTTAAGGAAAAATAATAAGTTCTATTTTGGACATGTTGAGTAAAACAGAGTTCATTTTCATTTCAAATCATATTTACACCCTCTTTTTCCCCCCACAACTTAATTTAAATGCTTTATATGTAATATTTAATGTTCTCCTAAATAGTACCATACCCACAGTCATCTAGCATGGCTTAACTTTTTTGATTCCACTAACTCCTTACTAGTCTAGTATTTTCCTAAATTGCTCATATATAAAGCCAAAAGCCATATACTTAAAAAAAAATCTTCAAAGGAAAAAAATGTCCTGAAAAACAGAAAAATAGCCTTTATTCTTGCAACTTAGGCTGGTATATTTCCTGGCTTCCTAATGAACATCCTGATTTCCATTTCAACTCCTCTCAGGTAGCAGCCAGGTATAATAAACCACAACCCTGATCCAAGCTCGAGGACATGAGCAGTTGAGTGGGGGACAAGATCCAAACTATGTTTACACAAGAGTAGGATTCAGTGGACCTCAAATCTGAAAGCCCCTGAATGAGGATACCCCAAATCTCCCCACAGAAGGAAGACGTAGGACAGGGTCCGTGTGTGCAGTGAGAAACACATCTCCACACAGACATCTTCCCAGGCGCACTCCTGGCTCTCCATGGGCTCTTCTGTGCATCCAAGAACAAACCAGTAAGAAGACTAACTTAGAGTGACCGTGACTATGTGAACATGTACATGGCATCATCTTTCCATTACACAATGAAAATATGAGTGTCTGTTATGTGCCAGGCACTGTACCTGGCACTAGCCAAGCAGGGAACACACAAAGATGGATACAGTACTATTTTATAAAAAGAATCCTTCTTAATCATTTACAGACAGAAATACTACTATACTTAGAATAATCAAATAAGTAGCATCATTGTGCCTTACCATATTCTAGGCACTGTTCAAAGCACTTTATATAGCTCACCTCATTTAATTCTCACAACTAGTTGAGATTGGTATTATCATTATCCCTATTGTAAACTGAGGTTAGGGAGATAAAACAATCTGCTCAAAGTCACCTAGTTAGTAAGTGGTGAACCAGGGTTTCCAGTCTAGATCTCTGACTTTCTTGCACTTGTCCCCTCATTTGCAGAAAGCTTATCATTCTGTTTTTCCTTATTTAACCTGACTCAATCCCCAAGAGGAGAGAGGAAGACATTTTATTATCCCTTTTGATTCAAAGCAATGTAATACATCTCCTTTTAGTCCATGTATTTAACTCAAACAACCTCAGGAACATTAAAAAAAAAAAATCAGGAGCTTCTGTTTGGATATGCTCTGCCCCTCTGAGAAATGCTTTTCAACTCAACAGTCTGCAGATACCCATGGAAGACCTTGAGACAGTCATTCAGGGATTGCAGCTTGCTGATTCCTGTGCATTCAGGAAGACATGAAAGCAATTACAAATTGCTTAACAGATGATGCATAATATTAGAGATGAAGAGTCTGGCTGTGAACTCACACACCAGGGAAATCCTGCTGCATGGTTTTTATTCCAGTTCAGCACCTTGTGCTAAGATCTCACTGACATAGTGCTAAATACTACTGAATAATGATCCAATATAAAAAGAAAGTTAAAATTTCAGAAGTTTCACCACATAGAAGGAAGAACATGGACCTATATTCTGGGTTTGAATAACCATGATACCTTAAGAAAATTACATCACAAGACAGAGCCTCAACTTGTCCAGCGATGAAATGGAGATAATGATAATCTATATTTCATGTCTGTGTAGACATCAAATTACATGAAATATCCATAAATGATAGCCTGAGCTATCATTTATTGAGCACTACTATTTGCCAGGTTCTGTTGTATATACTTTACATATGTTAACTTTGTAATCCTCACAACAGTCTTCTGATTTAGGTTTATTTGTTATCATTTCCAGTTTACTGATGAGGATACAAAGTCCCACAAAGGTTAAGAATATTCCCAGATCGAATATAGTCAACAATATTGTAATAACCATGTATGGTGCCAGGTAGATACTTGAAATATCAGGGGAAACACTTTGTAAAGTATATGATCATCTAACCACTATGCTGTACACCTGAAATGAATACAAAATAGTGTTGAATGTTAACTATAATTGAAAAATTTGTGGGAAAAGTTATGCATGAAGAATGTCCCCAGATCATACTGCTAGAAAGTAATAAGCCAGGCTCAGAACACAGCAGTCTAACTGCAGTCTGGACCATGGCGTTAACTCCCCCTAAAGTCATTTTTGAAAATCTGATATCTTTTAGGAATACAAACTTAATATCCAGTTCATTTTTTATTTCCTGATGTACCTTATCTGTAAGCATAGGAAACTTTTTCAGTAACTCCAAGGGGAAATTGCCCCAACTTATTTCTGTAAGCTGTTCAATTTTCTCCTCACACACAACTGGGAAGTATTCTTAATTTATAATAAAACGGCCTCTTTCAGAAAGCTATCCCACCTAACTCTGTACCATTCTAAACTATAAGTGACATCACTGGCTCATTTCTCAACCTCTAATTCACTCTAGTAAAATGGGAACTGATCTTTTCCAAGAGTACACATTTTCTTTACATTTTTTATATTTTTCCCATAAACTTAAACCTACAAGATTCCTCTGTCTTAGCACCTCACAAAAGTTTTCATATGTATCTATGATTTATCTGTCCTTCAGCCAAATGTTTTTAAGTATTCAAGACCCCACTGCCTAATTGTTTCGGTTACAATTTTATACTTATTCTTTTCAGCTTCAAATTCAAAAAGTTGTCACTCAGCATTCACATATTCTTCTTCCTAGTTGGAAGCATTTGGGGGAGTTCATCTGAAATTCATATGATATTTTTAAGTTTATGGGGTTTTTTAAATTTATTTGCTGAGGATTAATATGCATTTCAAAGCAATGAAAATAAGGATTACTTCAGTCTCTTAATTTGTCCACTTGCAGAATTGACTGAACAACAACAGTTACTAGTTTTCTGAGGTAAATTTCCATGGAAATCTGCACATTATTTTAAGGTACAGTGTTCGTAAACATGCTTTTATGGATTTCACATGTGAAAACATCTCTTTGAAAACATTTTTAATATTGATCTCCATTAATAGGATATCACATAGTAAAACCATAGACAATGATGATGATAAAGGCCATCATATTACCGAACAAAAGTGGGGTTTGGTTGCCCATCACCATCCATAGGGAAATTCTGGAGGCAGAGGTTTGGTGAGAGAAGAAAAGAGGTCTTTTATTCAAAAGCTGCACACTCAGGAAGCATGGCAGGCTCCAGCCTCAAAGTCCATCTCCTCTGGAAAACAGCCACCCTCTGCCACCAGTCCAAGGCTGCGCCCAGAGTTCCTTCTCCCATTTTAAAATGCTGTCTCTCGGCAAGTCCCTCTGCAATTGCAGGAGGCCACTGCGTGATCATCCAGTTGACTTAGCTTATTCCAAGTTGCCGTCCAGCTTTAGGCTTCTTCCTGGGGTCTGCTATGGGGCTGGCACCCATCAGCCACATGGCTTCCTGGGGCCAGAAAAGGTCCCACAAGCCCCTGCCAGCACACCCATGCCATAGGTACAAGAGGAAGAGCCCACCTCTCCCTTCCCTCAGTTTAAATATCCCAGCCCAAACTTACAATCGCTCCAGCAGGGCAGAGCCCTGCCCCAGCCAATCCCATCCTTTTCCAGGCTAGACTTACTGGACAGTGACATTCCTCTCCACCCTGCTGTGCTGACCTTCTACGGTCACATGCAGTGTCGCCATCACCCAGGGACCAGAAGGGTGAAGAGGGCTTTTCCCTTAGCCAGTTGCCTCACTAGCTTTCCGCATGCTCAGTACAATGGCCTCCTCCAGCACCGCATCTTTGCTGGGAGACCCGGGGAGAATCTGTCCTCACACACTGCACTAGCCTGGTTACCCAGGGAACATGGTCTCACCCACGGCCACCGCCCCATGGTTCCCTGCATCCCTTCCCTCCGCCCCGCGGTACATCCAGGTCCGTCCAGGCCCGTCCAGGCCTATCTTTATCAATCTAAAGAGGCTAACTAGAAATTTATGGGTCAGTTCTCATTTATATTTTCTGGAAACCAAATTTTCTTCATAAAAATATGACACTCAAAAGTTAAAATCCAGAATGGCACAAATATCTTGAGTTACAATTTAAAATATCTTGAGTTACAATTGCATAACACGTGCTTTTAAAAAAAATACTTTAGTAGTTATTATTCATAAAAATCTGTGATGTGCTTTATGTAACTAAAAATCCTCTTACGTCTCAGCGTGGTCACTCCAGCTGTCAACAGGGCACACGCAAAATGAAGCAAATAGCACGTCCCTATGTGCTTGCTTTGTCTGAAGAGAATGGCTTCTGCTCAAGTTCATTCACATCCTACTCATTTGCAGATAAACTATATTTTTGCACCATGTGATTCCGTGACATCCACATTTCCTTGCAAAGGACCATTAAATTCCCTAACGATATGATTTTCTTAACAATGAACATCCATGAACTCTCCCCTAGGCAAACCAGATGGAAACTAAATTGTTTCTGCAAAATGAACAATTTCTGAAATCTTGGCAAACTGAATTCCCAATATATTTAGAGATGATCTTAACTTCCTCTGTAACTGTGCCACAACATGTAATATGTTTAAGGCCTACATGAGAAATACACTAATTAGTTGCATAACCTCTATGCAGAAATGAATGGGAACAGAAGATCACCACAGAAGAGATAAAAGTCAAAAACTCTGACAAAGAACTAACATGCAAATGGGGCAGCTTCACTAAGAAATGGAGACTAATGTAGATGTTGTTAGGTGTCTTCCCTTATCACCTTCGAATTGGTGATCTATTTTGTGCAGGAGGTAACTATAAAGTTAAGCAAATCTCTTCCTATTGCTTCAAGTCAGTTATGAAATCAAGATGAATATCTAAATTCAAATTCCTAATCCAGATGCCTATAATTTGCTGCTCTATATGCTCTCCTCTATATCAGAAAACTAATTAAATGGATGGTGCATGAGAAAGATTTTGTTTGTAATACCACAGTCTGATTATACTATTTTCACAGTGACACCATGAAACTATCGAGTCGATGTAACATGTTTGTGGCACAAAAGATGGACTGTATTTTTTTATTCCAAGCAAAGAATTCTTACAATTCTCCTAGCATTCTATCTATATAGGGTTAGAATTCCCCTGGAGCCCTGGCTGGTGTAGCTCAGTGGATTGAGCGCAGGCTGGGAACCAGAGGGTCCCGTTTCGATTCCCAGTCAGGGCACATGCCTGGGTTGCGGGCCAGGTCCCCAGTGGGGGCCATGTGAGGGGCAGCCACACATTGATGTTTCTCTCTCTGTCTCCCTCCCTTCCCCTCTCTCTAAAAAATAAATAAATAAAATCTTAAGAAAAAAAAAGAATTCCCCTGGAAATGACTAAAATGGCCATCCATAGTCATAATTGGGATTTATACCTATTCAGAAATTCAAATATTCCACCCGAGTCTGTGCCATCAAGTAATGAGGGTTCTTCTGTATCTTTACAAGATCCAGCGATACCTAAATCTAAATTTAAAGAGAGTTTGTTTACATCTTTACAAAATCTAGCCACTTGGATGTCTAAAGGGAAAATAATGAAGCAGAGGAAGTAGAGGAAACTGTTCTAAAATGGTTATTCTACTGATATTAAACTAGCAAGAAAAATACTAGTACCTTTCATTCACAGAACAGGTTTCATACTTCAAACTTTTTCCCTATCTTTGATTTCACTCTATTCTTACCAGTTCTTTATTACAAAAGAAAGTTGCATTATTATATATAAATCTAGTTTGAATTTCTCTCCAACCATAAAACTAGTCGAATTCCCAATGTTACTCAGATCATCTTTAAAATCGACTCAGTCCTCCCAAATTGTGATTGTCTTGTCTTTGCCTCTTTGGTATTTTGACCCTGTCTAGTTATTCTCCCGATGAGCTTCATACGTTGTCCTTGCCATGCCTACTCTCCCAGAAGGCTCGGTCCCCAAACTTCTACTTCCATTTTTTTTTTGCTTTTAATAAGAAACTCAAAAGATATTTCCAAATGCCTCTTTCTTTAAATAACTCTTTTTAAAAATTATCAACTCTATGCTAGACACAGTTCAATTGTTTTATATCACTAATCCATATAAACATACTTTTTATGTTTTTCATCATAGACTTTTCTCCCCTCTGCATTACAGGGTTGCTTTTTGGGGTTAGAGGCAGGAGCCATTGAAGAACCACGGCTGCCTCCTTTACTCTGCTGGGAGCCTCTCAAAAGGCAGAACTTGTGATTTCTGTTATGTAACCCACATTCCCCATCACAGCAGATGACTTTTCCTCATAATTTTAACCAACCAATTCCAAACTTTTCTTATATAGTGCAAAAACTTAGAATTGTCATTTTCTTCTGTCCGATGCCTTTTGTACAGTAAGACACAGTCTCTCTTGAGCTGTAACTTTTTTTTGACCTTTAGCTATATAGAGAGCCAGGCTTGGGCAAAACTGGTCAAAATATAGTCCCTGCTTAATGAAAGAGTCAGACAGATGAACAGATGTCTAGAGTATAACCTTGCAAATGCTATACTGAGAGTTTGGAAGGCTGTCATGGAAACAAAGAGGGAAGAAGGGCCAAACTCATGAGAGTGGTCAGGGAAAACTCAGTGGAAGATTTGAAGCCACAGTAGAACGTGGTCCAGTCCAGAGCCCTACTAGTACATGCAGTGGTTCTTGTTCTACTTGCCGCAACCCCAAATATAGTTGCTTTCATGCGGTGATGTTTCTGCTGTATAAATGTATATCTCCTTTGATATTTCTTTGTATAAATACTTTCCCATGTTCCTGTTCTTGCCCATGGCCTTTATGCTATACTATGGCATCATCTTCATAGGTCGCCCTTTATATGTTCAGACATCTTTGCAAGCGAGACCACCCTTTCCAATCCATTAAAAGGGCAGTTATGTTTAAGCTGGATCCTCCCATTACTGCTGCCTTAATTCTCCTTGCTCGTAAAGACTAGAGGAGCCAGGAACGTTTACGAAGCTAGTCTTTTTTCTTCCCACTCACAACCTAGCCCAGGTTCTCCCTCTCCAACAACCCATTCCCCCACTCGGTGTGCTCTTCTTCCCCTGGTGACGAGTTTCAAGAACCCTCAAGTCAACTCCTTCAGGAGTAAATTCGCTCTTACTTTATTCTCAAGTACTGGTATTTTACTGTAAAATTTCACTGTGCTTCTAAACTTTGGCACTCTGGCTATATTACATAGTCCTACTTGCAAGCAATGCCTTCTCTATACCTGTGTGGGTCTTTCTGGGCCTCCAAATCTCGTTAGCCACTTTTGTTTTCCTGTTTTATTGAGATATAACTGACAATCTGCTTTCTTTCTCTGCTTGAATCCCTCCTCTTGTCTCAGACTCTCTTGTATTCTTTTTCTGGAACTTGAGTCGCAACACAGAAACTTTCCTTGAATCGAGTTCACTGGGGGCTCTTCTTTACTCCCGATCCTTTCTTTAGTCCTCTGTGGACCTCGCACGGGCCCCTCCACTTCCCTAGTGGTTTTCTTTCCTCCATAACAGCCGTCTTTTATCTTAGCTCTTCTACTTCCTGACAAGCTTACCTAAATTTCTGCTGCACCTTCAAATCCATTTTTAAAGAACTATACATAATATGTAATACTGATAATATTTTCTTCCATCAATCAATAATCATCTCCTCCATCTCCCCCTAGAGTGCTCCATGGCAACCTTTTTAAGGAGCTACCTACCCAAACCCACATGCAGTCCTTCCTGGCTAAACTGCCCGAGCTACCTTGCCCTTATGTAAGACCTTTTTCTTCAGGCACTTTTTGCTCACATGATGTGTTGATGCACGTGTAAAGGACACCCCTGGCTGTTCTAAGAACAGCCAGAAGGCATCTTTTTTCTGGAATAAAAGCAGACAGAATGCACAGTGCCCATGTTCCTCTCAACAGCTTTTTAGTTCATCCTTTTCTAATTCCCTATTCTAATGCCAAATAGAATAGGGAATTAGAAAAGGATGGAACTTCAACATGTTACTGGTACTTTTTTAAACAAAATTTCCATAGGACCTCTATCCCCTGTTTCAATCCTCAAGTGAACGAAGGCTTAAACTTTAGCTTGGGGAAATCCCCACAAGGCCTCATGCTTTTCCTACAGACGCAGCCTACAAAATGGACTGTTTTCTCTGTCATCTGAGGTTCCCGTCGAACTCTTTATTTCTGTGGATTTGAATTACTGTAGATACATCTTCCTGGGTTCTTCCCAACTGAACTAACAATTAGGGTCCCCTTGTCAGGCAATAGTTCTCTTGTCTTATGAAGTGAATTCACATAAAATCCTCTTTCCAAATCTTCCCGCTGCTATCCTCTCCATTCCAAGTTCTTTGATTTTCCTTGTCTTCTTGCTTCCTTCTGCTCTGTTTCTAATAGAAGATAAAATAGACAAACTGGCATTTCTTTTACTGCCCTCATTTTTTTTCTCCCTTTTATTCTTTTTCTTATGTTTTCCCACTGCCTCGCTTTCCCCACCCCAACTCAGTTCTTCGGGGCTTTTTTGTTGCAGCTGTTCTGTCTTTTCTCTTTTTTAAAGGCTCCCATTTGCAATGGAGAGACTCCATGGCCAACTGAAGCCAGAAGTAGAGAAGCTGAGTTTGGCCCCTCTGACCTCTGTAACCTTGCTTCTCAGTAGCTTCTCTCTCCTCACCAGCTTCTGTGTAACTTGCAGTAGTCTCTTTATTGCTTTCTTTTGGTTTTTCTCTCCATGATTTTGAGCTCCCTTGGCTCACAGATGGATCTCATGTAACCCTCACCTAAACATAAAGCAGGTATTATTTACCTCCAATAGTGTACTGGCGCAGGACAAACTTCCTCAGAGCACGCCCTGAGCTGGTTAGTGGCAAAGCTCAGGTCTGCTGTGCATTCACCCTGTCCTCTTCCACCCAGCCCTCCCGAGGGGAAGGAAAACCTTCCTGGGCCAAGGACACGTCTCAATTGCATGGCACTGCCATTCCTTCTGGATTCCCTCTTAATCACCATCACCCCAGAACTGAAAAAGGAAAAGTGTTCTCTGGCTACAAGAGTACCCTGGCCCCTGAGCTTTCTCTGTGGAGACCCTATTCCCACCTAGTTACAAGTCAGGATGCTGAGTGACAGGCCATAAATTCTGCAGCTGTTATACATAAGAAAATTTTTTACTCTGATCTAGCAGTAAGCCTGTGTGTAAATTATTCAAATGCTATCTCTGCCACTAGAGACGACACGTCTAAGGGTTAAAAGTGCCAGACAGTGTCTTCTGAGGATTACTTGGCATTGTCAGTCACGAATGCTCCAGGATCAATGGCCCATGTCTGGCATAATACTTCTTTACAATGCTTCCTTCATAACTGTAGAGGTCAAATCCACATTTTTATTTAGAAATATATGTCACCCATATTGCAAAATTACTTGGCATCCACATTTCCATTTTAAAAGAAGATAACACTGATTTCCCCTAACCCAAATAACCATTTGGAAGACTCCACTTTAATTCAGAGCCTCCAAGTCACATGAGGACAAGAAAATTGAATATTTAAAATTGGATCTCATCACTTCTTGGCCCTTTGGCCAAGATCAAGTGTAAAATTTGACCTGACCCAGAATAATCAAGGATACATAGCTAACAGTGGGAGAATGTTAAAGGAACAAGGCAACTTGGTAAAGGCGTGTCTTTGAATATCTTCCCCACACTGTTCTCCATTATTTCCCTTCCCCCTCACATGTCTTTATAAAAGTGGTCACTTCCCAGGATCCCACTGAGGCCTTCTATTCACTGAAGCAGTATCCCAAGCTGTGGGGGAAAACCCACTCTCTTCCCCTTTTTTTGCCCATCTCCACTCATTTAGATGAATCTTTCTTAACCCAAGAAACTATCAGCTAAAATTGAATACCACAGTGGATTGCCATGCTGTCCACTAGGGGGCAAAACAGTATTTCCTATTACTTTAAGGGCCTCCTAGAGGTCTAGAGCTTTAGCGAAAGGGATGAAGCGTGAAATTGCAGGCACCAAAGCACAGGACAGCGTGGAGAGTATTGACAAGGGCATGTTCGGGACTCGCTTTCCAGTACACATTCTGTTCACATTCCCCTACCCTCCACTCAAAATGTACATATATGAAATTACCCACAGCAAATTTTTCTACCTTCTCTCTAGTGGTCATTCATAATACATGTTTCTATAATGGCACGTAGCCATTTTATGTTGAACTTTTGTTTTTATACCTGTTATCCCCAGCACAGAATAAGTTTCTTAAAGGCAAGAACAAGTGTTAAACACCCTTTGTTCCCAGGACCTTGCACCATGACTGACATATTAAAAGCACAAAATAAAGGTTTGGTAAACTGAGTTAATGAAGTATAAGACTAAGTGTTGCTCATTTCCTACAAACTCTGCAACATAAAATGGATCACTTATCATACTTTTGACAACATCATTTAGAATTCACTCACTTATTTGTGTTAATTATGTCAGGCTATGCTACAGTAACAAATAGGTCCAACTGTGAGTGGTTCAGTAAGAGAAATTTATTTCTTGCTCCCTCAGTAGTACAAGGTAGTTCCACACTGGTAGGCAGGGCTCTGCTTTTCTTCAGGAACCATTCAAGGGTCCTGGGTGATTGAATCTCTGTCGTCCCCAGCATGTGGCTTTCAAGGTGACTCTAAGGTCATTGTCTCAATCATAGGAGAGAGAAAAGATCATAGGTAGGAGTTTGGGGGATTGAATCTGGAAGTGGTACACATCACTTCTCTAGTAGTTTCTTCCAGAGCTGAGCATGCATTCTTCGGCTCTATGAAAGTGTACTAATCATCTCTTCTGTACAAGGTACTATGCATATAAAGGAGACTATATACAGATGATCAAATTCATAGAAGTGACCTATAATCTAATAGTCACAAAAATCAATACATGCTTGCTGTACATGATTACAATTATTGTACATGATCATAATACATTACTATAATCAATATTTCAGAAGAAGAGTACAGAGGCTACTAAAGAATATACAAGGACTTTATTTAGTCTGATAATTCAGGTAAGGCTTCACTGCACAAATAATCTTTGAGGTGAGGCATGAAAGATGAGTACAGTTAACATGACGTATTTAATAATATGAAGAAAACTGATGTGGCCAGAGCAGAGAGGGGGAAAGTGGCATGATATGAGGCTGAGAAGTAAGCTGGAGCCATCCCTTGAGAAATATTGTAACTGATGGTTAAAGACATGGATCTTTATCCCAAGAGAGACAGAAGACCTACTTGAGGATTGTAGGTAGATTTGTTATTTAGAAGGTGACTGCCCACTGTATTTCAAGAGTAAATTTAAGGAAACCAACTAAGAACTTTTGAAATAATAAGATGACAGATTATTGAATTAGGGTGGTGAATATTCTAACATTGGACTACTAGAGATTTATTGGATAGGGATGGAAACAAGTAAACCCATTTGAGAGATTCTAATAGATTAAATCAGAATTTCAAAGAGGTCAAAGGTAAATAATTCCCAGTTTTCTGGCTTAAGCACAAGCTTGAGGCTAGTGCCAATCACAGCAATAGAATGAACTAGGGTTTTGAGAAAGATAGTGAACTTAGCTTTTGGCATTTGAGTCTAAGGTGTGCATGAAATATTCTAATGTGGAAATAACAAGTAGGCAGTTAGATCTATGAGACTGGATCACAGATAAAAGATCTAAACTCAAGATATAACCTTGGGAATCCCTTCTGAATTGTAACTGAAGCCATAGGCTGGGATAATATTAGTTTATGAAGAAAAGAAATGGGCTAGGACTAAATCTTGAGAAAGGAGATAAAAAATGAGTGGCTAAAGGCAAATAAATCAAGAACACACTATATTACAGAATCAAAAAAGGAGAGGAAGTCAAGAAATTCTGGTGAAGTTCAGGTCAATGAGATCTGAAAAATATTTGGCTTACTAATACGGATGTCCCTGGAAACCACCATTTCAATAAACAGATGCAGAGAGAAATCAGTGGGACATACATAATAGGGACAATGATTAAAGCCAGCTCATTCAAGGACTGTGGCTATGAAAAAGAGCAGAGGAAGCTACAACTGTCTAGAGAAGAGGGTGGTTCAAATAGGAGTTTTGTTATAATAATAGCAAATGCTTATCTAGTACATTCTATGTGCCAGGCACTCTCCTAACTACTTTATTTTTAACTACTTCTAACTACTACAAGTAAACTACTTATAGTTTACTATGTTTATTTTATTCATTGATTTTTGCATGATTTGTTGTATCCTGGTGCCTCGAACAGTGCCTGGCACATAAGAAATGCCCATAAATAACTATTTGGGAGTGAACAAGTAGTGGGTTAATGCCCATGTCTCATTCCAGTGCCCTTCCCACCACTCTGTTCTGCACGTGACCGTTCCTTTTAGTAGGCATTTGGACTTTCTATTCTCATCATTCTTATTTTGATCATTTCAGAATGTCCACTTTTCTGTTAACTATTATATCTAATATGAATAGAATATATATCCTTTAATCAAAATAGAAGTTAAAGATATCATGAGGAAATGTTGAAGATATAAAACATAAATAGAAACTCATATTTAATTTAATTACATGAATGTTATGCTTATAGAAGATTAACTTGGTCTAAGCTCTTGAGGACTTTGCATATGCATCGCTGTGCCTGAGCATCGTTGCTCTCTTCTTCACTGGGCTCACGTTGATTCTTCCTGCTGAGCCTTCACATCTCAGCTCCAGTATTGGCTCTCCCGGGACCAATGTTATGTCACCAACACCCCACATGCTAGTTCTGGTTGAAAGAGGAGAGCTAGAGACTTGTCTTAAAGTCCATTTGCATAGCAAGCACGTTAGCTTTACAAAGAAACATGTGTCTGAGGTGGCTGGAGAAATTGCTAATAATTATTGGGGGTATAAATCTGCAACTAAAGTCCTCCTCTTTTTAGGGTGATTACCAGACCCTGCAAAGTTTCAAAACTCCTCCTCCTGGCAACCATAGCATTTATGCCACTTCTACACTGCAGTTACCATGTTATATTGTTATTCTCTCTCTGAGTCTGCCTCTCCACTACTTTCTGGACATCTTAAAGCCACCTCATTCAGCTAGGTGAAATGGAGTCTAGAACCTGGAAGAATCCATGGTGGAACCCAACAGTTTTTTAATATGAAATGAATGAATAATTGAACGAATATGAAGTTAACGGATTATGTAGTAAAAATAAGTATTCAAAAACATAATTTACTGCCTCATTCACCTGAATACTTTACTGTACATTTGTACACTAGGCAGATTCAGTCTTTTTACCCTGGGTGCATCTGCAACAACGTCTCACACTGTGGCCATCTGGACCATTAGATGTAAACACCGATTTGGCAGATACTTCAGGGCTATGAGAGTAGTTATGGGAATAAAATAAATTTGAAAGATAATGCCACACAAAGGACATACTTAAAGCCACCCATTTTGTTATTAAAATTAAAAACCTGACATTGTCCTTCTTATAACTAAATAACATCTTAGTATTTTTACAAATGGAGAATATGCAGTCTCGATTTTCATTTTGAGAGATTATGGGACTGCCATTTAGTACTTGTCCTCTCTAAATAGATTCTCAAACTGCATAGAAAAATCCCCTACTCAGAGAATCTATCACCAACTTAATAGAAAAATCCCAATAGTAATATAAACAGAACATGTCTTTTTAAAATGTCACAGCATTAAGTCAATTCGGGTACCTTTTTAAAACTCATTCAAAAGTACAGCATTTCTAACTAACATGTGAAATTAATCCCATTTGCAAAGGTCAGTAAATGAATCCCCCTTTTTACATATAAAATGATGCATGCTGTTATAGAAGCCACCAAATAAATATTCATTTTAAATCAAACTTTTTATTTATCCATTAGATATGACCTCTGTTCTAGTATCTATAATGCTTTTCAAAAAAGGAAAGCTATTGCTGTGGTTGTCTATTAAATCATTAATTTGTGTCAGCTCTATTAAGTGGATGCTCTAAAAAAAATAATGGAATTATCAAGCAGCTCAGAATAAAGGTGTGCTGATTGTCAGCTCCACGTTCTAAAAGAGCATGTTAATGTCTCCAAATCTCACAGTTAGATCTTTCTAACACTAACTGGAGGTTTCTACCTAGTGATCAAGGCAATTGACTAAAATAAATTATACATAAAGCTGAAATTCCTAATAGCAATAAGGCCCCTTCATGAGATAATCACAGCAGCAAAAGCTCTCATCTGTTGGCTGCAACTCTACAGGGTCTTGAAATTATCTTATAAAAACTGTACTTCCAGAAATGTTATTTCTAGTTTTAGGATAGGGCTAAAATGCCAGGGAGAATGAAACATTCAATGGGTGGTCAGTTGGAATATTGGTTTGTCATTCCAGATGGCAGGCAATGTGATAGTAAAGACAACTCGTGATTTTGAGTTAGAGGACCTTGCTTCAGCTCTACACTGAGACACCTATGTAACCTGAGTCTCAGGTTTTCCTTTATAAAGTGGCATAACTTTGTGAAAGTCTCAAAGTTTTCATTTATAAAGTGGGCATAACAATACCTCCCTCCCAGGGCTGTTGTGGAGAAAACTAGACGGAACTGTCAAGACTGTCAGGGGCAGTTAAGGATCTGAGATATAGGTTTGGGTATCATCTTTCTACATAAATTTTCCAAGAACCACATTTGCTTGTCTTTTTTAATCTTCACCTAAGGATATGTTTATTGATTTTAGAGAGAGAGGAAGGGAGAGGGACGGAATGCAGAGAGAGAGAGAGACAGAGAGACATTGATGTGAGAAGGAAACATTGATCAGTTGCCTCCTGTACATGCTCTGTTCAGGGATCGAACCCTCAGCCTAGGTAAGTGCCCCGAACAGGGATCAAACCTGCAACATTTTGGTGTATGGAGCATGGGTGAAGTAGACGCTCCAACCAACTGAGCCACCCAGCCAGGGTAAGAATCACTTTTGTTTTCCATCACCATAACCCCACTGAAGAAAACATTTTTAAAATTTAGAAAATTTTGGTGTCTAGAACTTTAGAGTAATAGATAACATATTTAGTATTAAATCTTTAGATATCACTACCCAATCATCTTTCTTCCAAAGTGACATGTGAAAACTCTGATATAAGAGTTTGATATGAAAATTTCCATATAGAGCTATCAGATTGCCCTGGCTGGTATGCCTCAATTGGTTGGAGTGTGGTCCGGTAACCCAAGGGCTGCAGGTTCAATTCCAGGTTAGGACACATACTTAAGCAATGGGATCAGTCCCTGGCCCGGGAATGCAAGGTCCTGGTCTCAGTGTGTGATCCTCTGTCAGGGTGTGTATGAGAGGCAACTGATCAATGCTTCTCTCTTGCATTGCTGTTTCTCTCTCTCCTTCCTTTCTTCTGTCCTCCCTCTAAGCAATGAAAAAATACTATTGAGTGAAAATAAAAAAACTGTCAGATCATTCCAATCCTTTCATGTAGATGAGGAGATACAGTAAAACCTTCACTTGCTAGAACCAGACTCTAGGGACAGGAGTTCATTGCCATCTAATTAAATGTCCTAAATCAATTAAGCAAGAGTAAAACCAGAATGTAATAGAAGACAGTTGCCTCCATTCTCAAACTTGTCATTTTATGAAATTATTAAAGCTGATATTTAAACATTTAGAAAAAGCATATACTTAAACCTCAGATAGTTACAACTCAAGAAATGTAATGAACAAGATAAAGTTTTGTACAAATTGGGTATTTTCCTCGCTTCTTTCTAGAGAATGAGTTTTTCTCTATCAATTTACTTGGTACCCCAAGGGATATGACTTCCAGAATAAACAGTGACTCTCTTTCAAATGGTTTATAGGACCCAAAAGTAATAAGATTCTAAAACACTGGAAAGTAACTTCAATTGATTAATATACAAATACATTTAATTTGGCATACTGCATATTGTAATTTTATGACCAAATGAAAATTTACATGTTCAACTCCCTAAATTAGTTAAATGGAGATCTGTAAAGGTGCTAAAATAAGTACTTTTCCATATTTCTTTCTCCCCAAGTTTCCATTTTGATATTTTTTCTTTGAAACACTCGTTCTTTCTCCATCTCGTAGCTTTAAAATTACAGAAATCTTCACATATTTCTCCTACTTGAGGAGTGGTTTTCACATTTTATAACTCCTCTCTTCTAAAATATTATGAAAAATCTTTAAAATTCTCTGTATATTATGAGTGATAATGAAAAGATACTGGACAATAGGTAAGTTGTGACTTTTCTTTGTTTAAAACCATGAGATGCCCATGAATTAAATGATGGGCCATAAAGAGAGGTGTCACTGAAGAGAACAGTCACGTCTAAAGTGCCAATTACAGCGGTTACCGTGACCTGTCCTGCCACAGAGCGAGTTCCCCAGGGAGGGAACTGCGGCAGAAAGACAGAACCCGGCAAAAAGAACCCTCCTCCTAATGAGCATTTTTAAACAGCAATTTTGTTCATTTATATTTCTCTTCTCTCATGAGGTTCAGATGAATTTGCCTACACTTTTATTGATTTCTATGATATTAACTCTCATTCTGTATTTTCAGACTATGAAAAGTAATTTATTCCACTAGGTTCTCCTGATGTGTAAATTAATTTGTAGAGGTGACTGGGCACTTAGGGTGAATTTAACACATTAAAAGTAACTATTACCTACACTAATAGAAGTGAACTATGACCTAGATAACTCAAAATGGGAGGTATTATCTAAAATTGCCATTTCTGTCCCTTGGAAATGTGTGGGAAATGATCATTCAGGCGAGGACCCTGTCTTCAAGGAGTTTGCAGTCTTGTGGGAAAACTTAGATGTGCGCACAATAAAACAAAAAAATAAGTCCCTAGTAACATAAGGGATGTATGAGTAAGATACTATAGACTCAAGGAATGAAAGAATTGGGGCTATATACACATATGTTAATATTTTTAATAAAAGCATTCCTTACACAGAAAGATCACCACTTCTCACACACGTGCACACACTGAATATATTACTTCTCAACTACAGATAAGTCATAGAACAGGGAGATATGCTTTTCTCTTGTAAAGGTGGATATACTGAGTACCCTATAAAGGGATTACATTTCCTAAAATTTTTAACATATCTAGGCAGTTATTTCCACCCTGGAGACTGGCTGATTCAATATTTATGAAGTTATAAAGCCAAATAGACACTCATAATAAGAGTATAACATGAGAGGGCCTGAGGGTAGGCCTTCTGTACCTCACCCCTATGTCGAAGCACATGTGCAGGAGTCTGACGCAACCTTTACCTTCTTTGGAATCAGGATTCACTTTTTTGGCAGGAAGGAGAAATAAGAAATAAAGCTTCATGTGCCATATACATAATTCCCCACGTCGGAAAGCAGTCTAGGGCCTCCAGCATCTCCCACCCCGTCTCTCTCATGCTTATAAGTATGAACACAAAAGTTCTAATACCATGGTTCTTAATTATTTATACCAAAGAATAAGGCACTTAAGGTGGGAGAACACATAGCAGTCCTTTCTGGGGAAAAATTATATATATATCCATTCTACATACAATTGTCTTAAACTCTGACTCCTTGGTTCAGAAGTGCCTGGGTGCAGGATTGCTGGATGTGCTTTGTGTCTAAAATGTGGTACCAATGAAATAGCGTGAAGGACTATGAGATGCTTTGTTTAGTGTTACTATGTATTTGTCTTCCAACCTGCCACTTATATTTCTGCAGATATTAGGATAAGGAAAAATGAAAGGTAGACCTCACTTGAAATGAATACAACTAAAAGTTCAAAAACTTACTTTGTTGCCTTTCAGCTACTAGAAAGTTAGAATTTGTCACCAGCAGATGAAATTTAGAGGATCATAAACAAAAGTGTTTTCTCCCAAAATCTAAATGTAAAGTATTGGACACTATCCTATCTGAGGTGTAAAGAGACCCAAAATCAGGTAGGGGCGATATTATTAAAGAAGTGCTGGGTTCTTGTCAGGGGTTTTTAGCAAAGCTGTGAAAGTCTGCCAACAGTGGTGCAGTGCTACGCAGAGTGGAGTCTCTAAAAGCGTCATCTTGGTCTCGTTTCCTGAACTGCTGAATGATGGCTCTAGTTTGATGAATGTCAAAGTATAAATGAGCTGTTTAAAAACTGAAGTGGGTTGCAATCACTCTTGATGATTCCTTAGTGAATGAAAGACCACTGGGTAAATGCCAATGAACCTAAGAGTTTTCCAATTCTAATTGTCATAATCCTCCTCCTGAGGAATTTACAATGTATATATGTACAAAGTATATTCATCTTTGTCTGATTTTTGTAGCAAGAGAAACTGGGCGATATCTGCTTCTCCCTGCGCTACGTACCTACTGCTGGCAAACTGACTGTCGTCATTCTGGAGGCAAAGAACCTGAAGAAGATGGACGTGGGTGGCTTATCTGGTAAGTCTGTGATGTGTATGTTTTTAAATGTCGTTTCATCCTGGTTACCGAGTGCATGGCACACGTGCTGTGACTCCCCAGTCCTTAAGTGACCCGTGTCCGTCTTCCAAGGAGGCTGGAAGCGGCCTCAAACTCATCCCAACACAGTGCCCCAGGAAGCCACTCTCAGCTTAACAGAGTTGGCACAGAGGATGACATCTATTTTCCTGCTTCATAGCAAAAGTATCCATTGTCAGTTCTATACCATTTAAAGCTGAAAATGGCTGCTTCTTCTAAAAGGCAATGCCAATGACCATTATAGTTATGTGGTGTTTGGGGGTTTTTTTATGGTCAAAATTCATGTATCATATGAAAATGGTCTTTTATCTGAGACTTTTAGGTATTTGATGGCCTAGCATAGGTTTAGAGATACTGTTTTATTAGAGATTCTACATTTCGAATGCATGCAAACAATAAAATCTGTTTAAGGGGGACGCATTTATTTCTATAGCTTATACTGGCCATGGAAAGAGTTTTGGATTTAAAGTTCTACGAAAATCAACCTTAGGTTTTTTTTCCAAGGTGAATAAAGTAGTATGCTCTTGATCAAAAGCAAAGTCAACTCAAGGACTTGTCATTTTCAAGGGTGAATGTAATTTTTTTCCTTCTCTCTGCGATTAAATCAATTATATTTAATTTTCCAGTAAATTATTATAGTGTGAGAAGTGTTCTCGATATGCCACAAGGTCACCATACACGGACTATAGTTGTCATTGTTTGTGGCTGTGACATCAGCACTAGCATTACTGGTTATTCAGTGCTTCTAATAAGAATATTGCATACTTCAAAAGGTCACCCTCATGCAGCCTGGTGATTTTATATTCTAAAGCAGTGATCTTCAACTGGTGTGCCAGCGGACTTTTTAAAAACGTGCAATACCTGACTATTTAGGCAGGGGCACTGACCTCTTTTCCCTTAGAGTGTCAAATTTGAAAAATGACAGCAGCCAACACAACAATAGCCATCTGGTATGCATGAATCAAAATTATACCTATTTTTTTGTCAGAATAACAAGAAATATATATTTTTGGTGTGCCACAGAATTTTAGTAATTAGTTTATGTGTGTTATGAGATGAAAAAGGTTAAAAATTGCTGTTCTAAAGTATAACAGCTTTTAAAAAAATGCTAAAGCTGACTTTCTACTTACTGAACCACTAATTTGTTAATGAAATTCTCCTGGTGCTTCTTTATAAGTCAGTCGCCTGAGGAAGCTGCACTAATTCTTTCATGTTACTAAGACCTCATTTAATAACTTACTGCTTTCATCACCTAATAGCATAACAGAACAGACTGAAAGCAATGAGAATGGTTTCCTCTAAAAATGAAAAGAGTACTTAATGTGCCTAATGATGAAAAATATATGCATACACACACACACTTATACCTTTCCTAGGTCTGCTCACTGAAAAGGCCTAGAACCAAAGTAGTCAAGTAACCATGCGCATCCCTAGCACCACATATTGTTTGAAGATATAATTTCTCACTAAAAGAATCTGGGGCATACTAAAGCAGTGGAAGATTCCAGGTGTGACACAGGAAGTATTCAAGACAAGTCTAGACCATGTCGTCATACCAGAAACGGGGAGCAGTTCCCAGTGGGGTAGTCAGAGAAAGCCTCCTGAGTTGGTAACATTTCAGCAACAACCTGGAAAGATGAGAAAGTGAGCCTGTCTGGGATAGAGAACATTTTAGGAGGAGAGACTCCATGAAGGCTTTCTGATTCATCCCAATAGAACAAATCTTTTCCCTTTTTTTAATGCCAACAGCAGTTTGTTTATATACCCTTCAACCATCGCGATTCTCTCTCACTATGATGCACTCTGCATTTATATCTCCCACGATGCCCTCACTGACTGGTAGCACTGAGCATAGCTGCTGAATGAATAATGAATTATTTACAAAGGAACTGTGTGGCCTGAAAAAACAAGTCTTGCATTTCAAATTTGTTTAACCTACTTACCATTAAACTAACTTTACACTTGGATGGTCTGTGTCAAAGTAAGCTGTCCTATGTATGTCCTATGAAACCAAAATTATATAACAAGATCATTCCAGGTAACTCAAATGCCAAACTACATTTGCTGGAAATGGCTCATTAATTGGAACCAAAGTGGATTGTTTTGCCAGGATTTAAATCCCACTCTGCCACCACTAGCAACTCGACGTTGGACAAGTGATTTTAAGCTTCTTAAGCTTCAGTTGCACTATCTATAAAGTGGAAGTAATAAGAGAACCTTAGTGATAAGGTTCTTGTGAGAAACAAATAAAAGTACTGGGCCCGTCACACCTAAGTGTTCACTATATATTACTGGCATTTATTTTCTATTAGCAACTTCATCAAATCTTGGATTGAATTGCAAAATATGAAAGTTTAACCAATTGTTTGATCCAATGGAAAAAGAAAGTACATCAGTTTGTTTGATGGGATTGCCTCATCAATTCAAGCAAAACGGTATCTGTAGACCAGGTTTTTCATAGACCCAATAGTGAGTTAAGACGAGGTATGGAATTAATCAACAAACAAAACATTTTTTTCATTTCTATTAGTAAGAAGAAAGGTTTCTTTCTAATAGAAAATATTTTTTCTTACGTCTCTCCAACAGGGTCTTTTTCTTTCCTACATTAACTCAAGATGTACTGCACAAAGATTTTGCTTCTATCATATACCCGTGTAGCAAGCCCTGCAAATTCCAATCCTTCTTACTTTACAATTTAGAAATCCTTTTCTAGCTTGGTTTATTCATGGGGTTCTCATTAGAGAATTGTGAGGTAGTTTTTCAAGGCAATAGCCTCAGAGAACTGCAGTTTAGAGACATTAGATAATGTATATAAATCATCTTGCTCCACATCTGGCACATAGGAGGTGTTCAGGACTGGCCATTGCTTTTGTCACTGGTATTAACAGTCAAAGTCACCTGATTTGTAGGTGCTGCAACTGAGACTGAAGCCCAGTGCAGAGAACTTTCCAATAAACCATTCAACCTTCCCCATACCCACGCCACCTTCAAGATGGGAGAATAGGGATTCCCCAGCTCTAACATACTAGAGGTGCCTCCCCTGCCTGAAGCTGAAACACCAACATGAAGTCCTCCGTGTTAATAAAGCTAGAAATGGAGGCTTCAAGGGTTTCTAGAAGACAGTGGAAATTTCCATATGTATAAATCTCTATTAATACTCCCAGAATCACGAAATTGGTACTTCACATGTGGCTTCTGGCAGACTTCTCTTTTTGCATGCCCCAGTGTGAAACAGAATACAATCTCATAAACCATTCCATTTCCCTCTTTCCCTGAAGCTAGCACAAACTCCTTTTAAATGTTTCTCAGTATTCATTGTGCTAGGAACCATGGCAAGTCAACAAGGGTAAAAAGTCTGTAGCCCTGCTGCCTAAACTGTAAAGAGAACAACAAAAGCATTGTCAAGCATGGTGGTAAAAGCATGCTGGAAAAACACGTAAGAAACTGAAATTATAAGGCCCTGGCCAGGTAGCTCACTTTGTTAGAGTGCCACCCAATTTTCCAAGGTTACAGGTTCGATCCCTGCTCAGGGAACAAACAAAAATCAACCAATGAATGCATGAGTGATTGGAGCAACAAATTCTCTCTTTCTTTCTCTCTCTCTCTCCCTCTCTCCCAGAGGTGACTATGAGATGGGATCTAGTAAGTTATGGCCTCAGGGCTGTTTGGAAAATGTGGTTAAGCATTCTCCCTCATCATCTCTTTCTCCTACTTCCCACCGCAAGCCCCGCCCTCAGTCTCCTTCCTCGACATCCCCAGCCCTGTCTTATCTCTATGGAATCTGTACTATAGAGAGCCAAGTGTAGGACTGTAGGAGAGGCCCCCCAAAGCATCTAAGTCTCAAAAAAAAGGGGCATTGAAATTCAGAAACAGCAGCAACAGCTTGAGGGAGATGATGGGTGAAGAAAAAAGGTAAGTCGCTGTAGTAAAGGAGTCACCACCGTCTGAATATGTCAGACTGCTAGTGTGCGCATTGGCCACTGAGACCTACATCAGTAAGACTGACCTTGCCCAACCACCCAACCCCGCCCACCCCACACACAGATGCTCTCTCCCTTCTATGAGATGCAATTTTTTTAAATTGTTCATGGGTTTGTCTTTTCTTGATCCTACTGTCACAGAAATATAACTTGGGAAATACAACCAAGTTATATATTCAAAGTCATCTAGGAAAGAGCAACCCAAGCAACCTTAGGGAACCACTAGATTCCACATAGAAACCATGAATCAGCAGAGACAGAGCATTCTTTAGGACAGTATTTATCAACTATGATACTCTACCTACATTGGAGTCAGCTGGGTCTATGTTACAATTTAATATTTCAGGGACTACCTCAGCCTAAGTTGTAACTGAATATCTCAGGGTGAGTACCGAGATATTACAATTTGAAAATCCTCCCATGCTATTTTTATGCATCTTAAGTTTGAAAACTATACATTATAGAGGATATAAAGAGTGTTATCTTAATCTATGGTGGTAATCAATCATAATATATAAATTTATCAAATCATGTTTTATACCTTAATCTTACATAATGTTATATGTCAATTATATATTTTTGTTTTTATCCTTCTAATTTTTATTTATATTTTATTGATTATGCTATTACAGTTGTCCCAAATTTTTCCCCTTTGTTCTCCTCCACCCAGCACCCCCACTCCCTCAGGCGATCCCCACACCATTGTTAATGTCCATAGGTCACACATATAAGTCCTTTGGCTACTCCATTTCCTATACTGTACTTTACATCCCCATAGCTATTCTGTAACTACCTACTTGTACTTCTTAATGCCCTCACCTCTTCATCCATCCCCCCACACCCCCTGCCATGTGGCTACCATCAAAACCCTCTCCATATCCAAGATTCTCTTTATGTTCTTCTAGTTTGCTTAGTTTCTTAGATTTAATTGTTGACAGATGTAAATTTATTGCCATTTTGTTGTTTATATCTTTGATTTTATTTTTCTTAAATAAGTCCCTTTAACACTTCATATAATCATGGTTTGGTGAAAATGAACTCCTTCAGTGTTTTCTTCTCTGGGAAGCTCTTTATCTGCTCTTTGATTCTAAATGATAGCTTTGTTGGGTGGAGCAATCTTGGCAGTAGATCCCTGCTTTTCATGACTGAATATCTCTTGCCAATGCCTCATAGCCTGCAAAGTTTCTTTTGAGAAGTCAGCTGACAGTCCTATGGAAATTCCACTGTAGGTAACTAACTGCTTTTCTCTTGCCGCTTTTAATTCTCTATCTTTAACCTTTGGCATTTTAATTATGATGTTTCTTAGAGTGGGCCTCTTTGCATCCATCTTGTATGGACTCTGTGCTTCCTGGGCTTGCATGTCTATTTCCTTTAAAAATTAGGGAAGTTTTCCTTTGTTATATTTCCAAATAGATTTCCAATTTCTCTTTCTGGCACTCCTGTGATGCAAATATTGGGCCGCTTGAAGTTGTCCCAGAGGTTGTTTATGCTATCCTCATTTTTTTAATTCTTTGTTCTTCTTCATGTTCTGATTGGTTGTTTTTTCCTTCCTTATGTTCCAAATCATTGATTTTATTCTCAGGTTTATTCATTCTACTGTTTCCCTATAAATTGTTCTTTATTTCAATTAGTGTATCCTTCATTTCTGACTAGATCTTTTTTAATGCTGTTGAGGTCCTCACTAAGTTCCTAGTACATCCTTATTACTAGTGTTTTGAATTGTGCATCTGATAAATTGCTTATCTCCATGTAGTTCTTTTTCTGGAGTTTTGATCTGTTCTTTCATTTGGGCCATGTTTTCTTGGTCTCCTCATTTTGGCAGCCTCCATGTGTTTGTTTCTACGTATTCGGTAGACCTACTATGACTCCCTGTCTTGGTAGCATGGCCTAATGCACTAGCTGTCCTGTTAGGTCCAGTGTCACAGCCTCTCCTATCAACCAAGTTGGGTACTCGAGGTGCACCCTTTGTGTGGGCTGAGTACACCCTCTTCTTGAAGTTAAGCCTCAATTGCTGTTGGCAGGTCATTGGGAGGGATTTACCCTTTCCAGTCACCTGCAAGGATAAGCTGTGACCACTGACCAACAACCTCCACCTTCCATAGGGAAGGGTGATGGTGCTCCAGCATGGTCTGTAGCTGTCCATTGGGTATGCAGGCCCTAGGGTTTCCCAGGTGATGCAGGTCAAGGTCAGCCCCCACATATGTTTTTAGCCCAGCCACCCTTCCTGAGCTATAAAGCAATCTGAGATGGCTGCTATTTGTGCTGGGCTTGGAGATTCCCAGGCAAAGCCAAGCTGTGAATCTAGACTGATTGCTGCTAGTGCTAGGCCTGGGGCCACCTAACAGATGGTACTGGAGGCTGGGCGGGTGGGGGGGGGGGGGGGGTTCACTGATGCCAGCTGTTGCTTGTTTGAGAAAATTTAGGAAGTTGTGAAGCATGAGCCAAGACCAAGCATTCATATCAAAAAGTCTCTGTTAACAGCTTGCGTGGTCCCACAAGTTGGGTGCAATGGAGTCTCAGGGGATCTTCAGGGCAGGGAAAACAGAGTTAGCCAGGTTGATGGAGTCTCAGATATGGCACCTACCTGTTGGCTCTGTGACTATGGGAGGAGGGCTCATAAAAGGGACAATGGCCTCTGCCCACCTTTCTGTCTGGAAGAAAGCTGTCCCCAGCCCTTGCCTTGATGCCAGGTACTTCATTTCTTCCCTGCATGCCACTGGTACCTTTCAAGCTACTATCCTGATACTGGAGCTCAGAGAGAGTATGTCTATGTAAGTCCATGTTTGGGTTCTTTAAGAGGAACTGCTTGAGACCCCGGAAGTTTCTTCTACCAACTCAATCTCTGCTGAGTTGTGCTGCCAGAATTACAGGAATTTATTTTCTTGGCACTGGAACCCTAGGCTGGGTGGCCTGGTGTGGGTTTGAGACTCCTCACTCCCAAGATATCCCTTCCAAATTTTTTATCCACATGGATGTGGGACCAGCCTGCTCCACATCTCCACCCATTCTACCAGTCTGGACAGATACAGTTTCTTTAATTCCATAGTTGTTATGCTTCTATTCAACTCTATTTCTGATGGTTTGAGTGATGGTTATTCTATAATTTAGTTGTGATTTTGATGTGATTTTGCAATTAGGCAAGCCATGTTTACCTATGCCACCATCTAGATCAGAATTCAATTATATGTTACTTTTTAAAGAATTTAAAGCTACACTCAGATGCTTAAATGCTGTCTCATAATTTTAGCTGAGATCCAGGTCAACTAAATACCAACTTAGAATATTTTTTGGTCAGTGAAGTAGAATACATCCTTTGCCCTATACTGAAATTTTCTGAAATAACAAGTTCTATTTCTTTCATCAGCCCAGTATCCTCATTCCTGAAAATTACCTTTCCCACATGTCTAAATTATTGTCTTTGTTCTTCAGTCAGTTCCACCAAAAGAGAAGATAAAAGCAATAGATGTTTCCTTTATACATTTATGACCACCATCCACCCTTACCTGTCCTTCCATTGGTGCTGCAAGCATGACAAAGAACACCACTCCAAATTCAATGGATTTGAGCTAAAAGCCACTAGTCTGGGAGCTGGGCCAACAAATAAAGTGGCAAAAAAACTTATACGAGCCGATTAGGTATGGATATGCAAATTAATTGGCCGTGATATCAGGGTCAAGCAATAATATGCAAATAAACTGGCATCTTATTGAGCTAACAGACAGGAGTATGCACAATAATTTGGCTGTGATGTCAGAAGGCTTCATCATGATTTTAGGCTTGAATGTTAGAATATATAGTTACGCGATGCTTCAAAGCATTTAATTACAATACTGATGAAATAATCTGAATCTCTTAGATGTGAATAAATTGATCTAAAAAAATAAATGACACATTTTTAACTGAATCATCCTAGAAAATAAGTTACTAAGAAGGGTTATAGCCAAGCCCAAGGTGCAACCCAGGCACAGTTACCAGAGAATGGATAGAATGCTATGCCTGAAAGACTAATAGTGATTAGAAGAAAATGAAAAGAGCAGGTGTGGGGTATGGGCTATATTTGAAATCAAGAGACATGAGCAATAGGCTGAAACATATTAGTTAGAACAGTTAACACAAAAACTCCTAAATAAGCCCTTTAGCTGGCAGTTCCTTGTCCAATCATTCAGCAAACACCATTTGAATACACACTCTGAGCCAGGCACCATGCCAGTCCTTGGATATTCAGGTAAAAGTCACAGCAGACACTTGCACAGCACAGCATGAGCCAGAACACTGGTCCAAATGCTTTACATATGTTAAATGATTTAATCCCTAGTACACCCCTATGAGGTAGATACTATTTTTAGTGCTATTTTATTAATGGAACTAAAGCACATAAAGGTAAATAATTTCCCAAGGTCATAGAATTTGTATGGACAGAGTTAGATCATCAACCCAGTCTGTCTTCAGACGCCATGAATACAACATGACTTCTAAGTCCTTATCCTTTCTCAGCAGCTTCAACCTGGAGAGCAGATGGCTAGCCACACGTTACAGTTTGAGAGATGGCCAAAGCTTCTGTCCTATTCCACAATTCCTTTACACCCAAACTAAAATTCCATCATGGAAGCCATCAATATGAATTAGTTTGTTGATTGTTTAATTAGGTTTTGGTTACTTAGACAGCAAGGACGAGATCAATGAGTCCATAAGATCAGACATTAAATATTATTAGATTTCTAGGCTGAAAGGACCACCTCAGTTTCTCCCTTGTATATAGAGTGGTATGCTATTTTAGTGATTGCTTCTTTGGACACTAAAGAAGTTGAGACACAAAACAGTATAGTGATATCAGTGATAAAGATGAAGACATATTGCCAGAACATATTGGAAGAAAGTCCAAGTCTAAGGGATTTGAGTGCCTACTAGGTAGCAGAGAAATAACTAAAGGAAAACTCATCTACTACACAGTTTCATCAAGGGCCAATCTGGAAGACAGTGTGATACTGTGGGCTGGGCTGTAGCTATCATAGCATAAAAGCTTACCACCCCTCTAAAGTGCTAAGGGACTCTGTGGTCAAAATTAGATATTTAAATACTAAAATTGAAGAAACTGGAATTGCAATAGCCTACTTACCAGGAAAATAAAACTCAGCTGGGAAGTGTCAACAAGAGAAATCCACAGAAGGAGAAGTGGAATGCCGAAGAGGTCTGTGCTAAGGCATTTTTACTGGTCACCATGAAGTTCCCAATTTTGAAGGTGACTAATGCTTTCAGCCATTAAAATGCCAGATTCAGTGGATAAATGAAAAAATCCTGCTAGGCCGAGTAAGCCAAAATGTGGTAGATGAGCTCTAGGGTGGGCGAGCTTAGAAACAACATATTAAAAGAGAAAAAAATTAGAGTATAATAGAGTCAATTATAAACCAAGAAAAAGGTCACACAGAACCATCCACGGAGGACACTTGCCAAGTGTGCTGCTATGACCAAACAGGCTTGGTGTTGCCATAGAAGATTTCATAAACATGTACAAGAGGGAAAATGCCCTCCCTTTGTCCTAGACTAAGGCTCAGCCACGTGTGGAGTGCACATAGCTATGGTCACGCACCTCCGGAAAGATACAGCAAGGGTAGATGACCAGAGGAATGTGGGTAACACAGGGATGAAGGTGCTGTGTGTGAGGACAGGCTAAGATTGGGACTTTGTAGTCTGAAAAAAGAAAGCTGAGCAGACAGATGATTAAAGTTCAAAAATCATGAAAGGCAGAGCCAGAGAAATACCTATCTGTTTATCATATCCCACAATACCAGAATTGGGAAGCTACCTTGATGTTTCAGCATAGATAAAAGGGAGGGTCATTCAGATTGATCTCAAAGGCACCTTTCTACTCAAATATTCTTTCAAATTTTTTTTGGTACTTCACAGCTGTGTAAGTACAAACTTTTTACTCCAAAAGATAGAACAGGTAGAGATAAATACGTGAGTCTGTTTTGAGTTATAGGATTAAAAGGGGACATATCTCTAAACCTTTATTTTGTGTTGTGTTGTGGGACCCCCAAGCCTTTCCACGGGCACCTGTCAGAACAGGCTCCACAGCTGCATCTCTCCCAACTCCAACGCAGAGCAGCTCCATTCCCATCCTCGATGGGACCATGGCATCCTCTCCTTTCCATTCAGTATAAGGAAAAGGACAGGGAGAGTCAGATTTTCTAAGAGGTACTTGTGTTGGCAGGATTCAAGCTCCCAAATATTCCTGTTTTAAAAACTGAATTTGATAAACAGTTTTTTCTAATAAAACTATTATAAATAGCCCTGGCCAGGTAGCTCAATTGGTTAATTGGTTTTGCCATTCTAATATGCCAAGGTTGTGGGTTTGACTCCTGGTCTGGGCCCATACAAAAATCAACCAAAGAATGCATGAGTGGGTGGAGCAACGAACAGATGTCTGTCTCTCTGAAAAAAATGAAATAAAATAAGCTTTTTAATGTAAAGCTATTAAAAATATATAGCAAATGTATATGCCATCTTTCTCTGTCTTTTATGAAGCTACGAGATCCCCGTTAGGCCTACCACAGATGACAACAATGGAAATACTGAGTCAAACACTAACGATGCTCAGAAAAAAATGGAAACATCAAAACTGATCTTTTAAGAAAATTGTACTTTATTATACTCACCTCCACTTTCAAAAAGATATGCGGGTAGTGTTTGGTCCCTTAATCCCTTATTCCTAATGTCTGTTACAAATGCATCACTCTTGTACCCTCTGCTCCAGTCTCACCGCCAGCCGCACACGGGCTTCTTCGAGAGCAGGGAGGGCGTCTACCTGGGTTTGCATCCTCAGAGCCCCTAGCGTGCATGTCAGGGAACAGACCTCAATGTTTCTTGACTAAGCAGCCAGTTATGAATTTTAAAATTCTGCCAGTCTAACTGGTTATCTTGTCTTCATCTTCCAACTGATCTGACTTAATTTTTCTACTGAAAGAAGTTTTTGGCATCACATATTACCCTTAATAGAATTATAGGGTAGTATAATAGAATTAGCAGCTACAAAAAAAAAGTTAAATCAAAGCAACATAATGTATTTCTTGAAATTAATTGATTATTTAGCTGTCATTTTCAGAGTTGTTTTCCTTCCTTTATTCCCCCTCATTCCCTTTAGCAGTGAAACAAACAAGCAAACAAAAAAACAGACTGTCTCCAGGAGATAAAGGAGGGAACCCAGAAATGTATATACATTACCATGGTTATTCCGCAATGACAACCCTAAAGACATTTTTCAGTGATGAATGGAAAGAGAGAAATCATCCCTGGCCACATCTTTTGCCCGGCATGAAGAGACAAGGCAATGATTCAGCATCCTATTTGTTCACTGCTTTACAGACTAACTCCTTATAAAGGGAAGTCAAAAAACCATTGCAGCTGCTTGCCATTCTGAATTACTAATGACCTAACATTTGCTATTCATCATCTGCATGATTCCTGGAAAACTAGGAGGCCTCCTATAATTTTTTCTACAAAAAAAATGGCTTTAAGTGTTTACTTAGGAAATTAACTTTTTAACTTAAAAATGTGAAATAAGCACATGTTTTATATTCTCAGGAACACAAAACTGCTTTGACCCCGAAATGAAAGCAATATGGTTGATTGACAAGAAATTGATAGATGTAAAATTACTAATTTCAGCTAATAATATGATAGGGTAATTCATTGTTCCCCTCCATGAACCAAAATTTGCTGAATGCGCATTTAGTGACCGTGGACTTGCAAAACTAATATGTGTAGAAGTTATGTATACAGAGCTGTGAGGTTTCAGTTATCTACTGGTCTGAAAGCTGAAATGTGTGCATATTATGGACTTTCATTTGTTTGAGGAAAAACAAATGCTTTTGCAATATTCCCCCAGATTTTTAGTTTTAACATTTTAGAAAAGTGTCAGAAAAAAGCTAAAATAAACTGTAACCTCATCATTTATTTTATTTGTAAAATAAAAATTAAGTCCCCAAACTAGTTCCTCTAATCCCTTCCCATTTAAAGATAGTGAATTGTCTCAAGGAACCAATTTGAAATGTCATATCCAGATTTTCTTTTTCTGCTTTATATGAATTAAACACACATATACACATATATGCACTTTATAAAAACAGGATCCTAGCAAACACATTATCCTGTAATGTTTTTCCACCTAACAATTAAAAACAGATCCTTCCAGGCCAGCACATATTGAGGTGCCATTACTTTTATACTCATTGCACAGCACCCTTTGGTTTGCAGGTACCATAGCTTCCTCAGCAAGTCCTTTTTAAATGTGTGACTCTCAGGAAAACTCACTGCACCAAAAGACTTAGAGCAAGACCTAAATAAATGGAATAATGTGCTCCTGGATAGTAATATAACATAGTAAAGATATCCTAAACTAATAGTAAATGTTATAAATGAAGTTAAAAGACACATATCAGATTGGAAGAAAGCAGATAAAGCATTAATGTTCCTATAATATGAAGACTTCCTACGTATTAGTAACAGAAAGAAAAACAATGGGGAAAAGTTCCCATGTTTTTGATGTTCCTAAAACTGTCTTGCTGTTGCTTCTACTACCGGCTCCTGTTGATGAGACAATTTATTCAGTCACATCATGCCTCTAAACAAGAAAGGATTTTAAAGTAAGATGCAATTACCCTAAGTTCAAAACCTAAAAATGTGTTGCTTTAAAAAGACAACTGCAATTGATTGCAAAGAGTACAAAAAAAAAAAAAAAAGATTAGGTCATTAGTTTGTAGATTTTCATCAGCTATATTTGCAGGAGTTTGAATCCATTAAAACATTCAATGCGGCAGCATTGATTTGATGGCAAGTTGAAGATGTCTGTGACAGTCCCTAAGAGTCCGTGTGAAAATATATACCTTTACGAAAGTAAAAACCAACATTTTAAAGAGAATTTCTCAGTTTCTACACTTTACAAAACTACTGAAACATTTGAAAGCTACTGATACTAAAAGTTGTCAATTCAAATTGTTCATCAGAAAAATATGCTGGAGTGCCATGGTTCCTCCTTTGCATGCCCGGCAAACACCAAACACAAAGCTAGCCTAAAGACCCACATTACAGCGAGGCTTCAGTTTACTGTAACTGGAAGCCTATTTTAAACTTAACTGGAAAGATGTGTTCAGGTTTTACATAAGAATTGTACCGAAAAACTTTTAAAATAGTTTAGTGGCATAGGTTTTAGAAGAGGGAGTGGATGCTTATGAATTATGTAAGTGTGAACTTTCATTTTAATAACTTCATTAAAATATAAAAACCTTAAAAGCCTCTCAACAGGAATTTAACTTTATAGAAATGCTTTCTATGTGCCCCGACCTTGCCAAAAGGTATGCCGAAGGCCAGATTTAACCGTTATTACGGGGAAAAGCCTAATAATAAATACCTATCTGAAAATGCCAGCGTTTGTCCTTGCCTCCTTGGCCTCCAGTGGAGTTGCAACTCAGCCATAAACAGACCCTCTCCTGAGAGACAGCAGGGTGCATCGGAAAAGAAACAGCAAGTGACATCGGAAAACCTGGATCTGACGCCTTTAACCTTTCTGATCCTCAGTCTGTTCACCTATATAAATTGGGGCATTAATGACATCATCATTGTTGGGTTAGCAAATGAAGTACAGCAGGGCCTCAAATAACGTCATTTCCATTGTAACGTTGATAAGATGCTGTGGGTACTTAACTGGTTTATAACAATTCACCTATAGTAAAATCGGCATCATTGTACTTTGTTGCCAGTCGACAACATTAAATGAGGACTTACCTGTACTGTCAGATGGAAACTCTAAGATTAACAGCACTATAGAAATGGTTGTTTCTAAGCAAAGGATCGCTCTTGGCTAACTATTTTTCTCACCAATCCTAGCTCCCAGAAAATATGTTCCTACATGGCTAATATAAATATTGCACATGTGTATGTGTGTGCTTAGATCATGCAGTTCCATTATTTGGAGGACAGCCATCTGCTTAGATGGACCTGGCCTGGGAGAACATGCTAAGGTTCACCAGCAAATTCTGCTCTCCTCCTCTGTTTCTATTTAGCCACAACATTCGGTGTATTTTATAAAGAATAAAACCAGTAGTCTATTTCTCAAGTACTGTATTTCTACCACCTTCGAGTCTTTATTTGAACTTTCTAAGGTACCAGAAATCGAGCCCAAGACAAAAGCAGTTAAGTAGACCAACAAATAGGAGTAAAGAGGACTAGGGACTCTATCACCCTAATCATCAAGTTGGTGCCTGGCTGCTAGACAAACTGTCCCTCTCTCTAAGACGGAACCTGTGTTGCTATATTCATTTGACTGGAAGTGGCAGGGCCTGGTCCCAAAGCAGCCACCATTTGACTTTCCCAATAATGGGGTCCCAGCCAAGGAATATCTAACTGGACACAAGGTGAGCCGGCATTCATTGCCCATTGTAGGTGCATAATTGAGTGCTCAAGATTCCAACCTTCATTTAGCTCTGCAAATTCTAAAATCTTTACAATGCTAACACCAAAACAAGAGAGGTACCCGTGTAAATGCTAACATTCTTGCAGAATGTAGACTCTCTTCAGCTTGTTTTACTCTCTGGTTTTCTTTTCTATATCAAACATATTCCCAGGCTGTGCCCATCCTGGAGTTTTGTTGTGTTTTTTTTTTTGTTTGTTTGTTTGTTTTTAAAGAAAAAAAACTCTGGCTGGATTATACATCTACTCTACAGCCTTCATCTTAAATCAAATGGATTGCTCCATTTGCCAACAGGAAAAGCAGCTCAGTCAAAATCCTTACTAGAAACTAGGTAAGAAATGTGAAAAATTGTTGTGTATTAGTTCTACAGCACAGATGACTACTCTATGCCACTTTGATTTGTTACTTAACTAATTCTAAATTTTCTCACATCAGTAATGTTGAACTGAGCCTCTCACAAATAACTAGCCAGCCTGACCCAAGGTTAAACCAATTGCTTAGGGAACATTTTCTGTGAAGCTATGAACCTGAAGACTATCTGTATTCCAGACTCTAGGAATAGAAGTGTCAGAGCTTCACAGGATGCTAAGGGAGATATAAACATGAAATTAGCAGGTACATTCCAGCCCAATCAATCCTCAAGTGTTAACAAAACTCATCACAAACATACTCGCATATTGCAGTCAGGACTGCTTTTATTTCTAATAAAATATCTTTACTATTTCTTCAATAGAATTCAAGGAAATAGAATTAAAGTACTATGTAAGTTTAGCCCTGGCTGGTGTAGCTCAGTGGATTGAGCACGGGCTGGGAACCAAGCGGTCCCGGTTCGATTCCCAGTCAGGGCACATGCCTGGGTTGCGGGCCGGGTCCCCATGAGGGCCATGTGAGAGGCAACCATACATTGCTGTTTCTCTCCCTCTCTTTCTCCCTCCCTTCTCCACTCTCTAAAAATAAATAAAAATAAAATCTTTAAAGTACTATGTAAGTTTAGCTCAAAGCTAAAGGGAAAGATATTATCTTTAAGCCAAAGTATATAGATAGGTAGATGTATCTTTTGAAATCAACTTTTCATTTTTATAACTGACACTTGAATTTTTTTTTTAAGTCTAAAGTAGTCCTGCCATCCTTAATGCTATAAAAGGTATTAGTTAGTAAAGCTACTAGAACATAGTATTTCCTTGTAAGCAAGATACAGGAATGGGATTTTTTCATCTTGGGTGGATCAATGAACAAAAAGATTTTTTTCAATGTGTGACTGCTATTGGTGCGGGTGGTTCTTATCATTGCCTCTCTAATTTTCCATTTAAATTTCAAAATGATTTAATCTGAAATATAAATCAGCAGTGCAATCTTACTAACCAACTGAGATTATTCTTTTCAAAGATAAGACCATCAACAGAGCTTCTGTACTCTATACTGAGAAGTCTGGAAAATACATTCGTTTCTGGAAACACTCATAAGAGACATTAACTTTCTAAAGCAAATCCAGAAGGAAATCAGGGTCATGCAGAGGGCAGACAAATTCTCAGCTGAGTAACTGTTCAAGGAATTGGAGATGTTAAAGCTGCAAAAGAAAAGACAAAGAGAGGACACGATAAATTCTTCCAACCATGTGAGAAAATAATTGAGCTTACTCTTGTGCATTATAAAGATCTGAACTGGGATCAATGGGTGTAAGCAATTAAGATTCATTTTTGGTTATTTACATTTCAGTACCTAAGCAAAGGCTAGAGGTGAGCTTAGCAGAAATACTATGTAGGGATGGTGTCCTACCCACCCCCATGGGTTAGGGAGTTAATTTGTCAAATCTCTCCTGTCTCCCCAAACTGTCTCATTCCAAGTGAGAACTGAAGCTCTGAAACCTTATAACCAACCTGAACACAGTATTAGCACATAAAAGAACACACGTATTAAAGACAAAATTTACCCCCACCAAGAGCCAGTATTTTTCCTTGAAAAAATAAAAAAGACTACTGAGTGATGATGATAATAATAATAAATAGCTCTAATCCAGTCAATGCTTTTGGTCTTCTTTAATCCTAATCATAATCCCATGAGGCTGATATTATCCCCATACGCAAAGGAGGAAACTGAGGCCTGGTAAAGTACAGTGACTTGCTCAAGGTCACAGAGTGAGTGGATGCCACATCCCAGCTCCTCACTCCAGCTGCATCTGTTACTTAAGCCTGTCTGCTTACCCACTGCATTCCACACTGCATTCCACTGTCTAGACTGCACACTCTAATTCCAATCGGCCATAATCCCCAAACCATAGAAACCTCAGCCATAGAAGATAATAAATGCTTCTGAGCTGCAAAGTGATCATCAGTTGACTCACAATTAATACCCTCTATAGATTATTTTGACAAAGTAGCAATATCCAACTGTGCCTGCAAATGCCAACACATGCAAATCTCTGACTTTATAGCTAAACAGCAAATGCTCTAATGAGCGCAAAAAAAAAAAATCTGCTCCTTATTCGTTTTTTTTCTGTGTGTTTCTCATTTCTCCTGGAAAATAATGTACAGAAGGAATCGGTGTCCTTTTCAACAACCATAAAAAAAGAGGAGGTTAGTTTTTACAAGTTTACATAATGCAGAAAAGAGCAGGCATGACGCAGTGTGCTGGGGCTGCCTGTGGGAACACTATCCTGTGCAGCCAGTGAGTTCCTGGGCAGTTTTAATTTACTTTTAATCATTTCGGAAGCCATGCCTCAGAGGTATGAGCTGAAAAACTTCATAGAATCGTGCTTTTTTTTTTTTTTTTTTTGCTTTCTTGTCCCTCCTTTTTTAGTTTGGCAAAAAGTGCTAAAACAAAACAGACGAAAAAACTAGGTAAAACCAATATAAGTATTTGTTTTTCCTGGAAAATTTAGGTGTCCTGACCCCATCTTCATTATTCTTTATCTTTTACTGTCCACGTATTTCACTTGATCACAGACTTGTCTTTCTTTGATTGTGTCCTATAAGTGCCTTTTCTCATTCATGAGGCTATGAAGTTCTTTAATCACCCGAGCTGCCAAGCACCCTGTGTGTTGCTGTGTCTCCGTGGCACACTGGAGCTACTCCTTCCTGCGACCTGTCACATGCTACAGGTATCCGTGGCTCTTTGTCTGTGAATTTCTTTTGCCAGAGGCCTGACTGAATTCATTTTTACATGGCCATCGTGTAGCATTACCTGGCATACAGTTAGTTAGGTTCCCATGAGGGTTGAAATTTGAATGAAAATGAGAACATTTTATCCCCCACATTGGGCTTATACTATGAACAGAATTGAATCAGAACAAATCAAACTGAACCGAATTGAATGTATTAAAACATTATTATGTCCCAATAAAATTATCCAGATTATATTTATAGACAAATTGATCAGCACAGCCTAGCTATGATGTGATTCTAATGACTGATACTTCTATTATGTAACCATAGAAAGGGCAGAAATCTTTAGGCATAATATTGCAGTTAGTTCTTAAACTGAGGCCAAAGTGGTAGACATGGTCTAAATCACTGCGTATTTAAAGAGTAGTTGGGAAACGTGGAACAAACCTCTAGGAGGTTGACGATATTTCGGAAAAGGCAAATGATGTATAAAGTAACATGAACTGACACTGTTGTTTATTTGAGAGGATCCCTAAAACAAGTAGGTCTTGAATTTTATTTCCCAGGCTAAGTCACCTTCTTGGTCCAAGGTGTGCTGTGATCACACACAGAAAGGAATACAATCACCATCCACTCCTCAACCCCGCTCCTCTCTTCCTATTAGCTCTGGCTTCTGAAAACCAGTCCATTAGCAAGGCAATCACCATCTGGACTGAGCCCTGAGTTAGGTCTTGAGCTTCAGTAAATAAGATGGGCATTGGCCCTGGCCAAGTGGCTCAATTTGTTGGAGCATCACCCCATACACCAAAAGGCTGTGGGTGTGGTCCCAGGTCAGGGCACAGACCTCGGTTGTGGGTTTGATCCCTGGTCAGTGTATATACTAGAGGCAACCAATTGATGTTTCTCTCACTTCAATACTTCTCTCTCTCTTTCTCTCTCCCTGCCCCCCTTCCTCTCTCACTAAAAATTAATAAGCATATCCTCAGGTGAGGATTGAAAAAAAAAGGAAGGAATAATCTATCATTGTCCCTCTACTTACGAAGCCTACAGTCTCAAAAAGCCTACATCCAACAATACACAAGTACAAAAATAATTACAAATCCCATGTTTAAAAAAATCAGAATGTGAAATGAAGAAATAAAAAGAGGTTTCCCTCACCCAACAGATGTAGTAAACTGATGTAGGAGTTATAGGCAATTCTATTCTCAAAATTATGTCCCTTTTCATCAAAAAATTATCTATAAACCAGATAAATACTTCATAAAAATCAAAGTGATGGTCAATGGTTCGGGGGGGAGCAGTATCCAAGATATCCCTTCTTTATAATCTCTACTTAAAGCAACATAGAGTTGTCTAATGATGAGATCAGATGTGATTATGTTTACCTGTCAGATCAGCTTTTGGAGCACATTCCTCTCCTATATTTGGTGGAGGTTCATCAATGTTGTACATTTACTATTGTAGTAATATAAAATGGGCATTTTAAAGTTATTTAAAAGCAGAAAATATAAAGGCTAAAACAAATTTAATACGTATTTTACAATTATTTTATTTTATAAATGATAAAAATGTTATTCTCCCTTTCAAGTTACTAACATTTCTATTGTTAGCAAAGATGCCTCACATTTTAAGACAGTTTTGACTTTCTGACATAAGAATTCACAAATATTTGATTCTGCCTTTCATCTTGCTTTATAGTGTCACATCTGCAAAAATGGCTCACAGAGGCACAATATTAAAATTTAATAAGGACTTAGTTTGAGATTCATAGTAAGTGTAAATCAGTACATCATACTGACTAAAGTTTTTGATGTTTTTTTAAAAAATTTAGCCAACCTCTCACCTAAAATAGATCTTTTTTCAACCTCTAATCATGTCTAACACAGCCCACTCTAGAACTTGGAGAAGCCAGCTCTGTCATTTTTATTTTTCCCTCATGAGAAATACATTTGCATTATTAAATCTTCAGGCTACCATTGTTGTTTTCCCGGAATCACTTTAAGCAACACTCATTTTGTGAGGATTAGTTTGTTACAATCAAACAGGATAATCCATAAATTAGTATAACTTGGCTCACATGGGCTGAGTACATAGCAAAACACGAAAAGCAAATAAACAGGAGAGGGTCCCTGCCCAGCCCACCCCCACCGTGGCACTTCCGTCCTCCCTCAAGAACCCTTGAGTGTCGCGCGTCACTTGTGCCCGAACAAGGGCGCCTCTCTGGGTCTGCCCTTCAAATCTTAGTAAATCTGTTCTCCTTTATTATTTTCAGGACAAAAACAATATACAAAGTAGAAATTCAAATATTTTCTATCTCCATGGGGAACAATTAATTCCTCACTAGAGACTACAAAAGACTAAAGGTTTCTAGTTTATAAACCAAAAATCTGCCAGAAGTACTATATTTTTCTTTTCTCTTCCTGCAGGCAGAAAAATATGTTGTTTCAATTTTCTTCCTTTAAAAATCACTTACTGACTGACCAAAAAGAACAATGCATTGTAGTTTATCAGTGCAATATATAATTTTTATGTAAAAATGGTACCCATTCTGATAAACAGTAAGACTTCATAAATGTCAGAGATAACATCATAATCTAAAAATCGCACGCACATATAAAGAGGCACGAAACCAGACTAGCTTCAGGATTTGCAGTGGCACACAGGGAACGGGAATGGCTGGCTGTGTAGCCTGTGCAAGGGAAGACTGCGTGGGTAGCAGGATGGCTGATCACCGGTGTTTGAAGAATCATCCTAGGGACACGAGTGTGAAAGCATGTGTTCAGATGGTATTAAACACCTCCCTGCTAAGTATCACAATCGGCTGGGAGCTGGAGCTACAAAGACGAATAAAATGTGCCACCTGCCTTCAAGCTCAGAGCTGTCTCACAGAAAGCTACTTAGAAATACTGTGGGCAATTTATATTAGGAATCCAAAAGTTTTTCCTGTAAATGACCAGACAGAAAATATTTTAGGCTCTGCAGGCCATGTAGTCTCTTGCAATGACTCATCTCTGCCCTTATAATACAAAAACAGCCATAGACCCCTGGCTGATGTGGCTCAGTGGGTTGGGCGCTGCCTTGCAAAAGGAAAGTGTGCTGGTTGGGCCCCAGTCCTGGCACAGGCCTGGGCTCCCGCCAGGTCCCCGGCTGGGGGCATGCGAGAGGCAACTGACCAATGTTTCTCTCACCCATCGAGGTTTCTCTCCCCCGCTTTCTCCCTCCTTTCCCCTCTGTCTAAATATAAATAACTTTTTAAAATAAACTTAAAAAGTGAACTTAAAAATACACTTAGAAATAAGATGACAAGTGATCCATTTCATGAATGATCCACAAACGTCTGTTATCCCTCCCTGTGTAAATTGCCAAGTACCTTCATATTTTACTGCCCAGTATCATATCACATTATAGGATTTACAATGTACACGTAGGATTTACTAATCATATGGTTTTTCATATTTTTGTTTCAAGGCAAGCTAGAAAGTAACAGTTGATTTTTATGTGAAATTATTTCATATTACTCAAGTTTATTGATTCCTTCAATACATCTCTATTGAGCAACTACTGTGTGCCATGCACTGCTAAGTCTCTCCTATTATAAATACCCATGGCACATGCTCACATGATTACTTTCCAAGTTGCTTAACTCTTAACCAATTTATTTTTCCTATTATATGTATGGGTGGTAATGGCCTGCTTGGAAAAATCCTAACAATTCTAGAGACAGAAGAAAATATGAAAATTCACCCTGGCTGGTGTAGCTCAGTGGATTGAGCGCGGGCTGGGAACCAGAGGGTCCCTGTTCGATTTCCCCTCAGGGCACATGCCTGGGTTGTGGGCCAGGTCCCCAGTGAGGGCCATGTGAGAGGCAACCATACATTGCTGTTTCTCTCCCTCTCTGTCTCCCTCCCTTCCCCTCTCTCTAAAATAAATAAATAAAATCTTTAAAAAAAAGAAAATATGAAAATTCATAAGACTATTTAAGTCATACAGATTTTTAAAAGCACTGTCTTCTGTTTCTATGATCCTTCTATTTTCCAAGAAATTATGTCTGCATTCTGAAAACTAACCTTGTTCTCAGAGAAGAGACTTGACTTTGAAAATTCAGACTTTGGCCATATTACCGTTGCTGTGTACACAACTTAATCCCCTCTCTCCCTTTCGGTGGTATAGTCCTTCAGGAGCGATTAGAAACTGAGAATATCCTGGATGCTCAGGTGAAACACAATTTACTCAAAATACCAAATCTGTCATGTAGAAAAATGCTTGTTTTCTTACGGAGGGCTTTGTAATTCTATTCCAACACATATTTGTCATCATGCCAGTCTTGAATAAAATTAAATAGGAGATAGTGTACATGAGAAACAGCTTAATTAGATTTCTGAAAATGAGGTCTTTCCAAGAAAACTGTCTAGGTGTCATGAGATACCCGAGATGTTTTTAAATTTTAAATGTTCATCTCTGTATTAAATGTATTGGGGTGACACTGGTTAACAAAATTATATGGTTTCAGGTGTACAAGTCTACAACACAGCATCTGAACACTGAATTGTGCGTCCAACACCCCAAGTCAAGTCTCCATTCATCACCATTTAAATAAATAATAAAATACATAAATTTAATATTCCATTACTAATTTGTTAATCAAAAGAAGTGAGGAAATATATACTCATTGTTTCATAAATATATATTCTATGAATACATGTATTTATAGATGCATTATATGATACATATATGTATTCTGGCATTATTATTTTATCAAAAATCCCAAGGACAACTTGGCATTTTAGTGAAATATGTACAATACACACAAGATTTAAAGGCTTAATATTCAAGTAGGCACATAGTAAGTACCCTGAAATAGCTGTTGAATCCATTAAAAGTAGATCTGATTTAGTGTTTGTTTCTCCTTCCTCTTCTTCCCTGTTCATTCAAAAAATATAACACACCTACTACGTGCTAGGCAGTGCTGGAGGCTAAGTATACAGCAGTGAATAAAACAGGCAGTCCTCCTTCATCAGGCCAACCATCAAGATGGGGAAAAAACACTAAACATGAACAGTAAGGAAATTAAAAAGTGTGTTAGGTAAGTGTTTAGGACAAAAATGAAGGAGGCCATGCCTATGAAAAATGGTCAAATTTTGAAGGAAGAGCCAACAGAATTTGCTTCTGACTATGAATGAAAGTGAGGAACCGAGGATGTGGGTACTGATTTTGGCCAAAGTAACTGGAAACATGGAGCTGCCCAACCCTGAGATGGGGAAACCAGCAACAGGCCAGGTTGGGGGAGTGTATGTAGGATAGGCTTTCTTTGGAACATGTTTAATTTATGATATCAATTAGAAGAACAGATGATGATATCTAGTATATAGTTAAACTTCAGTGGTTATCACATCGAGTGTATTTGAAAGCTACAGTATCTTTCTCATTTATTCTTCATATTATCTAATTTTTAAAGCCATTAACTATATAAAACATAGGTCATACACCATGGAACTCATCCTCACCTTCACATTTAATCCTCACCTTGGATACGCATTTCTTATTTACGCCACCCATCATACTAAAAATACTTGTCTCTCAGATGATCAAACTCAAATTTCCCTTCCAAGTCTTTCCCTCACTAAGTTGAAGATTCATAAGCCTTTAATCCTCTATGAAATCCTGCCAATTCAATGCCAGTTTACTGATGCATGCATTTCTACAGGACAGCGCAAGAAAACCTTTAGAAATATCACAAGTATGACCTATTTGGGAGAATCTTCTCTTTCTGTTATGTAATCATGACATATAAATACCAACTCTTAACACTAAAAAAAAAAAATAGCCCATTTTGGTTCTTCTTACTATTCAACAGGCTGGATTACATAGTCTTCTGAGTCAGTTTACAGAAATAAATTTGTAAAGAAAATAATTGTTTTTAAAGAATCAACTGATAAGAGGTTTAGTAGCCTCATATCTTTCATTAAAAGCAAGGCTGGTAGCATGGTAATTACCAAAGGGAAAGGGGGTGGGGGAGGTAGGAGAGAGTAAAGAGGAAATAAATGGTGGTAAAAGGAGACTTGACTTGGGGTGGTGAACACACAATACAATATACAGATCATGTATTATAGAATTGTACAACTGAAATCTATATGATTTTACTAACCAATGTCACCCCAATAAATTCTATTTGAAAATAATAAATAAAAATTCTGGGTTCTTATTTGTGGTGATTTTCATACCACTCTGATCTAAGAACCATTTGTGAAGGTCAAAAGTGTGATTTACCAAGCCCATTGGTATAAAAACAAACGAACATGACCCACAGTTGGGCAAATGCTTCGGATCAGACAGTAGCATTAAGTCATGAACTCTTGCTAAGAACACAAGTATAAAGATCGGAATCCAGGTCGAAAGTGATTATGAAACTAAGGAACATGCTGGAATGCCCACACAGAGATCCAGCCTAAGACCCCACTTAGATGGATTCACAGCCCAAATTGGGAAAGCTCTTCTATCAATGACTTGCATACGGAGCCTACAAACCTGTGGAAGTCATGACAGTGACTTCCTAAGTCATTACAAAATGAGTGTACGCTTGAACGCAGGGCTTGGGTCAAAGTGTTTCTTTTCAAAATGGGTATAGGAATCAGGGATCTATTACCTTCCACTTCCCTCCATGGTAATCTCCTCCTGAGAAAAGAAATGCATTGAATTCTAGTGCTCCTGTCATGTTTCTGACGATGTGCACCCTCATTTTCAGTTCTGCAATTACAATTTAGTAAATGGTTCTCAGACCCAGTAACCATATCAGCAGAGAATTTTTTAGCAAGTTAATCAAAACACAGGCAAGACAAAGGGATAGGCTTGAAATAACAAATCACTTGATTGCTTAATTAGGTTAGCAAGATTGCCACAAAACGAAACCCTGTCATTTTTAAAACCTCAGTTGAAAGTATTTCTGGGTAATGACATGTATGTTTTCAAGAAATAAAAAAAATTGGCCTATTGAAGGTCACCAAAAGGTGCCAGCCATGCACCATTCCAAGTAATCTTCTGAGGACCCTGAAAACACATAAGGGTTTTGCCAATCATCTTAAAATCTCAAAGAGCAGTCTAAGCTACACGATACAATAGTTCTCCCCTTATCTGAGGTTTTGCTTTCCAAGATTTCAGCTACCTGTGGTCAACAGTCTAAGAATATTAAGTAGAAAATTCCAGAAATAATTCATAAATTTTAAATTGCGACATTCAGAGTAGCCTGAAATCTCACACCATCCCACTCTGTCCTGCCCAGGATGTGACTCACCCCTTTTTGTCTAGTGTCTCCACATTGTGTATGCTGCCTGCACATTAGTCACTTAGTCACCATCTAGGTTAACAGATCAGCTCTCCGGGCATTGCAGTGCTTATTTTACTTAATGGTCCTAAAGCACAAGAGTAGCAATGCTGGCAATTCAGGTATGCCAGAGTGAAACTGTAAAGTGCTTTCTTTAAGTGAAAAAGTATGTATGTATAGAAAAAAAATAGTATATATAGGGTTTAGTGCTGTCTGTGGTTTCAAGCATCCATTGGGGGTCTTGGAACATATCCTCTCAGATAAGGGAGATTACTGTAATACACTGAATCCACATAAAGATTCCTGGGGAAGTCCTAATTAACCCAAACCTTTGGATTGGTTGAACTCTATATCCAAGCTCAGCAGCAAACCCATGGAAAACTGATTTTTAATAAACCTCTCTGCTGTGTCTTTTGCCTCTTAATATAGTAATCATAGATGTTTGTATACTGAAACATCATCTAATAGAACTCCAACTTTGATAAACATGTTTACCAAGAGGATATTAAATTACCCAAAAGGAAATATAAAAAATAACAATAGCTATTATTGAGGGTTTCTTTCACTCATTGTGCTTCATACTTTACATGCATTATAAGGCATCTTACTGTCACAGCAAACCTGAGACGGTTTTACCCCCATTGAATGGATGGGGATACAGACCAGTAGTAGCTAAAAAACTCATCAAGTTCATACCAGAGAGTAAATGATTGCACCAATAACCCACGTCTTGTCTTCTCACTCCACTAGGATCATGTTTTCTGATTTGAGAATCTAAAAGCCTTTTCCAGAAACATTGTGACCTCTTTGGAAAACTTCTTTAGGAATTTACCTATTTTACTTAAGAAAGATTCCATTTGCTCTGAATGTTAGTCTAAGATTTTAACTCAAATGTTGGCCTTCAACACTCCTTCAACTCCCCCTTAAAAAAAAAGAAGGAAATAACACACCTGTCATCTAGATCTTTTGAGAAAATATTAACAACAGGAACTAATTAGCATACTCTGAAAGACAGACAGGAATGGGAGTATCAGAGAGACCTTTTAGCAAAGATCCAATTTGAAGTGTGTTCCTGGAACATATTTATTCACATTTATATTTTAAGCAGTCAGCCAATCAGCAAAAATCTATGAGTGCCATCTCTCTGCCTGTGCAAGTGCCCCCCTAAAAACGGAACGGGCGTGGTGGCAGATTAGAAGTTCTCCTTGCAATTCCCCAAGGGGGATTTTGTAAAGGACTCTCCCCTCAACTTCATTATCTCCTAGAAACACCTACTAGTGCCTTCTTCCTTCCTGAAAACCCAAATTTCCTAGTCCGGCTTAAGCAACGCTGTATGTAGCATCCCAAAGATAGAGGAGTATGTCCCAGAATGCCAAACCCACAGAAGAGGATTAGCACCAATGTGTGATATTATACAGTAGAAGTAACTGCTGCCTTACTCAGGTGCTGGGCTCTGTGATAAATACTTGACAAGTTCTACCTCAGTTAATTCCTATGACATTGCTAGGAAATGTATCTGTCAATATCAACATTTTTCAGTTGCGATAACTATGGCTTATGGACCTAAGGAATCTAAATCCCCCGCCCTAAGCTACTCTATTTTCTCTCAGGATTTAATAGTTGTCATTTCTTGAAAAATTAAAGATCTGTGGCCTACATTGAGCTACAATACTGTTACTCTGAATTCCCTAATTTCAAGTTTAAAATACAGCAGTTTCTAGCTTTTGGATTATACTTGCATTTCCTTTGCTCTCCCCAAAGGAAACTATTCTCTGTTCAAAGGTAAAACTGTATATCTAAACTTTGTAAAACTCTGTAGTTGAGACTCTCTCAAGTTCCCATGGAATCAGATAATTGTTATCAAATCTCCTTGAAGATAAAAGGACCACACGGTTACAAAGTACAAGTAACAGCGCTGCGTCGAAATGCAGGAGTATTTCTATGTACCTACTCCCCGTCTTAGCACTCAGCATGGCAGGGGGTTGGAAGGATTTGAATTCTGAATTTCTGTTAGAATAACATCTACCAAGAACAAGCCCTGATTGTACTACTTGTTCCTGTAGAGAAAAATGAGGAGCTTATCATGCAGGTCTTTGTCAAGATAATACCTACACCTGTTGTCAGGCTAAAGCTTTAGACACGTCTGGATGAATGCGGTCTGCCGTGTGTGGGTTAGGGAGCAAGGTCGAGCTACAAATTGCTCGGAAGCAAGCTGATTTAAGGTTGCCATGGCAAAGCAAAGCCGACAATGAGAAGCTTTTACATTAATATTTTCTAAGTCCTGTTATGATAGGATTGTTCAGCCAAGGGACATCTTTTTGTACTTCCACTGACATGCCCAGATAAAATAATAAACACTAATTACAGAGTATTATAATGATTTCTGGGCTTTGCCTCAGAGGGGCGTATATCTGGCGAGGTAATTACTTCTCTGACAGATAGGTGTTTACAGGAGAATTGAGGATGATGAGTCTAGTTTATTGCCTGCTGATGAGACTACGGGGAAGGAAGGTCACGAGGAAGGCTTATTAAGACCATTTTAGCCAACTGTTTTTCAATCAAAATCAAGGTACCCACCCCCGGTTTTAGTTTTAAGAAGTACTTCAAATGGAAATGACACACTGATTCTCAGTGGTGGGAGCCTGTTACTTCAGGGAAGCGATTAAGTAATAAGAATCTGTTCTCCAGTTGAAATGGAAGTTTGCATTTCTTAAAAATATGACTTTGCCTACAGTGCTCTCAAGTTCATTCCTAGTACAAAAGAGAGGGCCAGATATTTTTATTACACTTACATTCCTTGAGAGATTATTTTTCCCTTAACTAATTCATATTCAAGTTCCTACATGATTCTGGACAATAGAAGTTACTCTGGCCCCAGGGAATTATTTTCAGTAGAATTTTTAAAATATTTTTTTTATTTTTAAATTACAGTTGGCGTACAATATTATTAGTTTCAGGTGTATAACACCATGATTCGACATTTAGGTAACACATGAAGTGATTGCTTCAATAAATCTAATACCCATCTGACACCATGTATACTTACTATGATATTATTGACTATATTTCCTAGGATGCACTTTACATCCCCATGACTACCCTGTAACTACCAATTTTCACTACTTTTTTTTAACAACTTTTTTATTGCATTTTGCCCATTGCCATTTAGCCCCTTTATACTCCCTTCCCCTCCACCACCTCCCCACCCCCCAATCACCACATTGCTGTCCCCTCCCTTTTTCTACCCAGGGAATTTATTCTCAAAAGTAAGAGCACCTGTGCCATATCCTCTGGAGGAACGCATCCCCTTCCCCACTTCCTAATTGACTTTGCTGGGACAAGGGGGTAGTAATTCTCTCCCCTTGTTGTTTATTCATAGATAGTAAAGGATTTCTTGAAGGAAAAAAATGCAAATTAGAGACTTCAGAGCAAAGGGATGGGGGTAAAAGCTAGCTAAATAAAGCTCTCGAAAATGTGAAAATGTACATGTGTACTGCTCTTCTGGAAATGTCCTGTCTTATTAAAATGATATGCTTTCAATGTCACCCCAATGTATTCAATTTTTTAAAAATGACATGGTATCAGCACTTCTCCCAAGCACCACTACAAGTATAAAGAAAGATTCAGAGATAAAAAGGAGGTTTATATCTTTAAAACTAAACTATGGCAAATTATTGTATTCCAAACACTGAGCAGTGACCCCTGGGTTTTGATGAAATATAAATGTCACAGTATAGTTCCCTCTTCAGGTTACTAAACAAATTCAGATACTTTTCATAAAATAAGATTCTCTCCAAGGCGTCTGTGTGGTGTTTGGGACTATAGATGATCTAGGATCACTTTCCCTGTCTTCTAAGAATACTCTCAGGGAAATTTATCCGCATCAGATATGGGTATTGGAACATTTACTTCTGGCGTGATGATAGAGGTCCTTACGTGCTTTATAGAACCGACTATATTTCCGTTTCCCCCAACTACAGATACTTTTATCCTGTTCAATATGGTATAATAACAAAATTAATTCATATAGTACTGATGGTTATTTAAGATACAGGGGGGTTTTTCAAACCACCATCCCACCCCCCCCCAAAAAAAGTTTGCTTCTCTACTTTTTACATAAGGTTTGCTGTTTCCCTTGTAGAATTTCCCGAGTTACACTAAACACACAGTGGAATGACCAGAATTTAATTAGGTTTAGTTGCTCAGTTTCTTCCCTCTTATGAAGGAATGAATCCCTAGATTACTCACAGACGCATGAAAATTTAAAAAAGGAACTACAGAGAGGAATTGTTTGCACCTCTGAGTTAATCATGTAAAGCACCTGTGCTTTTCCAAAAGCTGCAAATCATTTTGTCTTTATTATGATGATGAGTTAACAAGATGAATTCATCTCTAGAACTCTATAAAAACAAAAGTGTGATAAATGGCCCCAAGAATATAACCTCCCCTGGATCATACTTGTTATTTAGAAATTCTCTGGGGAAACTAGAATCTTATAGAGGTATTATTTGCATCCTGGTTATTCAACTAGAGGATTTAGTCTCCTCAGGAGAACTGAATATCGAGGGTAGGCTGAGAGCTGATCATTTTAATCTGGAAGATTTTTCATAAATAAAGGAAATTGAGTTTTAGTAATTGAAGCACATCTTCTATGTGTATCATCTTTTTGTATTGCTGAAAGTGCTGAACTGTACAATAAACACAGCAACTGGAGAAAAGTCCCTAGTTTTGAAAATATCCACCAGATTTAAGTATTGTTATTTACCCTAATGAACTCTTAAGCATATGCTCATTGTGAGTAATATAAAAATTTTTGTGTAAAAGTCTCTAAAACATATATTTTATACAAAAAATATAAACCAAATTTTATGACATCTTTAATTTTTCAATGACAGCTGACATATTAGTTTCAGATGTACAACATAGTGATTGGACATTTGCATACCTTACAAAGTAATTACCTCATAATTCTGACAGTACCCAGCTGACATCATACACAGTTATTACAATATTATTGACTATATTCCTTATGCTGCACTTTACATCCCCTATTATTATAACTGGCAATTGGCACATTTTAATCATTTCTACCTTATTCACCCTTTCCCCAATCCAAGATCATCTTCTACAATTCTCTAATGCTTGGGTTTCAAACAAGACTTACTTAGTTTTTTTGTATTAAAATAAGTATAAATTTATCATCTAAAGGTACTTGTAACTGAAGTAGCCTATATCTGAACTAGCTATAAGAATGCTTAATATTCAGCTTAGGATTGGCATGTAAAATTCGTGAGTTCAACAGAAAAAGTTTTTAGCCTCTTCACTTCCTGACCATAAGAACTATAGACAGAAATGCTACAGCACCGAGGTGAGTGACTATTTTGACAAACATTTTTGACACTATCCTGGGAGATCTGAAGCACCATATATTTAGAGCTGTGATGATGATTTTAACTTATAGTTCCATCATTTCAAGTTTTAAATAGAAGCACATCAGCAAACAAGAATAAAAGTTGATTCAGTATTGTTGGCAGATGCAAGAAAACATCATCACTTATCATATGAAAGCCTTAATCGGCTTTCTCTTGAATCACACAGACATTATGTTCCTCATCTGTTTAAAAATGGGTGTTTAACACCCAAATCTTGGAGTTATTGTTGATTGTTTACTCTTTCCTGGTAACATTCCCACGAAGCAACTTGTAAGGAAGAGCAGATGCAGAGGGTCAGGTTAGATGTCTGGTTCCCATGTGGGACCAGCTACAAGCTTGTTCGAGAAAAGGGTTTCCTGAACTCTACAGAGACCAGGACTGTATATATAATCAGTTGTTACAAATGAATTCTCAAGATTGTGTATTTCGTGTATTTTTTATTTTCTATCTATTTGTGGGTGCTCAATCAAGGTTTTTATATATATTCACTGATTTTTCGAGTCTGATTAGCTTTAAAAACAACTTGAATCTTTATGTTTATCCCTCCCTAAAAGGTTACCCACAATTAACATTAAAGTCATGATACCAAAATGACTGGCGGCAGAGCCGGATTTACAAGTCAAATGCTATCAGGGAAAAATTATAAACTCAACTACATATGTAGGTAGGATGGCTTTTAGGATAAATTGGTGTATTAGGCCAAAGTTACCAATTTGAGGGGGGCATCAATCGACTGTAGGTATAAATTTGATTACCTATTTTTTAATTCAAAAAAATGTGTTGTTATGTGAACATAGTAAGTGAAGGAATGAAAGAATGTGTCACCGGTTTCAGGTGAAAACATGCACGATGATACATAACTCTCCAAAGATCGCTTCTTTTCCCTGCTTTTGACAGTTAGCTGGATAAAGTGGTCTATCATTGAGTGAACAAGCTAGAAAAATCCTTTAGTCAAAAGGCAAACTTTGTTACGGGAAACGCAGGTCAGCTCAAAATTAAGGCAGTACAGGGAAAAGCCGTTGCCTGGGGTCTCTGGTTCTGTTCTCTCAGAGTCAGAACTGCTGCCACATACAGAGTTAGATCCCGTGGCTTAGATGAGCCCCTAAGGGCAAATCACTTTGCTGTTAGATACAATTGCTTTAAACCATTCCCCAAAGAAGGTTCCACATTCCTCTGCAGAAAAGAAATTTGATTCTTGACAAGCAAAACTATTTATATTTGTTATACATATATACTCTTATTATAGATATTTGATACAGGTATAACACATAACAGATACATTTGAAGATAATAAATTTCCAACCAAAAAAAGTTCACAAGTGTAAGATCGAGTATGTCTTCGGGTTTTTTTCTTACCATTGTATTCTTTTGTTTTCTACTGTATGAGTTATCTCCCATACCCACTGTGCTTTTATTAAAAATGTTAATACTCACCATTCCTGGAGTTCCCTGGTGTCTGGGTCTTTAAATATCTATTACAGGCACAATCTCTGTAACCTACTAATGATTCACAAAAACTCTCAAGTTAGCAGTTTCCAGACATCCTTGCCAAGTCTCACTCATCCCTGGGTCTGTAGGTAGTCCTGCGACACGCTCACACTCACGTCGGTGCCCCCGTCACTCCCTGCCTCACTTCTGCTACCTCGTACACAGCCAGCATTTCCACAGTTCTGCACCCTTCCTGTCCTGCTTGCTTTCCCTCCCAACATGAACCTCCCGTGAGTGAAAGACATTCTACTGGAAGAATGACCTATTGTAGCATTTTATAAAGTCATTGTAAACACATTTGACCTAAAGATGTCTGCCCAGTCACCTGCCCATAGCGGGTAAAGGAAATGAGTTTGAGATCAAAGACATACATATTATTGCAAGTCTCAAGCATGGCTAAGTTCTTAACCTGTGTCTTACGTCCATTTTCAGCGCTTCTGCTATCTCCACTTTCCTTGTACTTATTTGAATATTTTGTCTAACAGGTATCCCTCACAAAAGGTATAGTTTTGCACATATTATTTACTTTTGCTTGAACAGACAGTAATTTTCAAAGCAGCAGTGGCCCAGAGGAGCAACTGGGAATCTAGTGGTAATTCATACATAAAGATCTGCCTCTTTCTTCTGCATCGGATAAGTTCGCCAGGGAGGGCACTAAACTGCATTCTGGTGGCAACTGCACTGTAATCCAAACCGTAACCATAGGCAAGTCACATCATTTGTCCAGGCATCCATCCGATGAAAACTATTAAACTATTTGACATCTAAGGCCTCTTCCTTCCTTAAAAATCAATGATTCTATTACTTTGTAAAATTAAATAAGGTTTATAAGGCTGGCCTATCAAAGGAAATCACTGTAAAAATTAAAAATTATAGTGAAATATTTCAACCATGGAACTATTTAAATGTCAGAAATATGGCTATTTGGGGAATATTATGAGCCAGTCATAATCACTGCTTTTTCTTTCTATGTGCATTTGATTAAAGATGATACATAGGTAAAATTCTCCTCTTATATGTATTCTATTGGCAATGCCAATTAAAATTTAAATTGCTTATTTTAAAAGTTGTTTATAATGTCAATGCATTCTTAACAAATGCCCAAATGATAGTTGCTAGGAAATAGGCTAAAATGCCAATAAATGGTCTTAGAAATTTCGGTAGTATCTAATTATGTATAGATCCAGACTATTCATGCTTGCCATAGAAGTAACTGCTGAAAATTAGAATGGTCTGACCAATATATGCAATTAAGTGGACAATTTTTAACCCTTTTCCTAGGAAATGGCTTTTTATTATGAGCATTTTTAAGTGATATATTTAATCCAAAATCTTTGACACTTCCTGAAGACCATTAAGTTCTCAAACACTTCATTTCATTGTCACAGTAACACAAAAGAACCTCTACATTCTTTGTGACTAATTTTTCTTGAACTACATCGTATGAAGATTTAAACGTGTGTGCGTGTAGCTGTGGGGGCGGTAGACGGAGCTGCATGAGAAAACACCTGACGTGACCACGCACTGTTTCTCCCGTCCCTTGGTCTCTGTCTCTCAACACCAGGACCGTGACCTGTGTCCTTTCTCTCTTCAGCACATACACATTTAGTTGTGCTTCTTTCAGAAAAGAAAGAAAACCTGATGATTTCAGGGAAGGATTATAGACTTGAAACAGTATGAATTTTGTAGTAGTGGAAACTTTTAAGAAGTGTTTTCATGTTCTAGTCACAGGAAAATTTATGGAAGAAGCAGGTATTTTAAATCCCAATTTCCAGGGCTAAATATAGTATAAAAACTATTATACTAGGATATGATCCATACATACTTGATCTCAGCCCTCTTTTGCTAAGTCTGCAATGCATCTAAATGCTACTGCTTAACAAACTCCAAGAGAACTCATCTTAGAATGCCATTAAGGATGTGTATCTACAATGCTAGAAACCTGATTATCCTATAATGTTCAGAAAAATATTCTTCATAAATAGATTTATCCTATTTCTTCATCACTCTCCATGACTATCTACTTCCAACAGAATTGTATGTAATCAAGTTATTCTCATTCACATTTATAAACCCTGATAAAAAATATGGAAATATTAGTTTTCTGACTCAAAGCACATTTTGAATAGACTGTAGAATATCTTACTAATCAAATCTTTTAGCAACACAAACATCAACCATAGTTTTTGTATAAAGGCATTGAATTCATCTCATTGTTAAATTCTAATACAAGCTACCTATAGTTTTTCCCAGTATTGTGTCCTACAATAGACCTAATAAACTCTAAATTAAATAAGACAGCCAATGAAAACTAAGAACATCTGTTAACTGAAAGGAATTTAAAATACTGCCCTCAGCCAAGTGCTTGATGTGTCAGGCACTGAGCGTTTCACAGAGATGAGCCCATGGCGCCCTCTGACGTAGGCATTGTAATCATCACCATTTTGCAGATAAGGAAACTGAAACTTTAAGAGCTTAAATAATTGTCCATAAATTCTAGTTCCGCCTCTATAATTAAGTCATTTGTCTGGCTCTGAATCACTGTCCTACACTGCACTCTGGCAGTATACTTATATTTGGGTGCTCTTTGCTTTGTTACCGTAAAAATGTAGCCACCCATTTTAATTGTTGAAAAGATTTGACTCCAAGTTCTAGCACATGTAATAGCATGCAATTTTCAGTGTAACTCTGGAAGTATCCAAGAACATTTTGCTCAATTTCCAAGCTCTTCAAGTTGCGTTCAAACTCTTTAATGTGCTCCACTCCAGCCCCTCAGTGCAGGTTTTGTCACTAGGAGCAAGGCGATAATCATTACTTTCAACATCAGTCACAGTCACGAGGCCCAGTGGTTAAACAGTTGTTCTCAGTCCCTAGAGTGCATTAGAATTTCCTGGGATACTTGTTAAAAATGTAGGTGCCTGGTCTGCCCCAGTGATCTGATGCAGTATCTCTGGCATAGGGACCCAGGTATCTGCATATTAACAATCCCTGGTTATTCTGATGCGAAGTCCCTGAGAAATCACCCTCTAGGGAACACTAGCTTAAAGATGCACAAGAAAAACAAAAGGCAACAGTGGTTTCTAAACACACAGTAAAAGAAGTTTTCAAAAATTCCTTCCCAGTTCTGAACTGTATGTACTTAGCAATTCCAGAATCATGCTTAAAAATTTTCAAAAGTCCCCTGGGAATGAAAAACCTAATGTAATGAAGAATGACACAGTCCATAGATCACTAACTCTAAAGCGTGTGTTCGGGAGATGGCCAAGAGCTCTTGGCCCGTTTTTATTATTCCATCAATGTGGAAACGATGCTGCCAGGAGCGGAGAGGACGTTATCTTTCGTACTCACTGAGACAGAGTCTGTAGTTGGTCCCCCACCAGCTGTGAGTAGGTGGTAAGAATTACACATGACTACACCACTCAGGAAAGTGAGAGGAAGAAACAGATGGGTTATTTTTATCCAGGATGGTTGATTTGTTGTGATCAGAAACCTGAGAATTTAAAAGTACCAGGGAGTACAAACTGCATGGGAGGTTTGGGAGACAGTGGGCAGCATGCTAGATGTCACCGCTGACACTGAGGCCATCCAGTCCAGCCAGGTGTGCAAGCCATGCAGAGAACACCAATCCCCTGGGGAAAGCTTTCCCATTGTATACATCTTAAACTCTCACTCGAAACGCGCCACATCCACAGCACACATCACCGCCAAAAAATGCTCCGTGAAGAGTGGGTGTCAACAGATGCATGAGACACACCCTGGTATGAATCATTGTCTCTCTAAAGAAAGGACAGTTTAGGTATTGGTTTGTGAGAATATCTCTGTGGCTGCCACATTTTCAATCTTTTAAAATATATGTTTAAAATACCTTAAAAAGTCAAGTGTCCATGGGATCACTTTGGACTATTTGAAAACAATCACAAACCATTTTATAAAAAATGTTTTCATTTCCTAGCATACCTACAAAAACCACATCCACTTTTTGCATTGTGAAAAACTACAGTAGGAAAAAGAATATACATAGATTTCATGATCTGTAATAAAACTCTTCACTGTACAGAGATTACATAAGAATATGACAAATAGTACAGATTGCTGACATGTAAGTGAAAATATACGCTGGTTTACAGCAAATGAGGACAGGAAGATGGAGGGTAATTCTTCACTCCAATTGGCCCCACCTGTGGTACACACTTTACCTGGAGTATAAGACACAAAGAATACAGAAAGAATATCGAGAGGCAAACCAATTTAAGCTGATGAAAACTTTTAAAAGAAATATATGTCTGATATATATAAAATAGGGATGATTCAGGCAGTTTAATCAAGATTAATGCAGTCCAGTTAATAAAGAAATCTGAGTAAATCTGTTCTAACCATGTCTAGAAAGGCAATCCTGAAAGCGTATTTTTAGACTTCTCTGCCAGCCCCCTTCCAACTTCCCCTTCCCTTTCCCTTTCCAATTTCCTCTGACCTTTGGGGCAGGAACAGACTGAGCAAATTCACTGGTATTTACCACTCTCCAAACCCAGGTATCTCTATGCTGTTCCATTCTGGGAGAGTGAGGACCAGAAACAGCTGCCATGTCTATGTGTACCTGGTTTCAGGCGAACCTGAAACTATCGCAGGAGCTGCACTGAACAAGCAATATATTATTTGGCTGCAATCTGCTCTCATGCTTTAGCATCTGGTCACATATATTATTTAAAATCAGACAAACACATAAATTGTTCATGTAGCTCAGATAGCTGGGTGATAAGCACCTGGTAAACGCTAGGGGAATATAGCTAGGTATTAATTTAAATTGCAGCAGACCAACAAATATGAATATGATTTGGGATATGATAGAATCAGTTGTCAAAATGGAAATAATATTGCTTTTACTGGGAAGGAAAAATTGAAAACAGTGAAAATGCACCTAGAAAAAATTGCAGGGAGAAGCTCGGTGTGTCAGGTTTAACCTGTGTAGGCAATTGATGCACACTGATAAAGACAGATTCCTGTGACAGTAGAAAAACAGAGTCCGCAGGATGACTATCAAATGAGTCCATTTGAACTCATCATGGTCAATACCAACCAGGGGCTGATGACACACAGTCCACCCTTTATTCTCATGTCTCATCTTAGAGGTTGACATTTATTTCAGAATTCATACATTTTTCAAGATGCGTGACTATTGGGATAGAAACTGATCTATTTGGCTCATTTTATGTTAAAAAAAAAAAAAAGAACTTGTTTCAGCCCACATGGATAAGCTAATACCTAAGTAGAATTCATCAAAACAGGTTTCCACTGCATCATTTCATAAAAACAGATGATACGTCTTCCCTCTGATTCAAATGATAAAACCTCTGGACCATAAATTTAATCTTACCATTGACATATCTACACAAAATTGTTTTGCTGTTGAGTATATTTAGTCACTAAATGGATTAGCCTGTGTACATAAAAGAATAAGTAAGAACACTCTTTTCCATTTCAATTCTGAGGCCAAGGAAGCTACTAATGGTAGAGGAGAGGTGTAACTGGTAGTTTCATACTTTCACTATCAACGATATCTTTATACTAAATTAACTTGGTCATGAGAGATGATCTTCCATTTCTTCAATATGAATTTCCTGATTAGGCTAATCCATCTGCAAGTCTGCACTGTTGCAGCACCTCGCTGAAACCCTCACCCAGCTTAAGGTCACTCTGGTTCTGTGCACACTCCAAACACAGTTTCATCTCGTAGTGGCATGGCCTGAGCTTCCAAACCTGTGTAGGCAATTGAATAATTATCAATAGAATTAAGGTTAAATAGATGAATATCATGAGAATTCTAATATTTGAAAACTATTTTTACACACCACACACACAACTTTATATCATTTTTAAATGCCAAGATGATTTTAAAGGACCTGCTACATAATAGTCATTAAACACATGAGCCAAATAAATAGGAGGGAAAGAAGGAAAAGGAGGTAGAGAGGAAGACTGATTGGTTATAGAAGAAACATTAATCAATCATGTCTGCCTTATGAAAAACTCCTGGATGATTTAATTGTAGATTCATTAGCAAAATAGAGAGCTCAACATTTATTATAGACTTCAGTGGTAATCTTTGATTCATGAAATAAAGATGTTTCCCCTCCTGGTGTATGTGTAGTAGGTACTATATTGAAAGTGTGTAATGAAAGTGGGAGGATAGTGCAGGAAGGATAACCAAGGGGGAGAAAAAACAATTTAAGTGGATGCATTACCCTAGCAAAAATAAAGTAACTTACAGTAAACTTAACATGCCATCATTCCACACTCAGTAAAGAAGACAAATATTCAGAGTTTCCTACATTACTCCTTGGCAATAAATTCAGGAAGACTTATTTTTATAGTCCACAAGACAGCCATTAACTATTTTTGTTACATTATGTCTGCAAAATACTCAATACTTTGCACACTATATTAGTTATTGCACTTAAGAGTATATTTAATTAATGTTCACATATGAAGTTGTCTATAACCACTTCTAAACCCAATGTTTTAATACTTTAGAAACTGACGTTTGTATTATGTCGACCGTCTGACAGGGTTCAGAGTATGATAACAGATTTCAAGTTAACTGTAGGTGAGCTCTCTAATGATGGCTGCTTTTCCTCTGAGATCACCTCACTACAGAAAGATTGATGTGGTTTCTGCCCTTAAATGACACTTTGTATTTCACTTGAATACATATTAGGAGAATATAATTGATAATTTTGCAGCATATTTAAAGTAAATATTATGTCAGAGTCACCTTATGAGATTTTAAAAGTACAGATGCCCATCCTCTAACCCAAGAGAGACAGATGGTTAAAGGTCAAAGGAAGAAATTATTTTTAAAAATTTTCTCAGGGGGAGAGTTTCACACTTAATAGACGCAGAGCCGCAGCACAGTCACGATGCCCGCGGAAGCCAAAGCCTCACCTCCCGTGTGGCCCTGCCGCCAGCCCGGTGCCCCGGAGGAGAGCAGCGCCCAGGCCAGCTCCAACAGCTCAGCCGCCAGCGCCAGCTCCACCATCTGCTGCGGGCTCCCCTGCTGCCGCCCCCAGCAGTCAGGTCTCCCGGCCCAGACGGCAACCCACGGCAGCCGGTGTGGCTGTGGGCTCTGCTGTCGGCCGCGGCCACACGCTAGGTCATTTCATGGCTGGGGGCTTCGGTGGAGGAAGTCATGCTGAGACCTCAAGGCCTGACATCACTACAGGAGCCTCAGGGAACTCAGCTGGCATACTAGCAACAGCAGCAGCGGCAGCTCGGCCCATGCCACTACGAGATGAAACCGTGTTTGGAGTGTGCACAGAACCAGAGTGACCTTAAGCTGGGTGAGGGTTTCAGCGAGGTGCTGCAACAGTGCAGACTTGCAAACGGATTAGCCTAATCAGGAAATTCATATTGAAGAAATGGAAGATCATCTCTCATGACCAAGTTAATTTAGTATAAAGATATCGTTGATAGTGAAAGTATGAAACTACCAGTTACACCTCTCCTCTACCATTAGTAGCTTCCTTGGCCTCAGAATTGCAATGGAAAAGAGTGTTGTTACTACATAGAAGTTCACTGAGGTGGCACCGAGTTTGGGGCAAATGTTTGTGTGGCCTCCTTAAACCAGCTTTTGTGATGTTACTGTTTGTGAATCAATTAGAATAAAGTGATTTTCTTCCAAAAAAATAAATAATAAATAAGGTAAAACTTTCTCAGGTGATACTAATCTAGTCCAAAACTAGGTTTAATGAAGTCATCATTCTTTTTATGATTGAAAAAGAAAAAATAGAACTCACAGAATGGAAGTTTTATAAATTATTTATCCAAGCTAAGGGCACAATCACAGGTTAAATGGAGCTAAGTGTGGCTCAAATACTTTGTGTGGAACTGAGGATAAGATTTTTCAGTCTGTCAACAAATACCAGAGCATTTATTTAGTGCCAGGCACTATCTATAAATACTGGGAATAGAGTGCTTAACATAATCTTAAGGAATTTATATTATGGTAGGGAGATCATAAGAATTTTTTTATTAAAAAAGCCTAAAAACAGGAAAAGTCTGCAATTACCTTGGTACTGACAAGCACTATGAAGATGACCAACGGAATAAATATTATAGAGGATGAATGCAAAGATGTGACTTAGCCCTGGCGAACAGAGCTATTTGAGAACCTGGAGGGAAGTGTTTCAAGCAACAGGAAGCGGTGCCAAGGTCGAGGTGGGAAGAAACTGTGTATGTCGGAGGGACATCTAAAGGGTGACATGGAGACCTTGGGGCACCGCTGGGAGAGTGCAGGGCGTTCGGTGTGCGAGTCAGGCAGGCCGGTGTCAGCTCCTGCAGGGGCTGCAGGTGTGGGAAGGAGTGTGCATTCCAGCTGCATTGGGGAGCTAGCCATGAAACAGTTTTAAATGATGAGGAGGAGGCCCACCCACCCTTGGAAGTGCTGCTCTGGTTGCTGGGTAGAAAGCACCCTGGGGAGGGGGTCAAAACCAGAGGCAGGGCCCCCACAGCAGCAAGATGACAGTAGCTTGGTGCTGGCATTCTAACTGGCCCTCTACGAGGCACGAATAATGATTTTTCTTTGTCATTCTTTTAGGACAAAAACTCCAAGCTGCAAGTCTTAAAGATGAGGTGGGGTGGGATGATATGATTCAGGGATGGTTCCTTTTATAAGTATACCTGATGTTCTAGTCCCAACAGCTTCCCATCTAGGAAAAGCTTATACAGTGATTTCTGCTGGCACCGGTAAATTTTCTATCACTATGGAAAGTTGAAATCTCCTGAAGTTTTTGAGTCTTAGAAATTACGGTGAATGTTTAGTCTTGTAACTAAATGAGGTTAGGTTATGTTAACGCCACAAACATTAGATTCTGAAGTGCTGTTTGAAGCTGAAAGTTGGCCTTCTAAATTGAATTAATTTCTACATACGAAGTATTTCTCCTGTTACTACCAATTACACTCCGTCTGTCACTTATCGGGAAAGCAGTCAGTGCGCAGTGTGGGTCTGACCCACACAACAGAGAGAGAGAATGATGCGCTGGGAGGGCCCTGGTTCCAAGGGCAGGCCGAGCGCCTCCGAACTACCTGGAGAAATCTGCTCACACGCTGCCGAAGGAATTTTACCCCTCAGGTAGATAGAACACCAAGGACTAAGCTCTGAGTTCATGGCAGTTGCTATCTGGTATTTAATAATTGATTTTGTTTTTAAGCAAGTACTATCAAAAAAATCTTTTGAATTCTTGTGTTCAATTCTTAACTTCTGGCTGCATATTTTCAGGCAACTTAATTTTCCTGACGAGCAGGGGACCAGGTGTTACCTGTGGCGCATACGTCTCAATGCCTCTTATGTTGGGAAATACGCCATAGGAAGTCAGTAAATACCTGCTGGGCAAACTAACAGTTAATAGGACACAGTCCCTCTACTCCAGTGGTAAAGAATAAAATAAAGTAGGCTTTCAAATATTCTTGAAGTAATGTCAACGTATATAAACCACACAAGATGGACAATATTTTGTCAACAACAGAGACATATCGAAACATTTGCAAACAAGATTTATTAATGAGGAAAATTTTCTGGGAGAACTCATTTAAAGTACTATTTCAAAAAGAAAAGGTTTAAGTATATGAAATGGGCATGTTTTATAAACAATGAAGTTTGAAAAGAAGGGAGAACCTGATATTAGGAAACAAAAACACCAGTTTTTTCTGTTACACAGTGATGGCTTTCACGGTGTTTTTGTCACAGCCCTTCCAGCCAGCCTGTCTCCAGACCTCCACTCCAGTCACCGACTAGCCCAAGACACCAGACAAAGAACCAGCCCCGTAGATTACATCGTGAAATGTCAGAAAGTCTCCTCTGTATCTCTGTCTATTTAGTCAGTGTTGGCAACCCTAATACAGAGTCCGGTATTGCTGTTCCTGGTCTCCTTCGAAATTCCATAATCTCAGAATCCTGTTATTTCAGAGATAGAGAATTGGAATAAGACATGAAGGAGAGGAAATGTCCATCCTTTCCTTGGTCTTTTCAAGTTTTAGAAGGTTTTCTCATATTGTTACATGTAAATGCAGATGACTCTATGACATTGTAACAAGTCACCTGTGGTATTTTGAATGGGTTTTTCTTTGGGAGTTTGCCTTTTAAAATGTCAAACATTGTCTTCAGTAAATAATTTGATAAAAGATAAAGTAAAAATTCATGTGATGTTATTTAGAAGTTATATTTCATTTTCTCTAGAGGTCAATTAAAGTGTTAAGTATATTGCCAAAAAAGAAAAAGTCAAACCTCCATCGGCTTTATTGGTACCAGGAAGAGTCTACATTATTACGTGTATCTCATCTTCATCTTCATTTGCTATGTAATAATGTAGCAAAGAGAAAGCAGAGTAAGTCTTATCAAGTACATTTGATGATTGCTGATGAATTTGTTTTTCATTTTCATGCATAAATGAGTAAACAGATTAAAACTCTCACAGAGTAGCTACAGCAGAGTAAAAAACTGGCTGTCAAACCTTGACATGATTCAGAACCATCAGTAGTCCTGGTTAAAATGTAGGCGCTGGCCCACCTGGGGTGGTGCCCAAGAATCTGCATTCCTCACAAGTCCCCAGTGGATGCTGGAGTTGACAGTACAGAGAACCACAGGAATGCTTAGCCCTCCCCCGCTTTCCTTGAGGAATCGTTTTTTTTTTTTTTTAATTTGTTATATCCACACAACAATGTCTTGAGAAAAGCTTTCATCGACCTTTAACCACACGTGTGTGCAGCTCTGCGAGGCAAAACAAACCGACGTGAACGCAAGCGAAGCGGTTACCTGAGCCTCTTTCTCTCTAAAGCCAAGAAGACTAGAACATACCTAATCCCACCTTCTCCTCTATTCTTGGATCTCCACTCTTCCTCCAGGTGTACCAGCCATCCTCTTGCTCCTGCATGCCCAGTTTAACCTTTATCTATTTACATAGTGTGACGATAGAGAGAGAAGTGGGCCCGGGGACAGAAGGCCAGGTGCTGCGTAGAGCCACAATTTCTCTACCAGAACAAAGACAGTAGCTGCTTTTCCCAGCTACCGTTGCTCATTAGATGAAATGCTACGTGTGTAGCATCAAGCATAATGCCCAGCACACAGGAGGCCTCCTCTCCCACCGCCTGCAAAACGAGTTTCCATCTTTCCAGAACTTCCAGCCTCTCCATGTCATTACATGAATCTCCCTGTCAACTGTACCCCAGTTGGCACTCTCCCCAAATACCCCAGAGTGTCCCAGGCAGAGCGTGAGAGAATGAAGATGCCAGGCGGGGCTGTCGGATTTTCAGAGGGCGGAGGAACGCAAGCAGGACTGGTGGGTGCTTGCCTGAAGGACAGGCGAGGACCAGAAGTCAGAGCCATAGAACTTTGTAGCCATGGTCGTCCCCTCAGGCTAAACAGGTTTTGCTGCAGGTAATGGTGCCATCTGACAGAACACACCAGCTGGGACCACGGATACATTGCTAAAAGGCAGGCATTACTTTGTTCACCCATTTGTAACTCAGGGTTGTCTGTGCTACTGCTGTGCATCCATAGGACACGCTAGCGTATTTGGTTTCCATGAAGTCCATGCATGAACCTCAAATAGTCACACCTCCAATCCAAAAGGGGAATAAATACCTTTCTTAGAGTTTCATTCACCCTTGAGACAGTATTACAATAATCTATGGATTCAAGAAATCGGCCCAGTAAGTTTGACAAGCACTACAGTAGCAATTAGGGACATGCCACCCAGGCGCCATCTCTAATCAAGAACGTGGCCTTGAATAGACTTCGGCCATTTCTTGTGTCTATACCCTCATCTGTGAGGTGGACACAATGCCACAGGGCTCATCTACATTTCATCGTTATTATGATATATGACAAATGCTTCAAAAGTCAAACAAGGGCAAGCGTAATGCTGGTAGTAAAGTTGAACTAAGTATGATTACCTAGAATGGAGTCAATTCTCAGCTTTCATGTACACCAGATACCAAGAATGTGCTATTATAGTGCCATAATACCTTCACTTAGCAGTCATGAGGCTAGTAACATAACCCCCCTGCTGACACAGCTGTGACAAAAATCCAGGTTTGCCACGTCTTCCACTTCGGTATAAATGTTTTTTTCTGAGTACTTTTCTTACTAGCTTATTTCTGTAAAAAAGTAAAAAAATTTACTTTTCAACTTATTTCATATGTCATAGGAGATCACCACATGGAAGGTAGATATTAAAATAATTAAATATTAAACTTTTCAGGAAGAGAGTGAGAAAGTGGACTTCCTAAGATGTTGCCACAGCACTCCCCGCAGAATCAGCACTTCAGCACTCTTAAAAGTGTGGAGCCCTTCACAGGACCTTCTGACGTTAGGGTTGAGCCTCCAGCATGAGTCAACCTACTCTCCACCCTCGCGGGTTCACAAAATAAGAACTCTTCTCACAAAAAGTTTCCGTAACGCTACACACAAACCCCTGGGAGTAGCTCCTCTCTTGCCTCTGTGGAGGTGCAATATCGCACTTGACCAGTAGGGGCTGCCATCCAAACATGGGTGACTTTCCTTCCAGTCTGAACAGAAGTTTAAGGTCTCAAGCTTTGGGAGATAAAATCTGGGTTTCAAGTTTGATAAAGTCTTTCACAGCAGTTATCTAGGATTGATCAGTTCTGAAGGCTCTAATTTCTGTTCAAGCTAACTTGAAACAAGTCGGCCTGAGAAGCACCCGACTTGGATGGGCAGCTTACGAAGCAGATTTTCACAGGTGTTTCCTTTGTGCTGCAAACCTAACCAGCCCCCTAGTGTAATCACTTCTATGCCGGAGGCACACAAAAACTGCAAGCAAAGACAAAAAGAAAGCAAACTGTATGAAGCTCCTGGCTCCCCCAGGGCTGTTTTGATGTAGAGAGCTCTGTGAATGCTCATTAAATCCTCAGTGTGTGAGGTAGGACTTTGGGGAAAGTTAAAAAATGAAGGTAATAAGACACCATATCAACCCATACTGACATATTTGTAAAGCATTCAAAACACTTGCAGGAAATTCTGTGTGACTCCTCAGCATACTAAGGGCCTGAAATAGCCCTTCCAGATAAACCACAGTCCAGATAAACAATCACACACTTGGGCAATACAGTTAGTTTTGTTAGAATATTGACCACAAACAAAACCATTCAAAAAGCAACTCAAAGAATGGTCCCCATGAAGGAGAGCCAGTCAGGTTCTCTTCATGGGCATTACACCATGAATATGCAATACATCAGAATAAATTATTAAAGGCAATAAGTGATGGGTGTATGTGAGGAAAGCCAATAAGGTTTGTATTCCCAGTCCTTTATTTACTGCAAAACAGTCTCAAAGTTCATCCCCAGGCTTCAGCCAGTAACTGAGTGGAAATGAGACCTTGTATGATTAGGGCTCTCCAGAGAAACAGAGCCAACAGAATACATATGTGTGTGTAGAGACAGAGAGGGATTTTAAGCCGTGGACTCACAAATTTGCAGAGTTTGGCAAGTCCAAAAGAGGTGGGCCAGGCAGGAGGCTGGAGACCCAGGAAGGGCTGACCTTGCTGGTTGAGCACAAGGACAGTCTGCTGGCAGCACTGTCTGGCTCTTCGGAGGTCAGTCTTTATACTGAGGCCTTCAGCTGGCTGAGACCCGCCTCACTTTGACTTAATTACCTATTCAAGGATGTACCTCCAAATACAGCCACATTCCTGTGTGCTGGGGCTTAGGACTTCAACACATGAACTGGGGGGAGGGGGGCACAATTCAGCCCATATGACGATGGAGATTTTAAAAGAGAAAGAAAGAGATGAGAGATTGGTGAAAACATGTGTTCCTTGGTGCAGTGATTCTTCAAGCGAGGTCTTCGGCCCAAGGGCATGGCAGCACTTGGGAAGCCGCTAGAAATGCAAACTTTCAGACCCCACCCGAGCTCTGCTGCATCTGTGAGTGGGCTCAGCTGCGTTTTTAACAAGCCCTGCAGGTGATCCCAAAGGAGGCTGAAGATTGAGAACTGCTCCCTTAGAAGCTGGTTGATCACAAGAACAAGGCCACCTGAGAAATTTTTCAACTGACGTAGATCTAAATGTTGTTTAATCTCTGTGTTTTCTTTAAAGATATAAACCGAATCATGTTTTATAAATGGGCCTTGGAATCCATTTTACTTATAAATTGAAACAGAAGCCAGAGCTCCAAGGATAAGCTTGATATCAGCACTGCCAAGGAGCCTGGCCCCTGAGCACAGATTTCCAACAGGGTAAAAGCGAAACTGTGGGTTCCCAATAAAACTAATTTATCAAATACCAGGGCAGTTTAATTGCTGTGTCTGGTTGGAGGCCTCAATTACCTTATGCAATTCCCATGAATGGCAAGCTAAATTATAATGGTTGAACTTAGTAAAATGCCTGCTATTCTCCTTCTTAAAAATGAAAAACTAGAAATAGAGCTGTTAAGTGGTCACTTTTGAGCAAGAATCAAATTTTTGCTACACTTGGCCCAATCACCTTTTACAGGCTCACAGCATTAGCAAATACACTGGCCCATAGAGATCTGGCCGTGCCTCCCACCATGCCCTTGGAGAATGTACACTGAGCGTCAGGAGCAAAGTGATTGACTTCACCTGTGAGTTACTTCCAAGCCTCAGTGGACAGTGAGATCTACAAATAAGGATACACACAGCTGAGGAAGGCAGCTTTGAGGCATATATGCTACATGGAGGTCAGGTACATGCCTCTACAGGCAGAGTTTGTGTCCAGGAAGCTTTCCTGCCTTGTCTAGCACAGTCCTCAGAACAAAAATACAGATGATGCATCACATTGCATAATACAGCCAGATCCGACACTCATGATTATTTATATGTTATGGGGCAACAGTTGCTCACACATTCAGGAAAGAAGATTGTTGGTGGAGCCTAACTCTTCATATTGGGTATCAAGAAAAAGGTGTTGAGTGGTCCTTTTGATTGGACTTGGATCTAGATACACTCTCTTTGTGACATTCTGCTACAGAATAACTGTAATCTTAATGTATTTGGGCAGGGCCAATGGGAGTAAGCTTCAGGACTACTTAGAAGTCATAGTATTTCACTGTATCCAGGTGGAATAGAGAGCATTTTCATGCTGAGCAATTATATCAAGTTTATTGATGGAGAAGTTGATGTTTGTCTGGTGCCACAAGAATAAGAGCAGTCCCTCAGCTGGAAGCTGGTGTTCACAAACACTCAGGCAATCCATATTCTTTCTCACTCCTCCGTGACTCACTCTTCTCTCAGTTTATCACTACAATTCCCCCTGCGGTGATTTGTTACCTGTGACTAATCGTACTGTGTGGGCCTCTCCCATTAATAATAAGTGAAATCAACTTAAATTTAGCATCAGGAATGATCTTGAAAGGAAAATAGGTTTATAAGAGGAACCTAAACAACAACAAAAAAATGCATTGGCACAGACAACATACAGTAACTACCAGAGGTAAAGAGGGGCGGGGGAGGTAGAAGTGGGTAAAGGGGGAATAAATGGAGATGGAAGGAGGCTTGACTTGAGGTGGTGAGCACACAATACAATGTACAGATGATGTGCTATATATAGAATTGTGCACCTGAAACCTATAGAATTTTATTAATCGATGTCACCCCAAGAAATTCTAATGATAATAATAGCTCCTTGTGGTTTTAAGGAGAAGAGAGGCCATGCCACAGTACGGTAAGCAGTGGCGACGAGGGAGGTAGGACCCTGCGGCCTGTCAGGACTGTTTGGCGTGAGCGCTGGCACAGTTACCGTACAGCCATGTGGGTTCTACTGCTCGCTGCCAATAGACTCCAGAGGCAGAGGTTTCGTGGAAAGGAAAGGGGTTGTTTATTTAAGGCTCTACAATTTGGGAAGAATAATGGGCTTCTTCCTCAAAGCTTATTTCCTTTAAAACACCCAAAGGCAAATAACCCTTCCATCCTTGGCCAGCTCAGTTCAAGGCTGGGCGTGGAATCCCTTGGCCAGTTTAAAAATATACCATCCTTTGCAAGACTCACGTGGCTTCTGCAGGGGTGTCAAACTCATTTCACAGGGCACCACATCAGCCTCGTGGTTGCATTCAAAGGGCCAAATGTAATTTTAGGACTCTATAAATGTAACTACTCCTTATAGGGTCAAGGAGCTCGGGCGGCCCGGGTAGAAACAAGGTGTGGGGCCAGATAAAACAATGTGGAGGGCCGCAGGCCTTGTGTTTGCCCCCTGTGGAGTGGGTTCCTGGTCACCAACTCCAGGTATCTTGTGGAGTCCCAACACACCAGCATCCTCGGGGCTCACACCCCTTTCCTGTGGTTGCTGCCTGCCAGCCCAGCACTTGCATTCTGACCCTCAGGCCTTTGGTTCACCAGTGCATCTGTACACGTGGTTGAGCAGGGCCACCCAGCTGTGGCTGCTTTCAGTGTGAGAGGGACATGGGACTTAGTGCCTGGCCGCATGGTCTCCAGGGCTCACTGTCCCAGGAACCTCGGACCAGACTTGTGAGGAGAAGGAAAGAGTTGGGGCTTCCGCCTGCATTCAGTTTTTAAAGTCCCAGCCCAAAATCCTCTGCATGTGATACGAGGGTCTTCTTCCCCTGTCCAGGTTACTAGACTGGAGCATGCGCTGTTCGTCCAGGTCAGCATCCCTCACGCTCATCTGTCCGCATCTCTGCCCTTCCTCCACTGCCTAGATCCCGAAGGTGGGTGGTTTCTAGCTTCACATGGGGACACCACATCTGTGCCCTGGGAGGAGCGTCACCTTTTTATACGTGTGTTGTGACATTTTTAGCCCCACATAGACTGTGCAAGCTGCCACCACCATATGATGCAGTGCAGCTCCGTTGCTGAGGCAATGTACAGGGGCGCAGGGCTAACCTGTTTACTGATTCCTCTGGCAGCCTCCTCTTAGGCCCCTCCCATCTCCGGGGAAGGCAGGCTCTCTCACCACTTCCAGGGTGCCCCTCCCTGCTCCCCTGCAATCTGGCCGGACTTCCCTGTTACAGCAGTAGCACCTTTTTGTTCCACTTCCCCTCCCACAGCCCAGTCACCCAGCTTCTCCCTAGAGCTGCTTGCCAACAGGTAGTTGAGAAACCATGACAGGAAGAAAAGCTTGTATCCTGGAGTAGTTAATTCTATTTCTGCACTATTGGGGTGGCTCTGACAGCCACACTCTCAGAAATGCAAATCCTCAGCTCTGAGAAGAGCCAGAGTCCTCTTTGTGTACGCTGCTGTCCCGATTCTTGGCCTCACTGACAGGTGGGATGTATCTACAGCACAGCCTGGGATGGTGAGGTACGCCAGAGCTCCTTCCATAGCCCCTCCTTAAGTCAGAAGAGGATCGGATTTTCTATGTTCCTTCAACTCTTCTTGTACATGGCCCAGGCAGAGGTTTCGGTTTCAGAGTGGAGAAGTTTGTCCTTCATCCAGGGTACTCGGAGTACATTGCTATCTTCTTTTTCTCCATCTTTGATCACATGTCCACCTCCTAGAGACCTCTCCTTCCCAGCTCCCTCCTCCTACAAACTACAGTCTCCACACCCTTAATCCTGTTCCCACTGTCTCCGAACACTGGCCACTGCCCAAACATGTTGCTTCCAGAACAGGTTGAGTTGGGGAGCCTCAGATACACGGGGAATGTTCCTGACTCACCTGGAATCAGTTTTGGCCTGGGTATTACACTTGAATTTAAAGCAAATTTATGTGAAGGAAGTTCTGGGTGAGCCACTCTGAACAGGAGATGGCAGTAGCAACCAAGGCATTTGGGCACCCTCTTCCAGTTCTTCTAACAAAGGGCATTTACCAGCTGCTGTTTGTCCATTCTGGGCATAATTTTGCCTCACCAAGCTGAAGTGGCTAAATAAAGTGCCCAAGATTCCAGACTTTGTGGATTTCCACAGCTATTGAAAAAACTAAAAATTGCTCAACTTGAAGACTGAACAACCAAATGAACACAACGGGGGAGCCGTCACTAAGCTTCACTACAAAACAAAGGAGGAGTCCTCCGGAAAGCACAAATGCCCTTCTTAGATTGGCATCGGTGGGATTTTTGGAAAACACAGGATTGGAGATCTAAGGCACATTCTTACTAAGACTTGGAGCAAGTTTTTTAAGGGAGGTGACTCAGCCCTTGCCCAGATGTAGATTAAGGAGGTAAAGACGTCTCTATAAAAGGTCAAATTAATATAATAGCCAGGAAAACTTTGTAAATTATAACATGCTACAAACATACATGAAAGGCATTGGGGGGGGTTGTCCCTGCACCTCAAAATGTCCTAGACCACTTTTTTTTCCATTTTTCTTTTTACTCCCCCCAGGTAATATAGCCAGAAGCAGTTTGGCCATGCATGGGTCTGTTATTTCTCCGATAATTATGATTTCCCAGAGAGTTATGGCACACAAATTACTCTGCAATAGCTCTAAATTCTTTGCTTCATCCTGAGTCTACAATTATGCTCTCACGCAGGCTCCTGTCATCTGCTGTCTTGATTTATGAAGCCTTCTGTTCTCTGATCTCCTCCTTTCTCACCTCTGCCTCCTTTAAAACTTATGAAATGTGGCTGCAAGGTCAAATTCCTCGTCGCTGCAGCATTACATTCCCAGGTGTAATCATCACTGTCTTGATAAAGCTGGCACTTCCACAACAGCCGGTTTAATCCACTGGGTAATTGCTCAGCCTTCGCTCTCCAACCCCTATCCTGCCCCTTTTGCTGGGACTCCAGAACCACAGTGTTGTGGTTACAAACATCTATCAATTTGGTTCATGTACTAATTAAAATATTATTTCTAGTCCAGTATGTGATGGAGCAAGTGCTGTATGTAAATAAGGAAACTGTAACTAATTGTAACCAACCTCCCGGAAAGTTTTCTGGTAACTACCATCGACTTACAAACTCTTTGCAAAAGTGAGAAAAACTATCTAAAATGTAAAGTATTGCAGGATCTGTTTGGTATTGTGGTAGAAGATTTATGAGGCATGCAACCGTGTAAAATTACTGATGTAGTTAATAAGGCAGAGACATTATTTCACTTTGGCCCTCTTGGACCCAGAGTGAATTATATCTACAGTAAAATGAGACCTAACTAGGCTCTGGGGCCTGAATAGCCAACAGGTCTAGAAATTTCCAGCACAGCTTTATTAGTGAGTGGGATATAAGTAGCTCATAATCTAAAGCCAGTCCTGTTTTATTATTTATTTTGCTGTCTTGATAATTTTTCTGCACTCATTTGGCTTGAAGGCACAGACATTCCCTGTTGATTATCTTGACTTGGCAGAGGGTTCCTGCTACACATTTCGATTCCTAATATGGTAGCAGGAGAGGGTTTTGTAGGAGCTCCAGCCAGTTTCTCCAGGCCTGTGGAATGCAGTGAGGGAAGGATCCTGCAGAGATGAAAACACGAACATTTGCATTGATGAGGAGAAAAATGGAAGAAAGATAGGAAAAGGGGATGTCTCTCTGAAAAAATGTCTTTCCCCTTTCTTTCCTGTGACCCCTTTTATTTCTAATAAGGTCTTCCAGTTGGGGGGTGGATAGAGGAATTAATGTTGTGTTCTTTAATCTCCTATATTTTCATGACCATTTCAGAAATCATTTTGAAATGCCTGAGTGTACTTTGCAGAAGCAACACTAACAAAATACACTTTTCATCACCATCAAGGTTTAAATCCTTGAAGCACCCACTCACCCTGCTCTGTAAATTAGCCACGTAATGATGGCATCTGAGAAAATAAGCGTCATGTCCCCAAAAGAGAGTAATAGATCATGCTGTCTACTCGGGATACAAATTATACTGTTCCTGTTCGTCTTTGTTACAGTGTGAATTAACCCTAAGGAATCCATGTATTGATTGTTTCAGAGTCCATTGCAATCTTTCTCTCAAAGTCATGAGTAAGTTCACAACAATATTTATTTCGTAAAAATTCTTTAAACAATACACCCCAGATGACAGACTTATTTTTAGTAATGGGCTCATTTTCCCCTAAGTATATTTATAAAAGGCCTCTCCACTTTAATATGCCACATTTTCACTGGTGTAAAAATGTCATAATTTTCATCATTAACATCCATATACTGCTTCTTTTACTTCATTTACATAATTAAGAATTACATTTGGCAGCTATTGCCTCCGAATAGGCTATATCAGCATTTGAGGTTGTGTCTGGATAGGCTCATCTGCTACATCAAAAAACAACCACAAAAAAAATCACTAGTGAGACTGTCATCTAAAAGCCAATCAATCCAACATGATAGTGGAGATACATGTGAAAGTTTGGTTTTTATGATGCTTCCAATATTTTCTTTTTCTAGACAACTAATTCTAAGAAGCCCTTCAGTAAATAGTTCTGATCAGTTAGCAACAAGCACAAACATAATTAGTCCTGATATTTAATTAGGCCTAGGAGCGCCTACAAATACCTGAAAACCCTAGTAACAGGGGTTTAAATGAAATAGAAATTTGTATTTCTTTTTTAAGTATTTTTTATTGATTAGGCTATTACAGTTGTCCCAATCTTTTTCTCCCTTTTATCCCCTCTCTGCCCTGCAACCCCCTCCCGCCAGCATTCTCTCCTCCTTTAGTTCATGTCCGTGGGTCCTACATGTAAGTTCTCTGGCTTCTCCATTTCCTATATGACTGTTAACCTCCCCTGTGTCCATTTTATACCTACCAATTATGTTTTCTTATTCCCTGTACCTTTCCCCCCATTCTTCCCCTCCCCTCCCCACTGAAAACCCTCCATGTGTCTCCATTTCTGTGATTCTCTTCCTGTTCCAGCTGTTTGCTTAGTTTTTGTTTTTTGTTTTTGTTTTTTGTTCAGTTGTTGATAGTTGTGAGTTTGTTGTCGTTTTACTGTTCATAGTTTTTTATCTTCTTTTTCTTATATAATTTCCCTTAACATTTCATGTAATAATGGCTTGATGATGATGAACCCCTTTAACTTGACCTTATCTGGGAAGCACTTTTTCTGCCCTTCCATTCTAAATGAGAGCTTTGCTGGATAGAGTAATCTTGGATGTAGGTCCTTGCCTTTCATGACTTCAAATACTTCTTTCCAGGCCCTTCTTGTCTGCAAGGTTTCTTTTGAGAAATCAGGTAACAGTCTTACGGGAACTCCTTTGTAGGTGATTGTCTCCTTTTCTCTTGCTGCTTTTAAGATTATCCCCTTATCTTTCATCTTGGGTAATGTAAGGATGATGTGCCTAAGTTTATTTCTCCTTGGGTTCAATTTCTTTGGAACCCTCTGGGCTTCCTGGACTTCCTGGAAGTCTATTTCCTTTGCCAGATTGGGGAAGTTTTCCTTCATTATTTGTTCAAATAAGTTTTCAAATTTCTTCCTCTCCTTCTGGAACCTCTATGATGTGGATATTGGAAAGCATAAAGTTGTCCCAGATGTTCCTAAGCCTCTCCTCATTTTTTTAATTCTTCATTCTGTTCCAGTTGAATGTTTATTTCTTCCTCCTGCTCCAAATCGTGTATTTGAGTCCCGGTTTCCTTCCCTGCACTGTTGGTTCCCTGTACATTTTGCTTTATGTCACTTTGTGTAGCCTTCATTCCTTCCATGATTTTGTGACTGAGCTCAACCATTTCTGTGAACATCCTGATTCCTAGTATTTTGAACTCTGCATTACATAGGTTGTCTATCTCCTGACTTAGCTCTTTTTCTGTAGTTTTGATCTGTTCACTTAGATCATATTTCTTTGTCTCTGTGCACCTGTTATGTCGTAAGGGGGCAGAGCCCTAGCTATTTGCCAGGTTGGGACAACCCTCTTTGGTGGTGTGGTGCTGCCTATGGGGGAGGGGTCAGAGAGGGACCAATGTAGCTTGCTCACTCTGTTCTAGCCTCACTTTCCAATGAACTCTCCCGTGAGACTGGGAGTTTTTCCCATCTCAACCCCCACAGTCTTTTGCAGCTAAAGGTTTTGAGTCTTTAGTTTCCCATTCAGCCAGCCCTGCCTCGCCCACATGGTCTGCTGCCTTGCTGCAGGTCCTCTCTGCCCCCACCCCCTGGCTGCCTGTCTCTGCCCCCTCCTACAGGTCTGGATGAATGTTTCCTTAACTCCTTGATTGTCAGAGTTCCATGTAGTTTGCTATTTGGCAGTTCTGGTTGTTTATTGTTTTTAAATTGGTTGTTATTCTCCTTTTGGTTGTGCAAGGAAGTGAAGCATTTCTACCTATGCCTCCATCTTGGTCCAGAAATTTATATTTCTGTAATGTGAAATAGCGTGAAGGTAAGCAGTCCAAAGCTGGCATAGAGCCTCCATCTATCACAAGGAACCTAGACTGCTACCAGCCTCTTCTGCCACATCTGCACGTGGCTTCCATGTCAGGGACCAGTATGGCAGCCAATACATCCGTGTGAGAAGAAAAAGGGAAAATAAGGGCAAATAACTCCTTTTGTGAAAGTTCTTAATGTCCCACACGGTACTTCCACTTACATGTCAGTGGGCAGAACCTAGTCTTGACCACCTTACATGTAAGAAAAGCTGGGAAATGTAGTCTTTACTTGTAGGTGGCGATGAGCTCAGTTAAAACTTGGGGTGCTGAAACTAAGGGAAAGGGGTGAAGCAGGTATTGGAGCAGGCAACACACAGCCTCCGCCACAGCTGGGTTTGTAGGCTTCCTGATGCGCCGCCATTGTCAGGATCACACAGTGATTTGGCTTCCCTGTGTATATTCAAATTTACTTAATTAAATTAGAAGTAGCCCTTTTTTGTTTCACTAACATAATATATAAAAATTATAGAAAATTTGAAAATTCAGACAATTAGAAAAAAGAATAAACCACCTTAACTTTTACCACTCAGAAATAACTGGGGTTAATTTTTTCTGGTACATACTTCTAGGCCAATCTTTATGCATACATGTGTATTTATATACTTTCCATTATAAAGTTGGAATATACAAAGCATTCTAATTTTAATCTTTTTAAGCAACACAATATTATGAACACCTTTCTGCATCAAGAATCTTTCAACATTGTTTTATTTTTTTTTAATTTTTTTATTTATTTTAGAGGGGAACGGAGGGAGACAGAGAGGGAGAGAAACAGCAATGTATGGTTGCCTCTCACATGGCCCTCACTAGGGACCTGGCCCACAACCCAGGCATGTGCCCTGACTGGGAATCGAACCAGGACCCTCTGGTTCCCAGCCTGTGCTCAATCCACTGAGCTACACCAGCCAGGGCTCAACATTGTTTTAAATGTCTATAGATTATCTCCTATGATCATACCATAATCTATTTAATGTCTAGCTGTTGAACACTTCAGTTATTTCAAGTTTTTCTGTATTATAAACCACTGAAATTAACAACTTTGTCGCTAAATCTTTGCTCATATCTTCAATTATGGGTATAATGATTAGTCTATCTTAGAAGGTAGATTTTCTGATCAAAGAACATGCATACCTTATAGCCAAATTCATGTTAAATTCCCCTCCAGAAAGACTGTGAGCATTTTACATTATTATCCTACCATCTGAGTGTATGACAGTACCCTCAGACCAATGAATGTTGTATACTTTTTTTGAGTCTTTGCCAATTTGGAGTCTCAATTTACTTGTATTTCTTTGATTATTATTGAAGTTGAGTGTTTCTCCCTGCCTTAGATTTAGCCTTCTTTATTGTTTTGAAAAGATATGGCAGGAGAGAAAGAGGTTCAGGGGCTCACATTTTGAAATACGAACTTCAGACAGGAAGGAACCAGCAGCCCGTGTCACGAACGCTGACGCATGGATGGCAACACGGAAGAAGAGGTTATCCTTTCATTTCACGTGGCACTAAATGAAGGTGCCACCTGATTGCTTCAAGTAGAGTACCCCAGTTTGTTCCTTCGTTGTTTAAAAAAGAAGCTACTGTAATCTTGGTTTGAGTTGTGCTGAGCTTAAAGGACAATGATTCATTTGTGATTTATGGGTTTTTTCCCAGCCCATTTATTCCACTAAGTTGACTGTCAAGCTCTTGTCTCATCAGAGTGGCAAATATTTAGAGGGGCTCAAACTTAATTTGGGTGGTCTGTGACCCACAAGATCTGTCTACTCAACTAATTTCATACCAAGTAGGGTATCTTCTATCTAAATTTGTAACTGAGCTGAAAACAACTTTGTGCCTTTAAACATCTAATGATGGGTCACGTTTCACTTTACCTGAAGCCAGGGTGATATAAGCTAAGTAGCCAGATCATAATTTGCCAAACAGCTGTTTGTCTCATGTCCTGGTGTTGGTCACTTCAGATACCTTAGGCACATGCTATCTCTGAATGGGATTGATATATTTTCTTGCTTGTATGTTGAATAAATTACTCTGAAGCGGTTTACCTCTGTAGCTTTTGAATCCTTCCCTTGTACTCAAAAGCCAATTAGTAAATCAAGAGTTAATATAAGAGATAGTTTGAAAACAACAGTCAAATTAGACAAAAGGACAAAACTCCAGATAACAGAACGTTTAAATACTGAGGTGTAACTAAAAATAGGAGGAATAAAAACAAAGTTCATCCTCTATCAGCAAACCCAAAAATCGAACAATGAGCCACAATTATCTCTTTCTTCTCTTTAGGCCTAAACATTCTTTTCCGTATATATAAGAAAGGCAAATATGCATTGTTTAAAGTTGAGATTGAGCCTTTACAGTGACTGCCCGGAGCACTCCCCAGTGAAATGTTATTGGGCAATAACAGAGAGCAACACACGCCCATAGGAATGTGAGACGCTACTGGGGTTTGCCCCTCCTCCAACTTGTCTTGCTCTAGTCTTTTTTTTCCCCCTCTGTGGGAGAAGCTATTCAGAGTCAAGCATCATTAAATCAGAATGCAGAGAAAGGAGAAAATGAATATGGGTTCATTGCATTCTGGATGCCACTGAACCACACACAGTTGGGACAAATTGTTATTGTGGTATAAAAATTCATTGTGCATTCCAGAAAGGCAAATAATTGGTGAAGCTGGAATACGGGTGTGTACCAAAAAGTGGCCTCAGATGAGGATTGTGTGTGAGTGGGTGTGGGTGTGTGTGTTGGCAGGGTGAGGACATAGGTAGATCCTTGTAGTTTATGCTAAGAAGTTGGAATTTTGTCCTAAAGTGGGAATTTCCCAGGAGACTTGCAGCTACTCTCATTAAACGCAATTTGACACATTCTGTGTGATGTTCTCCCCTTTGCTGCACAAAGAAGCCCTACACCTGTAACCTTCGTAGAGAAGTAAAGCCTTTTTCCTATTCAGCAGATCTACAGGGTAAGCAAAGGGAACACGATGATGGGAGCAGCTGTCATTGAGCTGGAGACTCCTTCCCGCCATCAACTGCCAGGAGATAAAAGAAATACAACCAAGACAGGGCAGAGAGGCACCAACTTCTACAGCAATGAATGTTTGTAATAGCAGTGGAAAGAAGGCAGAGAACATGAGCGTTGCAGGAATCACAGAAGGCTTCTTGGAGGAGGTGATGTTTCCTACCCCTGTCAGATGGAAGGCATACCTTTTTTTTTTTTTAAGATTTTATTTATTTATTTTTAGAGAGAGGGGAAGGGAGGGAGAAAGAGGGAGAGAAACAGCAATGTATGGTTGCCTCTCACGTGGCCCTCACTGGGGACCTGGCCTGCAACCCAGGCACGTGCCCTGACTGGGAATCGAACCGGGACCCTTTGGTTCCCAGCCTGTGCTCAATCCACTGAGCTACACTAGCCAGGGCCAGAAGGCATAACCTTTAGGGTCCTGACAAATCAAATGGCGGCTGGGCTTCAGGGAACCATCTCTTCAGTAGAAACTAGACATCTCCGGTCTCATGGACCCCACAGAACACACAGGGGCCTGTATCTTTTGCAGGGCCTTGTACTGGGTGCCTGCACCCAAAGAACTTAGATAACTGCCCCTTTTCATTGGCCTTTAATTATATTTTATTTTATTTACTGGTTTGTGTAAAATTATTTGTTTAAAATTTATTTTTTAATTATAAAAGTATGGCAAAGCAGTAAGAAGAGAAGTATAAAGTCTCTTCTTCTGCCTCCATACCAAGCCCTTCCCTCCAGAGATAAGCACTGTTTCAGGTAGATCCTTCCAGAAGTTATATATATATATATATATATATATATATATATATATATATATATATATATATATGCAGAGATTGTATATTATGTGTACATACTATCATACCATTTTTCCTTTTTAAATGTAACTGTGCTATAGTGATAGATCTGTAAGTTTGGTATAGGAGGCACGTGGCAACAGCAATCTGGCTGGTAACATCTGAAGCTCTGTTGTAATACGCTTTACAAAAAATAGAATATCAACTGTCTATATCAGAAAAGGGGGGTTCTGGGAAGTAGGGAACACTAATGCCTTCCGGGAACCATAAATGGTTGCCTACCATTGCACTGTGTGAATGGACTATAATTTTTTAAGCATTCCACAGTGGTAGATATATGAGTTGTATGTAGGTCTCTTCCTTTGTGAGCAATTCTCCTCTGAATCATCTTCCACAATTGTCTTTGGATACTTGTGCAGGGGAACCTATAGCATAAATGCCTCCAAGTAAAATCCCTGCGTGGAAGGGAATATGCATTTTAAGTGTTAAAATGCTGCCAAATTTCTCTCCCAATACCTTGTGTCAACTGACAGTTAGTGGGAGAGACACGTTCACATGGCAGGTTTTCCCTGTAGAAGGTGTGAGCAATGCTGCTACAGAACTAGTTCTGCAGGAGTAAGACTCAAAACCGACCTACCTATTTGCATCTAGGATCCCAGCCACCTACCTCAGTTGAGCTTTCCTCCAGCTTGTAATGCCTTAGAGCAGTTTGCATTAGTGGTGCCGCTGAACTATGGAGTGGCATAGTCCCGTCCACATGAAGAATCACTTTTATTTTAGCTTTCTAGAGTATAAATAGCTATTAGAGTGTTTCTTTCCAAACCCAGGGAAAACTCTATTGAGAAAGCAAACATAAGAGTGAGGAAGTCGTGAAGGCCAAGTCTGAGCTGCTATTGTCAGGAAGGCAGACAGGAAGAAACAAGACAGAGAGACAAGTGCAGGAACTTGAATTAGGGGCTACGTGACAGTCACATGGCCACTTCAGCCTCACAAAAGGAATGCTACGGAAGCCACTGCCTGCCCCTTGGCGAGGGCATGGCAGCGGGCTGCATGGTGGGGACCAGGAGTTCATCCCCTTGGCGATTTTCATCTCGCGTTCAAATGCTTTTCAGAAACATACGACTTCATCTTCCTTACCTTTTTGATGTTTAGAGATATATAAATCCCCTCCTAAATTGAGTTTGGGTTTTTATTCATGCTTTTGTGGTAAAATAACAGATGATCACTATGTTTTTCAAAGATATAAAAATATGACAGAAAAATGACAGCATTGGTAATTCAATTTCAGGGTTTTGTCAAATATCATTTTTAAATGCAGTTAATAATATACTAAGCCTTCTCATACATAATTTATGTTATTAAAATCTAAAAGTAGAATGAAAATGTGGAATTCTTTTTTTTCCTAAGAGAATGAGCAAAAAATAATCAGCCATGTTAATATTTCAAATAGCAAACTATTAGAAATTTATTTCTACTCTTAAAAAAGTTTGGGATAAATAAGTTCTATTATACATGCGCTCCTGATAAAGAAGAGTTGTTATAAAAGATACAACATGCTCTAGAACATGATTGCACCTTTAATGCAACACTAAAAGAATATCTCCTTTGATGGTAAGGAAACCATGTTTGAAACCTAGAGTCACGAATGGCAAAAATACAACAAAATTCCTAATATGCTTGTGTATTCTTCAAACTTCCTATGTTATACAACAGCAATGTGGTGGTTTTAATGTAATGTAAATTGTAAATCATGTGTCAACTGTGAGTCTCCGAGAGTGTCTCTGTGGTACAATCGGGGCAGCACAGAAACCGTGGGACCGCGACCGTCTTCATCCAGTCTTTCCTGCTTCTACAGTTTGTCACTAACACCTACCTGTGCTTCCCTCCTAGCCACGTTTTCTAACAGTTTACTTTGATTGGGGATTAAGTGTTTGAACATTTGAGAGTGTCTTGTTTATTTATGTGTTGGTTTTCTTCTTTCAACATATTTCTAAAAGCATTTTAAAGGAAGTGAGATTGTCTTGTTGTAATAAGTCCTGTTGCTCAGAACCCCTGACTAATTCCCTGTCTCCATCTCTGCCTCTTATTTTTTTAATTTTTAATTTTTTTAAAGATTTCATTTATTCATTTTTAGAGGGAGGGGAAAGGAGGGAGAGAAACAGTGACATGAGAGAGAAACATTGGTCGGTTTCCTCTCACATGTGCCCGACCCAGGACTGAACCCGTAACCCAGGCATGTGCCCTGACCAGGAATCAAACCCACCACCTTTCACTTTGCGGGGTGACACCCAACCAACTGAGCCACACCAGTCATGGTGTCTCTCTGGCTCTTTTCCCAGGCTGGCCTGGGGTTGGGTCCTCACCGCTTCTCCCGGGTGGGCACCAGCTGCCCAAAGCCAGACCCCGGGGCGCCTGCCCTGAGCTTCACCTCTCCATGCTACTGCCCCGGCACCTTCCTGAAGCAAAAACCTCCCTGCCCACTCTCCTGCTGAAAATCCTTGACTGGCTTTCATTAGCTTCTCACCTCCTTCATGATGAAATCCAAATTCCTTAGAATGTTCTACAAACCTCTTCATGACACGGCCCAGACCTGCATCTCCAAATGACATCACTGGTCTCTATTCGCCCGTGCCCGACCACGGTAACATCACGTCATCTCACACATGGCAGCTGTGGCTGGTGGTGTCACTCGGTCTGGATTGTCACCCCCAGCCTTCAGCTTGGTGCTTCTCAGGCCTCCGCATCCATATGAATCTACTGGAGACCTTGTTCGAATGAAGATTCTGCTTCCGTATAGCTAGGGTATGCCTGAGGTCCTGCATGTCCAGCAAGTTCCCTGGTAATGCTGGGGCAGCCCCAAAGCACGTGTTAGCGACAAGGCTCTAAAATCTCACTGTCGTCCCTGCGTTGGTGAAAAACTTCTCCCTTACACAGCTGATCTGCGCCAAGCTTCCTCTTTCCTAATCTCATAATGTATTATACAAAATATGTACCTATCATCTTATACGTCGCACTCTATTGTCATTACTTGGTTACAGGTCTGTCCCTCTAACCACCTCTGGATCATCAAAGGCAGGGGTGTCAAACTCATTTTCACTGGAGGCCACATCAGCCTCACGGTTGCCTTCAAAGGGCTGAGTGTACTTTTAGGACTGTATACACGTAACTACTCCTTAACAGTTAAGCGAGAGCTCAGCAATGCTGCCAGGTAGAAACAAGGTGCCGGGCCGGATGAAACGAGGTGGAGGGCCGGATTCGGCCTGTGGGCTCTGTGTTTGCCACCTGTGCTCTAAGAGCTTCTTCCTTGTATTCCCAATACATCAAACCAAATGTATAGGCATTTCGAAAAAGTCTTTTGAACAGAAATAAACAGAGATATTTGTTTATTCACTTACTTATTTTAAAGATATTATTTATTTGCTTTTAGAGAGAGGGGAAGGAAGGGAAGGGAAATATCAATGTGAGAGACAAAGATCGATTAGTGGCTTCCCTGATCAGGGGCCAAACCTGCCACCCAGGCATGTGCCCTGACCGCGAGGCCACCTGGGGACCTTTCACTTTGTGAGACAAAGCCCGACCAACTGAGCCGCGCCAGTCAGGGCTTGAACAGATACAAGCACATATTTCTAAAGCGGCACCTGAATGACTCTCTGACAAGGTACTGGTAAAGACACAGATGCAGGATCGAAAGGTTCTACCAAATTCTTCACTTTCATATCATCACATATTTCTTTATGTTACGACCATTATTATCTCCAGTGGAGTGGAGGGGTGGGAGAAGGGAAGGGTCCAGAACTAGAGTAAGTCCTCACCTAACACTGTCAACAGGTTCCTGGAAACGGCAACTTTAAGTGAAACAACGCATAAGGAAGCCAGTTTTACTATGGACTACTTGCTATAAACAAGAGTCAAGTTCCTACAACATATTTCCGGTCACAAAAATAACACCAAACTTCTAAATAAAGGCCCCAAACACCTCAAATATTATACATACAAATAAATTGTTTAATACATACATTCGGTATACATATATTTAAGAAAGATGAATAAAAACAGAATTATTTTCCAACCTGCTCATTGCAGTTCAGGGTGGAGGGTGGCCAGAGGCTCTCCGGAAAGCTCGAGGCACAGGCAGGGCACGTCACACTCCCCCGCAGTCACACTGGACAGTGTAGACACGCCATTCATCTCACGGGCCCAGCTCTGGGGTGTGGGGGGAAACCCACGCAGACCTGGGGGACATGCACCTACTCCACACAGATAATGGCCCTGGCCAGAAATAGCTGTTTTCCTCATCAACGTTAGTGCAAAAGACATTGAACAAAACAACATTATTTGAGGAATTTGCTGTATTTGATTTCTCTTCTTTGAACTAACATGTTAAGTCTAGAGGCTGGTTCAGAGTCTGAACAGCCCAGAGAATAGAACAAATTGTTGTCTCTGTGGCCTCTGCTGCTTTGCACAGCCCTGACTGTTTTCAAACCTCAGCCTTGCATGAAGGAGTGAAGGAAAGCCAGGGCGCAGCCCATGATCTCCAGCAGAGCTTCTGGGCAGGAAGTGGCACATCAAAGACCTTTGCAGGTCTGAGTAGAGAGAGTTAGTGGAAACAAACATCTTTCCCAGGTTTCTTTCATCATGTCACAAATATAACAGGATGTGCCAGCAGTAACTGTCCCTACCACGGTGCGCAGTAGTGGATCAGGGCTGCAAAATAGCATTGGCAGCACTGTGGTTCTCAGCGTCAAATGTATGTCAGAACCACCTGGAAAGTGATATTTACAAAATACGAACACCTGAAGCCATTCCCCAGATTATCTAAGTCAGAATCTCTGGGAGTGAGGCCAAGGGGTCAGTAGTTTAACATTCTCCAGGCAATTATCATGTAAAACCAGCACTGACAGAAAGTATCACCTCATTGGATACATGACGTCCCCTATAGTTGGCCTCCAAAGTCAATGTCTACCCTCTACTTAGCACCCAACTAAATGGCCTATTAGCCTTATCCATTATAGGCCAAATAAAATCAATCCAGAATATTGTACCCTTTTCCTCATGCAGCAAGCTCTAATGAACTATAACTGAGAATTTCTGTATTTGCACCCATATCTCCCATCACCGTTTCTGTTAAGAAATTGGTAAGCTGCTAGAGAATGTAAACCATAGAAAAGAGGAAGCTGAATCCATTTGGAAAATAAAATGGCAAGTCAGCTTGATTCCCTTTCTTCTAAGTCTTAATCTGTCTTGCCTTCTCACTCTCTGTCCGCCTGCACCCTGTCTCCACGAATCCATCAGGCACAGCAGTGAGCCCAAAGCATCCGAGAGGAGGTCAGGCGGGGTCACACTGGCTGGATCTGAAGTTTCCAGATAATGGGATTCGGTTATATATATAAGCACAGACCCCTCCCGAGCTGGCTACCGTTCTGCCAAATGTGAAGACACTCGCTAGATACATGGCAGGAGATTGACGCTGTTGTTGTGGAACCTGAAAGAGAACTCCTCATTTTTCCAATGAAGTATGTCAGGCCTTGCAATAATAAGTCTAATATAATCAATACTATTGTACGCAGTACACAAAAGAAATTAAAAGTTATATATGTATATATAATCAAAACTCCCTCTGTAGCCTTCCCCTACCCCTTTTCTCTTGTTCTCCCTTCACAGGTAACTGTTATCTTAAATTTGAACTTTTGATTCTCAGGACAATTTTAAGTTTTATGTTCACCATTCCTATGCATTCTTTTACCACATACACACAGAGTTTTGTTTTTGCACGTTTTCAGTTATATAAATGGTATTTTATGTTTTCAAACTGTATATTAATATGAGGGAGGACCCAAAGAACTGGAATTGTCTTTGGGAGGGTGGGCCCCTTGTAATACAGGCTTTCCCACTAGGTGAGTGTTCTAGGAACCCGTCTGTATCAGTGTACCAGCTGGTGTTGTTGTGAGAGGCTGCATTTGGCCTCAATGATTTTTTTTGAAGACTCAATGCCAGTTGCCCATTTCTTGATGGGTGATTTATGAGTGCACCTGCCCACACTGTGCTGAGTGTTTAGCAGTTTTTAACCCAAAATGGCATGACCCCCATGCCCCAATCTCTCTAGTCACCTGATCTTACACCAAGTGCTTTTTTTTGTTTCCTCCATGAAAAAAATCCTCAAAAGGAAACATTCTGTGGATGTGGAAGAGGTAAAACAAAAAATAGCAGAAGCTCTAAAAGGTGTCAAGACCAAGAAATTGAAAAACCGTTTTGAGCAGTGGAAAAAACATCTTGAGGTATATTGCATCAAATGGAAAGTACTTTGAAGGTGACTAAAGTTTAAACATGTACAAATAAATACACAATTTTTTATAAATAAATTCCTTGTTTTGAGGGTCTCCCTGTGTAGTATATTATGTATCCTTATGTAGTTTATCTGTCCATATTATATTCTTGAGATATGCTCTCGTTTATTAATATAAAGTTATTACTTTTTAATTGCTGTATAGCATTCCATCGTTGGAAACCCAATTGAGGTTTACATTTTTCTGTCGATGGATATTTGGGTTATTTTCAATTTCTTGCTGTCATGAACAATGCCGCATTCCTGTCCATGTCTCCATATGCAAACGTGGGAGAGTGTCTGTGGGTGCTCACAGGAGAGTGGCATGTCTAGGTTGCAGTGAAGGCGCATTTTCAGCTTTTCTAGACATGACTGAACCCCCAACCAGAAGAATATGAGTGTTTGGATCACTCACACCCTTGTCAACACTGATATTGTTAGCTATTTAGTGTTTAGCCAATTTTAACTAGTGTATTTTCCCCTAAAAACCCTGTAGAGGGCACCATATCCTGGTGATTACAGTTCCTTTCGAGATGCATTCCAAATTATGGGTCCCTTCCTTCTTCACTCCTTGAAACCCTTTGACCCTCTGTGAGTCAGTTACTCCTCAGCCCACTCTCTTATCTCAGCCCCATGGCAGTATCTTACAAGGACAGACGAACATAACACTGTCTCATAGCTGAAAGCTCCCTCCCACTTCCACTCCACATTTCTGGCATATTTCTGTCTTCTGACAGGACGAGAGACGAATAGAAACAAGTCAGTATGGAGTTAAAATACTTTTTCCAGTTCATAGTAGCATGAGAGAGGATGTGAGTAGACAGCAAAGTCTTCCACTGTTCTGAAGCGCTGGTGTGTAACCTAATTAGAAAGCTTTGCGCATTGTAAGAAACTGCTTTTGTAAATGGAGATGCGGGGAAAGGTATTGCGAAGCTGTGGTGGGTTTGTTTTCTTTCTGGAATAGAATATACTTATTCCTTCGCCTTCTTAGTTACACTGTTCCTGGTTCCCTAAAGAAGAAAAATAGTGTTCAGTTTCAATATACCTCCTCAAATTTCTCTCATGCTGTACTAAGCTGAAGTCCTGTCACGTCCTGACCTCCGTGGTGGCAAGGCAGCCTTCAAAGACACTTTCCTTTCAACAAAGCAGATATGAAACTCCGATTTGCTTAAAGATTTAAAATGGCTGCATTAGCCCTGACTGGTGTGGCTCAGTGGCCGGGGCATTGTCTGGCAGACGGAAAGATTATGGGTTCAATTCCCAGTCCGGGCACAGGCAGGCCAGGTTCCCAGTTGGGAATGTTGCAATAGCCACGATGATTCTTTCCTTCACTTTCTCCCTCCTGTCCCCTCTCTCTAAAAATAAAAATAAATAACATCTTTAAAAGCAGCTTTAAAAATAAAAAAACAGGCTTATAGATAGAGAGCAGGGTGACAGTTATGAGGGGGGCTGGTTAGAGGGGTGGACGGACTGAGCAAAAAAAAGGGATTCACGAACATGGACAACAGTGTGGTGATTGTGGGGAGAAGGGTATAAGAGGGATAAATTGTAACGGAAAAAATACAATTGAAAGTAAATAAAATGTTTAAAATGGCTGCTTTATGAGCAAGTTTATTGTTAGGACTTTCAAAGTGGTCCTATACCCTCCACTAGGCTAGGAGGACATTTTCCTAGCTAAAGTGGATTTTAAGATTTAAAAAATAAATAAGTGAATGAATGAATAATAAAATTATACTGTTGTCCTTGAGTTGAAAGTAGACCAATAAATATGATTTACTTTTATATTGATTACTGTGTTGAGTTATTAAATCTGTTCTCCTCTCTTATCATAGATCAAACTTTCTCCAAATCAATCTGTCAAACATTCTTTCCACAAGATGGGAATAGGTGTTCTGGGGAGTAAAACTCATTTCAAAATGTTGGGTTAATGAATGTTTTTTAAAAGAAAATCAGGTTTCCCTATTGTAAGATGTCTTAAAGGCACTTCCATGCTGATATGTATTATAATCTCTAAGGTGAAGACTTCTAGAGATTCTGTGTTTCCAAGTGGTTGCCCACAGTTCCCTTTTTCATGAGTCATCTAACAGGATTACAGTTCAAAAGACACACTTTGGAAAGTGCTGGGACAGAGACCCTACAGTTGGTTATGCCAACATCCCTAAGCACTGAGACCAGAAATCCATAAGACCCGAATACATGTCACCCATTGACTCTCATTCTTTCACGATGGGCTGTCTGTCTTGCACATTTTTTGGTGGACACTCTGCTTCTGTGTGAGATGTTACTACAGAGATACCTGAGGCCAGCCTAATTTTTGCTCCTTTGTCAGTGACCCTTTTTTCACCTTCGTGCCAGAGGAATGTCTATATTCTTGAATTTCAATGATTCTATCAGGGATATATTTGGAGTATTGAGCATTCAAGTTGTCAGTATTCCCTAGAACATGGTAAAACTCTCTCAACCTGTAGATGTGGCTATTCTTTGCCTTTAGTGAATTTCTTTGTATGACATTTATGAATGCTTTTCCTCTTCCATTTATTGGATCTTCTTCTTCAGAGACATTAATTTTGCTTATCTTGAGTGCTTTAGAACCGCAATCTATCATAATCCAATTCCTTTACTCCTCTTGTATGTATAAACCTTTCTTCTAGGTCAATCATTTTATTTGCAGCCATGTTTATTTTTATTCCTTGCTATGTCACTTTTATTTGTTCTATAATATTGTTTTTGCCCTCAACTTCCTTAATTCTACAATCTCCCTGTTGTTGTATCTTCTTATCTTTGAGCTCATATTTTTCTAAGTTCGTGTTCGCGTTCATCTGATTCATAGTACAAAGCACTTCTGAGGAATTTTATTTTGTTCTTTGGAATACGTTTTCTTTAAGAGTGGAGGTTTTATCATTCTTCTGAATGTTATGTTCCTATCGTTCAAGGGTTGAGTGCTTTTGTTTGTTTTTATCTGAGAGCACTGCCTTAGCACGTTTAGATATTCATCAGTTTCCTCCCCCGCATCTTGTCATCCCCTGAATAGCTGTACCCAGATTTTTTCTGTTCTGATCAAGCGTAGATGACCTAGCCTTGACTCCATTCCCATGGACTCTAACTAGTTCCCGCCGGTACGGTTTGAGAACTTGGTAATGAATACCACACACTTCACTGTAAAGTGGTTGAGGGTACAGGAGCTCCTTAGAAGCTCTGTGACATTTGTGTGAATTACAACTCCTGGTTCTGCTCTCTTCTCGGAGATGTATTGGTGTTTTGAAATAAGTTTTAACGCCTTCCTTCATCAAGACTCATATATACCCTGAAGGGAACACTCCGAAATTATTTTCCCCAATCATTCAACAAATTTTTATTGAGTACCTATTCTCTGCCAGGTACTATTCTAATCAAGGAACTGGGAATACAGCTGTGTGAACAAAGGAGACAAAAATCCCCTTTCTCATGAATCTGTAATCATTATGGTTGGTATTTTTACTGATACAATGTGGTATCAAAAAGAATCAGCCCACTTCTGCCTAATAGCCATTCCACCACCCCTCAGTTAAAAGGGGAGAAAAATAAGCCTGGCCATACAATTTGATTATCTCTAAAACTGAGGGCAATAGTGAAGTCTTAGGATTCGTCAGTTCACCAAACTGCTTCCCAGGGGCAGGAAAGGAGGTCAGGGTGAGGAGCGGCACGGTGTCACTCCAGAATCTTTTCTCTCTGGGCTAGCAGTTGGTGCACGTGTGTGTAGGTGTGCGTGTTGTGGACATGTTTCATTGTCACGTCCATATTATTAAATTGTACTCCTTGCCTTACCTGGTGGTTGACTTATGGTTGGGGAAGAGGAAGCTTGTGTTTCTTACTGTTGCCATTCACGGTTTTAGTTGTGTGAGAGAGAAAGGAAGACTCTATGATCGGTTGTCACTCCATCACCTTGAGCTGCAGGCCTCAACTAGTCTTCCCAGCTAGTTCTTTTAACACCCTACCTATGGTCTCAAATACAAGATCATCATGAAATAGCTCCTTCCTTGAAATTATTCAAGTACTTTAAGACACAAATTGCCACACACACAAAAAAAAAGCATAAATCTGAAGTGGTTTGGTTGGGTTATGGACCAGCTTCTCTTGGTTAAAAATCATTTCAAGGACTTGAACTTTCAAGTACTTCTAACAAATTGGTTAGCCTTATCCCTGGACACTGAAAAAAGCATTTTCTCATATCTACAAAACACATTTGTCGGGTGAGTTCTTCAATTTCATGATACCTTATGCTCAAGATTGTGCTTGTATGATCTTCCTGAATACATCAAACCTAAACAGATCGTGGCAGACAGAGACAGGAAGTGAGACTAAATACCTATCCCTAGACTTCTATCAATGTATGAGCTCTGTGCTAGCATTAGAAACCCCAAGCACCTAGATCCATTTGCTTAACTGAACTAGTAAAAAGGGTAATCAAACCCTTGTGCCTTTTATTGCAAACCATAAGAGACTTAGCATTACCTGCAAATGTCTCCCAAATGAATCACACTTAAAGCAGGTTATGAAGAGAATATTTGATAAATGCTCTACTAATAAGGGAATTTGAATGGCACTAGATTGCATCTTCTTGTGTCACTATCATGTCTCTAATGTAATTTCCCTTGTCCAGAAATGTAATCCTCAGCCAGTTGCCTTGAAAGCTGGTTACCGTGGAGATGATTATCAGTATTATGATGACCTATTTAGAGGAATTTCTGCATTGCCAGAAAACAAATAGCCATAGAGAGAGCCTTGCAAGTGAATGATGCTCTTTCCCTGAGAGTGCCTTTGCAAACAAATGCCATAGATGTGGTGTGTGTGTGTGTGTGTGTAGATTTGTTCATAATTAGGACTTGCACATGTTTTTGTGAAATGACCATTGTCCTCATGCACTCCAAGAGTAAAGAAGGTAGAACAGACAGCAGTAGGTATAAGCATGTAGAAATCTTCCCTTTTTCTACAATTTGAAATGTACAGCTATGGTTGCATTGATTTCTCAGCAGTGTTAACATAGACATCTTTTTCTTGCTAGCCTCTGTTTTCTGAGGATGTTCTAGGCATGCTGGAGTGTAGTTGGTTAGGATTGATTTTTAAAAACCAATTAATTGGTCATTAATGGTTCCTGTATAAAACTGTGACTATTTTGATGACTGTTTTGATTTCCTCAGAATTATGCCATAAAATCTTTACTCTAACCCCTATCTGGTCTTCCATTCTTCTGTGAACTTTGTGTTTGTGATCGCGTGCAGATCTGGCTTTAGTTTTTAAGTTTAAATGGTTTTCGTTAATCATTGTGTTATCTCCACTGATACTTTAGCTGCTCCCTCTTTTTTTTTTTTTTGAGAAAATTTTGGTGCTATTCTACTACACACCTGTAAAAATTCCAGTGATAATTATTAAACCTTTATTATGATCGTAGACAGTGTAGCAACATAAGCCAAGCATTACCCCAAATAGGAAAACAGACCTAATATCCTCCTGCATCCCAATGCCATGTTTTATGTCATTTTTATATTTGTTCTAATGTGTTCAGGAGAACTCCTTTTTCTACTCTCATCTCTCATTGTAACTTCCACCAAGGTAACAGCCAGGGGTCCATATTTTCTGCCATCTTCTCATATCATCTCACAAAGTGCAGACACATAATGAATGTTCAGTAAATCTGAATTGACACATAATCTGCCCTCCAAGAACTTTTAAAGCCTCTTTAGCCATGTTTTCCGACTGAATTTTTATCTGTTCATGATCATGGTGGTCTTCCAGCAAGATTATGCAGGAATCACCCTTTTAAAAACCATGTACAGGTTTCCAGCCAAGATGGAGCCATAGGTAGATATGCTTCACTTCCTCACACAACCAAAAGAACAATAACAACCAATTTAAAAATAAACCAAGAACCAGAATTACCAAAAAATCAAACTATATGGCAGTCTGACAACCAAGGAGTTAAAGAAGAAACATTCATTCAAACTGGTAGGAGGGGCAGAGATGGGTAGCCAGGGTTGAGAGGATGTGTGATGAGGCAGTGTCTGGAGGAATGGGCGGTCCCACATTTGTGTGCGAATAAGCCTTGAGGAAAAACTGGGGAGTCAGACAGACTGTGAAACCCAGGGTTCCAGTAAGGGAAAAGATTCAAAAACTTCTGGCTGTAAAAACCTGTGGGGGTTGTGCTGGCAGAAGAAACTCCCAGTCACACAGGAGAGTCTGTCAGAGGGGCCTACAGGATCCCAGAATGTACACAAGCCTACACCCACCTGGGAATCAGCAGCAGGGCAGTGCACCACCTGAAAGGTCACAATCCACTTGTGGGAAGCAGAGGAAGTGACTGAAAGTGGGGTGAGAGCTGAGCAAGCAGCACTGTTCCCTCTTTGACCCCTACCCCACATACAGCACCACAGCGTAGTGAAAGGGGTTGTCCAGCCCTGAATACCTTAGACTCTGCCCCTTACACATAATGGGTACACCAAGACAAAGAAATATGGTCCAAATGAAAGAATAGATCAAAACTCTAGAAAAAGAACTAAGTGACAAGGAAACAGCCAACCCATCAGATACAGAGTTCAAAACACTGGTAATCAGGATGCTCACAGAAATGATTTAGTATGGATGAAAAATAAAGGAAGAAGTGAAGACTATACAAAGTGAAATAAAGAAAAATATACAGAGAATCAACAGTGAAGGGAAAGAAATCAGGACTCAAATCAACGATTTGGAACAGAAGGAAGAAATAAACGTTCAACTGGGACAGAATGAAGAAACAAGAATTCAAAAAAATGAGAAGAGGCTTAGGAACCTCTGGGACAACTTTAAATGTTCCAACATCTGAATCATAGGGGTGCCAGAAGGAGAATAAGAAGAGAAGTTGAAAACTTATTTGAAAAAAATAATGAAGAAGAACTTCCCCAATCTGATCAACGAAATAGACTTTCAGGAATTCCAGGAAGCTCATAGAGTCCCAAAGAAGTTGGACCTAAGGACTCACACACTAAGGCACATCATAATTTCATTAGCCAAGATTAAAGATAAGGAGAGAATCTTAAAAGCAACAAGAGAAAAGGAGACAGTTACCTACAAAGGAGTTCCCATAAGGCTTTCAGCTGTTTTAGCAAAAGAAACCTTGCAGGCAAGAAGGGGTTGGAAAGAAGTATTCCAAGTCATGAAAGGCAAGGACCTACATCCAAGATGACTCTATCCAGCAAAGCTATCATTTAGAATGGAAGGGCAGATAAAGTGCTTCTCGGATAAGGTCAAGTTCAAGGAGTTCACCATCACCAAGCCCTTATTATATGAAATGTTAAGGGAAATTATATAAGAACAAGAAGAAGATCAAAACTATGAACAGTAAAATGACAACAAACTCACAACTATCAACAACTGAACCTAAAAACAAAACAAAAACAAACTAAACAAACAACTAAAACAGGAGCAGAATCACAGAAATGGAGATCATTTGGAGGGTTATCAGCTGGGAGGGTGAAGGGGGATATTGGGGGAAAAGGTGCAGGGATTAAGAAGCATAATTAGTAGGTACAAAATAGACAGGGGGAGGTTTAGAACAGTACAGGAAATGGAGAAGCCAAAGAACTTATATGGATGACCTATGGACGTGAACTAAGCAGGGTGGTGGGGGGGAATGGTGGATGGAATGGTGGAGGGAATGCAGGTACCTGGCAGAGGGGAATAAAGAGGAGAAAAAAATGGGACAACTGTAATAGCATAATCAATAAAATGTACTTAACAATAAAGTCTTTTAAAAAATAAAAACCATGTACAGTGAGTGATTCACAGAGCATCTTGAATCAAGGTCAGTTAACTCACTTGGGCTCTATTTTCAATTTCCGTACTACAAACTTGCCCTTGTGCCTGAAGTCACATTGCCGTGAACTGAGGGCAAATACCAAGTTCATGTGTTACCTCACTAACCTCTTGTCTTGCCTCCATGGTCTACTGCCATGCTGAAAGTGCTATTGTCAGAAAATTTTCTTTCATTTGACTGAATATAACTCTTTCTCTTTCAATATTTTTGAGAAGGAACTACTGATATTTTAATTAACAATTTAGTAGCTAAATTTGAATTCCAGAATGTCTGACACAAATTGATCTTGTAAAATGTTGACTTCTCTCCATCTAACAGAGGTGTATAGGAACGGTTTCACCTCAAAAGCATTGATACTGCTTACTGGTGTATGGCCTTTCACTCATTTAGACTATTTCCTAAAAGAGGCATTAAAAACACAGAGAGCTTTTCACTTAATTCAGAGCCCATAAAAGGTAGTTTCTCTTAGAACATAATGTCTGCCCTCTGATTCATTTGTTCAATAAAGACATTTAACTGTCTCTTTAAAATGGCCTCCAGATTAAGTAACAAGTTGCGAGGCTTTTGAAGTATATTCACATCTAGACTGCTTGGTGAGAATTAACCCTTTTGAAACTAGACTTGGAATCTTAACCACCCAGAATATTTCCAGCAAGATTCAAAACCAGACCTCCAACTCTGCCCAATAATTCCACTAAATTAATTCACTCTGCATTCCCTTGGATAGGTTTTCAAGGCAAATTATGAGCTTGCTTTAGAATATTTCCTCCCTGTCTAAATTTCACCCTGAGAGATGACAATACTGAGCATTTAGCACTAACAACCCTTCCCACCCTGGAGCTAAACTGGGAAGAATGAGAACAGAGTGTTCTAACCTCATCCACACCACAAGCAGTTATTCAAGGGAAAGAACCTATTTCAGAGCATTTTGCTAGATGAACTGGCTTTACAAATAGGGTACAATTTTCTGAAGAATGATTTGGAGTAGCTTTTCCTAGGGCTTGATTCCTTCTGCTGTAAGAAAACTCATGTCCTTAACTGCTAGGGATCCAACGCAAATAATAATGATGATTATTATTATAACTATGTATTATATTATTATTATGGGATTATTATTTATTCTGGCATAAATAATAATAATTATTACTATTATTATTATTAGCCTCCATGGTCTTACTGCCATGCTGAAAGTGCTATTGTAAGAAAATTTTCTTTCATTTGACTGAATATAACTCTTTCTCTTTCAACATTTGAAACAGAAAGGGACTTTCTCAGTCTCCTCTGAGGACACTGCCCTGAGACAGCTAGGACAGTGTCCTCAGAGGAGAAACTGGAGGGATAAGTCTGAGCCAGATCATTCAGGATCTCATATTCTAATTAAGAAACGTGAACATTTGTATAGTGATTACCAGAGGGGAAGGGCAGTCAGGGGAGGTACCAGAGAAGTTAGGGAGGATAAATGGTGATGGAAGGAGACTTGACTTGGGGTGGTGAACACACAATACAATATACAGACGATGTAGTGTAGAATTGTATGCCTGGAACCTATATAATTTTATGAACCAATGTCACCCCCATAAATTCAATTTTTAGAAAAAGGAGTCAACAGCCCTGGCTGGCATAGCTCAGTGGATTGAGTGCAGGCTTGCAAACCAAAGGGTCACCAGTTCTGTTCCCAGTCTAGGGCGCATGCCTGGGTTGCAGGCCAGGTCCCCAGTAAGGGGCACGTGAGGGGCAACCATACATTGATGCTTCTCTCCCTTTCATTCTCCTTCCCTTCCCGTCTCTCTAAAAATAAATAAATAAAATCTTTTTTTTTTTAAAGGGAGTTAATGTGGGTTTGGCTGTGGTGGTGGGAGAGTGGGGAGTGGAATGCAGACAACTATAATTGAACAACAATAAAGTCATTCCAAAATAAATAAATAAATTAAAATAATAAAAAAGGAGTTAATAAAAAGATAGTAAACAATTAAAAAATTAAGAAATGTGAACATTTAACTTACAGTATAATTATTGGACTGAAAATAATATAAGTAGTTATATCATGTTTTAATCATTCCTTCTTATATAATGTATATAGACTAAAATTTATAAGGTTTATGAATGCTGAGCTGGGATAAATGTTCAAAGTCACGGGGCCTCTATCATAACAAATATTAACTGTATAATTATGGACTAGTTAATCTCAGGTTCCTCAGGTGTAAGGTGGAGGCAATAGTATCTTCCTCGCAGGTGGTCCTGAGGAACAAATGAGATAAACTATAGAGAGTGAATGGTGCAATGCCTGCTAAGCACTTTTTAAACAGTGTGACCAATGTGCAGCTGCAGCCCTTGGATGTGGGCAAGAAGAGACCCTGTCCTGGAGCCCACTCCGGTCCTCTTCCAGCTATGCTCCCAGAGCTGAATGGTCCACAAGACCAACGGAGCATCTCCTCTGGAGGCTGAGCCCCACTGCCTTCTGGAGCAGCAGGCCCTGGGCTCCTGAGACCCAAGGTTCCCCACCAAAATGGCCCCAAGTTGATCCACAAAATCTTTGAAGAGCTTTTCCCGAGTATGGCCACCTGAGGGCAAGTGCATACCCCATGGCTGAGGGGCGGGCAAGGAGAAGCCTCTGGGGACTGGTGAATGAAGCTCAGACATGCAAGCTGGGGCACCCCCATAAGTATATGTGTACCTTCTTACCATGCACGTTGGAACTGACAGCGAGAAGGAAAGGGGACAAGGGAGGCCCAGGAGCAAACTCTCCCCACGGCCAGCTTTCATTGTGGAACCTCAAGGGGTCTGAGAATTCTCAGTTTGAAACTGGATTTCCTAGTCATTATGAACATTTCTTTGTCATGATATGAGACTAAATTAAATTCCATTTCATTTAAAGCATCTTAAGATGCTTGGATCACCTATTTGTGAAAGTCATCTTAGGATAGCCATGAAATTCCATCATGCATAGGAAAACTGGAAAGGCCAAAGGAAGAAACAAGTTCAAAGACAATCCATTTGTTGACCTCTTTCCCTCTCTATGTAAGCCTAAACACTATCCAAATCTCATTGCATTTATGTTTTATAAAAGCGTACATCTACATATGGAGGTGGGGAGAGAAGAGACACTTGTTCAGATTCCCTAACCGCAGGGCCTTGAATTCAAACCAAGCGTTTCCAACTGAGTGAAAGGTATCTGTCTGTGTGGAGTTCCGCTCACAGCCATGCCGCACAAATCATTCAGCAAGGAAACATATGCCGCCTCATGCTCTCTTTCCTACTACAAAAATACGTGGTTTAATTTAAACTTAACTTTTCAAGAATTTGTCTTCTCCTCCCAACTGAACTGTAAGCTCTTTGAAGAACAAACTGGTTTCTATAGTTTTCTGTATCTCCTCACTCTCTTCCCTAAGAGTTGCTCGATAGATATTTATACATCACTGATTCATTCAGTCATTTAGCAAATATTTACCGGAAGCCTACCCTGTGCTAGGCTCTGTGTCAGCCATGGGAGACAGGACTGAACAGGACACTGGCTGAAAGATAAATACCGGGCACATAAGAGGCAGTCAGTGAATGCGTGATTAAGTGGATGGGTGGGTGGATGGATAGATGGGTGGGTGGATAAATTCTGTACCACAGAACTAAGGATTAATATCAAGAAAGATGAAATAACCATATAAGTTATCTTAGCCTAAAAGTCGTCAAGGTGAAAAAGATGTCAGCCTGTAGAATGTCTGTGATTCAAGAAAGCAGAAAACATGGGAAAAATAAGACCAGCCCTAATCTGTGCCTCTGGGTCAGTTAGTATGTGGCTATAGAATCTTACAGAGAATTAAACCAACTCATAGAAACTAAATTTCCTTTATAAAGAATTTGTCTAACAACACCCCGACTCTCACTTCTTCCAAATTTAGAGGAGATGTAGGTCGGGCGATGTCAATTCCAAAGAAATCAGTGCATACAATAACATTACTGTGAGTTTTTCCCGAGATCTCAAATACCGATACGCAATGATTGACTTTAATCACAAATGTGCTTTATAAAAAGTCATGAAATTGCTGGAGTATTGTTCCATGTCATTTTCCTGTATGCAGTATAATATAGAAGCTTTTGTTTATTTTTATCTTCTCCTTGCAATATTGTAAGAAAACCAGATTACCAAGCTCGATGTTGACATCGCCTCCAAAGCTCCTTATGTTCTCGACATGCAGAGCAGTGCCTGATTTCAAACAGTTCACAGCTTTATGAAACAGAACCATATTTGGCCATCAGTGAATTAAAATGAACTATCTCCCTGGAAGGATAAGGGAAATCAACATTCAAATAAAGAAACTTAATAACAAGCCACCCAGACTGTTCTAAGTTTTTCTTTTAAACAGGACATACATTATTCATACTGTAAAATCTCAAGCCAAAGGTGGGGAGTATGGGTTATCCACAATATTATATTTAATATCACTATCTCTTTTTCCAAAGGGGAAACGAAAGCTGCATCATTCACCCTCTTCTAGGTCTCCAGACTCACCAATGTCACATACAGGCAAGAAGAGGGACAGCAAAGAGAAAGAAACCCTCCTGAAAACATTGTAGAATTTTCTTTTTCAAGCAGAAAAGGAAGCATGGAGGCATTTCCAGCTAAGAAAACGAAGGGGCCATTCCCTCGCCCACTAGGAGATCTATCCAGACCCTTGACAAGTTCTAGAAACAATTCAAAATGGGAACATGGAGAGGGACGCCTCCAGTCCATCTGGAAACATTTCAAGTCTCTTTCAACTACCCTGAGACAGTTTCATTCCATCAGGTTTCTAATGCTTAGCTGGCAGGTTCTTTACAAAACACAAAGACATTTAAATCAACCGCCTGCTAGGAACAGGGGTTCATGAGAGTAAAATTTATTCCGGCCAAACCAAGGAGAGAACTGGGTGAGCCTGAGGGAACCCCGCTGCAGAGCACTAAATAACTAGCCTTGTTCTGTGTAACAGCTTCTCCACTTGCACGTTGTTTTCATTTTGTACTCAAGTTGAATTACCTGGAAACCATCTATATGTGATAGGGAGTAGCATCCATTTGCTATATTACATGCACTTAAAAATCCTAGCAACGCTACCAAGCACCGGTGTCACTTCGTCTAGTAGAAATGTCTCATGTTACTGTAAAAAAAAAAAAGAAAAAAGTATCTTTCTAGTGACCCTTCATGTGGCATAAGTGAAAGGCTAATGTCAAATCTCCAGGGAAAAAAAGTCGAAATCTGCCATTTGCACATTTTGTTTGCTTTACTGAATCCTTTGACTGTTTTTGTTTTTGCTAACCAGTTCATATAAACAGTTTATGCTTGGTCGTTCCACCGAACTCTTTGTAGTCATCAGGAAAGAATCAAACTTAGTAACTACTGCCTTCTGCCCCCACGTGCTTGCCCTTCCTGAGAGATATTCCAAAGTACAGGAAACAAGGCCGAATGACAGACAAAGAATGTCATCTTGAAAACAGAACCGAAAAAATTTGGATTTTGCAAACATAAAGTGCTCCTTCCTCTACTAAGTGCGGAGCTCAGTCCTCACACTGCTTGCTCCCTTACCTGCCTGGAAACGTGCCGCATCTGTGACATCCTCCCCTGCTGCCTCCCTGTTCCCTTGTTTCGTGCATGCATTCCTTCATTTCTAGTCAAGAGGCCGCGGTCACGCCCGGCCCCTTTGGCAATGTTAGAAATGAGCACTGGAATTCAGTGGCTTCCTCCCTACAACAAAACATGCTTTCCATTTAATTCATAATAATAGCATTTTACATTTATGTTTTTGTCTCCTCAAAGCACTCTGCCACCATTAATGAACTAATTCAGCCTTTGCTATTTTATGATCTGTCTCATTAAATGAGGTTGATTTTTCTCTTTGGCAATCACTTATGTAATGCTGTTTTCTTTCAGCAAACACTGCACTTAACTAATGTAAATTCACTTTTAAATTGTGTGCTCACATAGAAAAATTTCCCAGAATATAGCTTTAATGATGCACCCTTACTATTATTACATTACAGGAAGCATTTTAAACAATAAAGACACATATGCTCTGCCACGTAATCTTCTCTAAGCGCTTGTAAATTACTACTTATTTTTTTAAAAAACCCTCAAGTAAATATGTTGTGACTGCCAATGATGGAAATGGAAATTGTTTGCTCTGTGAACCCTATTACTATTTAATTATTTGTATACTGTTAAATGATTGGCTTTCTCGTGAAAGAGACTTAATAAGTGCCCAAGAAAATGCCGCCATGGGCAAAGGAACTCAGAATCCTAAACATGTTGTGGTTTAACTCCACTCTCTGCTACTGCTGGACCACTTCACACAAGGGTCCAGTGGCTCACCACAGGAAACTTGATCTCAAGTGGGAAGGAACATCTCCACAATAAGTGTATGCACACTTCCAAGTTTAGACAGAGATGGGGTCCTAGAGACTCTAGGTTGAGAAACTCCATACACATTGGTTGGTTGCCTCCCAACTTCTGTTCCCCGTTCTCTAATTCTGTTTAAGGAACCACCATATTGTAGTCTTAGCCTTTGCATGGAATAGAGTTGAGCCTACTCCCAACTCCAAAGGTAGGACCCCTGGCCCTCCTGATCGGTTTGGGGAAGGACATGTGTCCCAGGACTAAGCCAAGCTAGTTCATCACACTCCCTTCACCACAGGGATGGATTACTGCAGAGTACATGTTTCATTGACATTGGTCCAATCAGACTGAACATGAGCTTCTCCTGGGAATTCTTACGTAGACTCTCTTCTCCCTCGGATGGTACAGGGATGATAGGAGACGTGTAGCTGTAGAGGAAAGCTTAGGATGTCCTGGGGTGGCTACTGTGTAGAATTTTAGGAGGACCCCATAGGAAAACAGAGCAGAGACCCAGGCAAACCTGGGAAATTGCTGCAATTGTTAAATCTGTCCTAGAATGGGAACAGACTGAACTGCTAGAACAAAGAGACTCCAAAATACAGTGGCTCAAAAAGATAGAGTGTCTGTGTGAAACTGTCACCTGACGTCTGTAAGAAGGTGGATGGGTGAGCAACCCTGGCAGGCAGCGCAGCAGTGAGGCCATCAGGGACTCATGATCTTCCTATCTTGTTGCTCTGTCACCCAGAGCAGTGATTTTCAACCCTTTCCTCCATCTCATAGCACACAGAAACTAATTGCTAACATTCTGCGGCACACCAAAAAATATACTATATTTTTTGCAAATCTGATTTTTAAAAAAGGTATAATTTTGATTCATTTGTATTGGACAGCTACTGTTGTATTGGCTGTTGTCATTTTTTTATTTGACAGTCTAAGGGAAAACAGGTCAGTGCCCCTGACTACATAGTCAGGTATGGCATGCTTTAAAAATTCTTACAGCACACCGGCTGAGAATCGCTGCCCTAGAGTCTTGTCTTCGTGTTGCAAGGTAAAGGCTGGGCCATCCATGTTCCAGCTGTGAGAGAAAAGATAGGAAGACTGGAAAGCGTAAACCTTATTTTAAGGCAGAGTTTATCAGTTTCGGCTCTATGGATATTTTGGGCCTGAAAGTCTTCACAGTTGAGGACTGTCCCACACATGGTAGGATGCTTAGCAGAATCCCTGCCTGTCACCCCCTGAATACCCATGTCACTCCCCTCCAAGTTATGCCAATCCAAAATGGTTCCAGACACTGCCAAATGTCCTGGGGGGTGCAAAATAGCACCCTGTGAAAATCACTGCTTTAAGGATATGCTGCAGAGTTTATACACATCACTTCCATTCATGTCCAATAGCCAGAAGAACTTAGTCAGCTGGCCATACTGAGTCATAACAGAGTCTAGGAGAAATACTTCCAGCTGGTGCCCAGGTAATAATCCAGGAGTTTCATTGCTAAAAAATAAAGGAAAAATCGATTTTAGAGGACAAGTAATAATCTTTTCCAC